>QRFJ01001500.1:76663-342732 GCA_006176705.1 Cocos nucifera
TAAATAAATAGATCTCAAATCATAACTTAATCAAATTAAATTATGAACATGCAAGACTATGTATAGAATAGTTCTATTTGACAACTAGTCATGGATCTTGTAAAACTTAGATCTATATTATTTAATTTTAATTTTTCTAATTTTAAATCTAATTACATCTCATGTGACATCTAAAATCTCCTATTTATTAGATCAAAATAAATTTAAACCAGATCTAAATAATTTTTAGAATAACCTAGCTCTGATACCAGTTGAAGGAAAAATCATGATTTCCCGGGTCAAGTTCGTTCAGATCTAATTGGATCAAGAAAGATATTTCAAAAATTTCTTTTATGGATCCAAACTAGATCTGAGATATTTTTAAATCTAATTTTATAGATTTAATAAATAAAAATAAAAATAAATTAAATTAAATCTGATTTAATTTGTACCTTGATGTTGCATAATCAGATTATCCTTTGATGATCCTGCTGATTGCCTGAGGTTCTGGATCTAGCCACGTAAGCGTCTGGCCTCTACTGATATCAACTTGGATTAGATCTAGAGATCTTCTTCTTCTTTATCATCTCTCCAAATATTAGATCTGGATCTGATTTGGAGGATCTTCAAAACTCCTTTTGAAGATCTGGAATTGTCTCTTATAGCAGTGCTGCCTTCTTCCTTTCTCGTCACCTTTCTGTTGCCTGGATCGCACCAAATTGGAGCCCAAATCTCCTTAGGCGTGGAGAGGAGAGAGAGGACTAGAAGATGGCATGGAGGAGGGAAAGGGGCAGCCTTGAGGGGTGGGCTAAGAGAGAACTACTGTAAAGCTTGGCACATATAGGGTTTATATAGACCCTGCTGTGCCATGCAGTGCCACATTATTCCGACCAATCACATTGCTTCATGCAATTAGATCTAAATTTAATTCATGGGATGACATCACCTAATCTAATTAGATGAGAGCCCTCTCAGATCATCCTTAGGTGGCACCAAGACTGATCAAAGCTGAGTCTTAGGTGCCTACCTAAGTTGATTCCAAGAAGCAACCTGAAGTCCCATCCATATGGAATTCCAGGCATCCTTATCCATAGGCACACGCCTCCCTAGGCATGCACCCCTTCCCTTTCAATTTCTAGCAAGGGGACAAGCCCCTATCTGCTCTCCTATGGGTGCATAACATATAGGTAGATATCTAAGTATCAAAGGTCAAACGTTTTGACCAAAGTCAAAAGAAAGATTAGCTCCAGCCCATAGCATCCAATGCCTAATAGACATGGTTGCATCTTCCCGGTGCAACTGAGCCACTGTATCCAGCCGAGAACAATCAACCCCGGGAAGGGCCCGCACGTCTACAATGGTGGAAGACCTCGGACTTAATCTTTTCTTAGGGAGAATTGATTCAGGTCTCATTAAACTAGACTTGGCTTAGTCATAACAATTATGACTAACCTAGTGGCATGGGTCAGCTCGGATTATTGACCACCTCAGATCAGAACTGTGTCAACAGATATGGCCAGGTAAGTGAGACCGGTGGAAGGAATATGCCATTAACTCGCACAAGAACGCATTCAGGTCGAGTAGCTTCCAATTAAAAACCAGTCGGTCGTCTGTGCCAAACTTACCTTAGACACCAAATTGTTGAGTCAGAACCAATTGGGTTAGCCTACAATCCAGACTCTAACCTCTGAGCCTAATTAGGTCTTGCTTGATCGTGACTCGATCTTGACCCAGACTTAATCCTATTAGGCTGGTCAATTTAAGCATTGTTGATCCCATCTAACCAACTCTTGATTCGGTTTGATCAACCGCTTAGACCTAATTGAGCTACCCAAGCCCGAACCCAGTATTATGAATATGTCTTAGATCTGAAATTCTCAATTTTAGACCTAATTAATATTCCATAAACTTAATTCTTAATTAAGTAGGGTTCATAAACAAAATATGCACAATAAATCCTAGGGTTTCAGGATCTAGGGTTTTGCAGAAAGTAAGTTTTGGGTTTCTGATTAAGGACGAACACGCAGCACCCCTACACGTCATAAGAACACCCCATCGAATGGGAAGAGAGGGCCTTTAAACCCTTCTTCGTTCTTATGACCGGACGGCCAAGAGGAACGCCTTAATCAGGAACATGTAAATCTACAAAACAGTTATAGATCTATATCATATATCTCATATACAAATTTAGATCTAATCATGGCATATTTTGCATACATCTCATGTATCAAATCATGCATGTTTTCAGATCTAAATTATCTCATAATAATCTAAAAAATTAGATTTAAATTGATCTAATCAAAATAAATTCTAATCTAGACAATTATGTAGAACTATTCTACAACTAGTCTAGTCATGCATCTATCATATCTCATATGATATTTAAAATTAAATAATTTTTATTTGCTGTTTATTTAGATGTTATTATAACACTTATAATATCAGAAAAATAGTAAATAAGAAGATCTAAAATATGATTTAATCAGATTAAATCAAAGACATGCAAAACTATTCTATAGAACTATTCTATTCTAGAACTAGTCATGCATATCTTCTGTTCTTAGATCCAAATCATTTAATTTTAATTTTTTGATTTTAGATCTGATCACATCTCATGTGACATCTAAAATCACTTTATTTTTAATTAAAATAAAATTAAAATCAGATCTAAATAATTTAGAACCATGGCTCTGATACCAGTTGAAGGGAAATCCTGATTTCCCGGTCCAGGTTCGTTCAGATCTGATCAGATCAAGAGATATATTTCAAAAATTTTTTCTCTTGATCTCAATCAGATCTTGATATGTTTCAGATCTGATTCTTATTATTTTAATAAATAAAATAAAATAAGATAAATTAAATCAAATTTAATTTACCTGATTTGGGTAATCCTATTACCCTGTTGATGATCCTGATTGCAGCGGAAGGTTCTGGATCTAGCCACGCAAGCGCCTGGCCTCTACCGGTATCCACTCGGGTTGGATCTGGAGATCCTCTTCTTCTCTATCACACCTCCAAAAATCAGATCTGGATCTGATCTGGAGGATCTTCAAAACTCCTTTTGAAGATCTGCAGTCGTCCTTTTGCAGCAGCGCAGCCTTCTTGCTTTTGATCGCCTTTCCTTGATCTGAATCGCACCAACCTAAGTCCAAAACTCTTTTGGACGTGGAGAGCAAGGGGAGAAGAGACTATGGCATGGAGAAGGAGGGGAGAGGCAGCCTTGGGGCGTGGGAAATCTCATTAGAATTAGGGTTGGGCGCAGGGTCTTATTTATAGACCTCTTGTGATCCAACTCCTCTTCCTCTCAACCAATCACAACCCTTTGTGAAATCAGATCTAAATCTGATTGGTTGGAATAGAGACCCCTGGATTCCTCCTTAGAGGGTGCCTAAGACCAGTCAAACTGAATTCTTAGTAGAACTCTGATTGGAATCCAAAAGGGAGGTGGAGTCCTTGTCCAACAAGGACTCCTAGGCGCCTCCTACTTGGGCTCACGCCACCCTTGGCGTGCGCCCTTCTCCTTGCCAGGTTCTGGCAGGGGGACAGGCCCCCACCAGCTCTCCAATAGGTGCATGACATGTGGTCAAAAGTCAAAGTGTCAATGGTCAACGTTTGACCAGTCAAAGGTAGACTTTTGACCAAAGTCAAAGAACAAGAAATGGCAGGTGACCAAAAATGGCAGGTAATGTCTTACAAAATAAGACAACCTATTTCTGACTTGGACAACCTCCAGTCAGACCATATGAAGGCCTCTGATTGAGCACAAACTCCTTTGGCTCAGTCAGGACAACTTATTTATGATAGTAAAAGAAGAACGTTAGGTTCAATCGAGTGCTAGCACGATTTCCTTGAACCTAATTGAATCTCATTCAGATCAATTGAACTAGATCAGTTCAATTGATGATCACCAGATTCAAACCCTTGTTTGTGTGACCCAGTTAGGTTCAGTTCTGTATGGTAATGGGATATGTCATGATCTCTATCATCGACATCATCGAAACTCCTTTCGATGGATCAGAACTCTTCTGATTCGAACAGCTAGAATGATCGATCATCTAAATCATTCTAATTGCTCCCAAAATCCACCAGTGACACCTAGCAGTATATGGTGGCAACCCATCAGAGCTGAATGCGAACCTCTTGGTGCAGCTACCTGTGTGATTCAGTTCTTCTATCTTGAGCCCCGATCAGATTAGGGTTAAGGTGAACTCGTCAAACCCTAGTCTCTGTCATATGATGTAATCATTCGATTCGAGTCCAATGTGAAAATCTAAATAGAAACTCTTTCTATTATTTCACTCTACCATGGCCATGGGCTTTCTGGACTTGATTCTCATGATCATCATAGGGCTGCTCCTCTACCACCGAGGTAGATAGATTCCATCTTGATGCAATCCAGTTCCTACAATGAACATGCTATAGCCAACATACACCTCAGGGTTCCATATGGCTAGGAGACCGAGTAATGGTGTAGTCAAACTATAACACCCTCAAGGTGAACTGCCGATGCATCCTCAGGTCAAAGAACCAGACACACTACTGCAGCATCGAGTCAGTCATTGACGAGAAGGTAGACTTCCCTAATGACTACTCGAGGTGGTCACGCTCAGTGCCCTCGTTCTCTAACGAGTACCTGTACTCTCGCTCCGGTGTCTCCACACCGTAGACTCAAGACTCATCTACTAAAGAGAAGCGATCGTACACCAACCTTCCGGATCAATCACCATCCTCGTGATGATCCTATAGTTGGGAGCTGTTTATGAGTTAATAATGATTATTCATGTCTTAAATTTTTAACTCTTGAAAATATGAATTATCATTACCATTAACTCAAAGGATCTATCACAGACACTAAATACACATGTGTGATAGAAAATAACCCATTTCATTAATTAGTCAAAATTACAATTTTGCCCCTAGAAGAGTATTACAAGTGTCAGCCAATTCTGGCTTCTAGGGCACATATATCTAACAGCGTGTGCCTATGGATAGGGATGCCTGGAGTCCCATACGGATGGGACTCCAGGTTGCTTCTTGGAATCAACTTAGGTAGGCACCTAAGACTCAGCTTTGATCAGTCTTGGTGCCACCTAAGGATGATTTGAGAGGGCTCTCATTTGATTGGATCAGGTGATGTCATCCTATGAATTAGATTTAGATCTAATTTCACAAAGGGTTGTGATTGGTTGAGAGGAAGAGGAGTTGGATCACAAGAGAGGTCTATAAATAAGACCCTGCGCCCAACCCTAATTAAGTGAGTTCTCTCAGAGCCCACGCCCCAAGGCTGCCTCTCCCCTCCTTCTCCATGCCATAGTCTCTTCTCCCCTTGCTCTCCACGTCCAAAAGGAGTTTTGGACTTTAGTTTGGTGCGATTCAGATCAAGAGAAAGGCGATCAAAAGCAAGAAGGCTGCGCTGCTGCAAAAGGACGACTGCAGATCTTCAAAAGAGTTTTGAAGATCCTCCAGATCAGATCCAGATCTGATTTTTGGAGGTGATGATAGAGAAGAAGAGGATCTCCAGATCCAACCCGAGTGGATACCGGTAGAGGCCAGGCGCTTGCGTGGCTAAGATCCAGAACCTTCCGCTGCAATCAGGATCATCTACAGGGTAATAGGATTACCCAAATCAGGTAAATTAAATTTGATTTAATTTATCTTATTTTATTTTTATTTATTAAAATAATAAGAATCAGATCTGAAAATATCTCAAGATCTGATTGAGATCAAGAGAAAAATTTTTGAAATATATCTCTTGATCTAATCAGATCTGGACGAACCTGGACCGGGAAATCAGGATTTTTTCCCTTCAACTGGTATCAGAGCCATGGTTCTAAAAATTGTTTAGATCTGATTTTAATTTTATTTTAATTAGAAAATAAAGTGATTTCAGATGTCACATGAGATGTGATCAGATCTGAAATCAAAAAAATTAAAATTAAATGATTTGGATCTAAGTTTTAACATGAAGATATGCATGACTAGTTCTAGAATAGAATAGTTCTATAGAATAGTTTTGCATGTCTTTGATTTAATCTGATTAAATCATATTTTAGATCTTCTTATTTACTATTTTTTGATATTATAAGTGTTATAATAACATCTGATAAACAGCAAATAAAAATTATTTAATTTTAAATATCATATGAGATATGATAGATGCATGACTAGACTAGTTGTAGAATAGTTCTACATAATTGTCTAGATTAGAATTTATTTTGATTAGATCAATTTAAATCTAATTTTTTAGATTATTATGTGATAATTTAGATCTGAAAATATGCATGAATTGATACATGAGATGTATGCAAAATATGCCTTGATTAGATCTAAATTTGTATATGAGATATATGATATAGATCTATAACTGTTTTGTAGATTTACATGTTCCTGATTAAGGCGTTCCTCTTGGCCGTCCGGTCATAAGAACGAAGAAGGGTTTAAAGGCCCTCTCTTTCCCATTCGATGGGGTGTTCTTATGACGTGTAGGGGTGCTGCGTGTTCGTCCTTAATCAGAAACCCAAAACTTACTTTCTGCAAAACCCTAGATCCTGAAACCCTAGGATTTATTGTGCATATTTTGTTTATGAACCCAACTTAATTAAGAATTAAGTTTATGGAATATTAATTAGGTCTAAAATTGAGAATTTCAGATCTAAGACATATTCATAATACTGGGTTCGGGCTTGGGTAGCTCAATTAGGTCTAAGCGGTTGATCAAACCGAATCAAGAGTTGGTTAGATGGGATCAACAATGCTTAAATTGACCAGCCTAATAGGATTAAGTCTGGGTCAAGATCGAGTCACGAGTCACGATCAAGCAAGACCTAATTAGGCTCAGAGGTTAGAGTCTGGATTGTAGGCTAACCCAATTGGTTCTGACTCAACAATTTGGTGTCTAAGGTAAGTTTGGCACAGACGACCGACTGGTTTTTAATTGGAAGCTACTCGACCTGAATGCGTTCTTGTGCGAGTTAACGGCATATTCCTTCCACCGGTCTCACTTACCTGGCCATATCTGTTGACACAGTTCTGATCTGAGGTGGTCAATAATCCGAGCTGAACCCATGCCACTAGGTTAGTCATAATTGTTATGACTAAGCCAAGTCTAGTTTAATGAGACCTGAATCAATTCTCCCTAAGAAAAGATTAAGTCCGAGGTCTTCCACCATTGTAGACGTGCGGGCCCTTCCCGGGGTTGATTGTTCTCGGCTGGATACAGTGGCTCAGTTGCACCGGGAAGATGCAACCATGTCTATTAGGCATTGGATGCTATGGGCTGGAGGATGAGTTGGGCTCAATATTCCGGATACGGTGAGAGACTCCAATTAGGAACCCAGTCTATGCAAATGGTGGGTCTGACTTAACTAAGGAGTGGATCAATATTTCCGGATACGGTGAGATTCATGAATTAGAGACCAAGTTTGGGTGCACCATGATTAGAGAATCATTGAACAAGAGTTGTTCACTCATTGGCTAACCCATCACCAATAACTGTTAGGTGAGGTGATGAGTCAGTTGGTGAGACCGCACCACCCACTAGAAATCATCAATCGTGGAGATTTTCGCATCTCTACAGAGGGAGTGTAGGGATCCGAGAAAATAGTGGGAGCTAATTTGTTTAAAAATAAAATCCCTAAACAAATTGGTCAAGTCAAAATTACAGTATCTAACTAGAATCTTTGACTCTCTACAGGAAAATGTCTGCGTCCAACCCACTGGCACGTATCCTAGACACACATAGACTGACTGGACCCAATTATAAAGATTGGCTCAGGAACTACAAAATTATTTTGGGTTCAGAGAAGTTAACACATGTTTTGGACCAGGACCCTCCCACCTTACCAGCTCGTCCATCCACTGAACAGAGAGCGTCTCTGGAAAAATGGATTGACGAAGATAATAAGGCCAGATACTACATGTTGGGCTCGATGTCTGATGAGCTCCAGCGCCAACATGAAGATATCGGGACTGCTCGCCAAATGTTGGCTCACCTGCAGGAGATGTTTGGTGAACAGAGTCGCGCAGCCAAATATCAAGTCACGAAACAACTTTTTAAGGCTAAGATGCGTGATGGGCAGTCAGTCCAAGATCACTGTCTGACAATGATCAAGGACATGGAAGAGCTTGAGAAGCTCGGTGTGAAGTTGGACTTGGATCTTGCAGAATGATATTATTCTGCAATCCTTGACTGATGCATATGGGCAATTCATCATGAATTACCACATGCATAAACTTCAAAATTCCTTGGCCGAGTTGATGAATATGCTGGTTACCGCTGAGCTTTCTATGAAAGGTTCTAAAGGCTCAGTTCTTGCTATGGAATGGACTTCTTCCAAAAGAAAGTCTTATGGAAAGAAAAAGAAGTCTGTGAAAAAGCAAAAGGTGGAAGGAAAAGAAGAAAAAGACAGAAGAAGAAGAAGAAGAAGAAGAAGGTCGATGGCAAAGGAAAGTGTTTCCATTGCAACAGCGACGGCCATTGGAAGCGGAACTGCCCTACTTACCTGGCCACCCTGAAGAACAAGAAGGAAGGTCCTTCTGGAGGTATGCTCGTTATTGAGTCTAACCTTACGGTTTCTTCTGCATCCAGTTGGGTGCTTGACTCTGGTTCTAGTGCTCATCTGTGCACTTCTATGCAGGGTCTTGAGGATAGCAGGAGGCTGAGGGATGGAGACATGATCCTACGCATCGGTAATGGAGCAAGAGTTGCTGCAGTAGCCGTGGGAACATACCCTCTTTGATTACCATCTGGTTTAGACTTAGTTTTAAAAGACTGTTATTATGTGCCTGCAGCTAGCAGGAATTTGATTTCTGTTTCATGCTTAGCACAAGAAGGTTATGTGATCACCTTCTTTAAGGACCATTGTAACATTCTTTATGAAAGAAATAAAATTGCAAATGGTTTCCTTGTTAATGGTCTTTATCAGTTGCATATTGATGTACCTAGTTTTAACTATCGAGCAAAACGTGAATGCCAAACGACCTAGGGATAGTCCAAACGACAGATATCTATGGCACCTGAGATTAGGTCATATAGCAGAAGATAGGATTAACAAATTGGAGAAAAATGGGCTATTGAGTCCATTGACTTTTGAGTCATATCCAACTTGTGAATCTTGTCTTCAAGGCAAAATGACTAAACTCCCTTTTGTTGGACATGGGGAGAGGGCCACAGATCTCCTTGCCCTAGTACATACTGATGTGTGCGGCCCATTTGATGTGCCGGCTAGAGGCAATTTTGTCTACTTCATTACCTTTACCGATGATCTGTCTAGGTATGGGTATGTGTATCTTATGAGACACAAGTCTGAAGCCTTTGAAAAGTTCAAAGAATTCAGACATGAAGTAGAAAAACAAACTGGAAAACCCATTAAGGTTCTTCGATCAGATCGAGGAGGTGAATACCTTAGCCGGGAATTCCTAGACTATCTTAAGGAAAATGGCATAGTCTCTCAATGGACTCCACCAGGAACACCTCAACTCAACGGGGTTTCAGAACGGAGAAATCGGACTCTATTGGATATGGTTCGATCCATGATGAGCTTCACAGACCTCCCAGATTTTCTTTGGGGACATTCATTATTAACTTCAATCTATTTACTGAATAGGGTTCCCTCTAAAACCGTTCCTACCACACCGTATGAGATATGGCACGGTAAGAAACCAAGTCTGAGTCATCTCAGAATTTGGGGTTGTCCGGCTTATGTCAAAAGACAACAAGCGGACAAGTTAGAGTTTAGGTCCTTTAGAGCTCGATTCATAGGATATCCTAAAGAGTCATTAGGATACTATTTCTACATTCCAGAAGACCACAATGTGATTGTGAGTCGACATGCCATATTTCTTGAAAAATAGTTTATTCAAGATAGTGGCATTGGAAAGCAGATTAAGCTTGATGAGAAAGTCTCACAAGCAGAACGAGCTAAGGACCAAGTGGAACCAAATCAGGTTGAGCCAATAAGAACACTACCTCCTCCACCTCGTAGATCGGAAAGAGTTTTCCCGTCCCCCTGAAAGATACTTAGGTATTATTTCAGAGGATGTAGAGGAAATGTTCCTCATAGGTAATGGTGCTCATGGTGATGATCCCAAAACCTACAACGAGGCGATATCAGATATCGACTCCGAGAAATGGCTTGAGGCAATGAAGTCAGAGAATTGACTCGATGCACTCAAACCAAGTCTGGACCTTGGTAGATCCACCAGAAGGTATAGTACCTATTGGGTGTAAATGGATCTTCAAGAGAAAGATTGGTGCAGATGGGAATGTGGAGACATTCAAGGCTAGACTGGTGGCAAAAGGTTATAGTCAACGTGAAGGCATTGACTATCAGGATACCTTTTCCCCGGTAGCTATGCTAAAATCCATCCGCACATTGCTTGCTGTTGCAGCCTATTTCGATTATGAAATATGGCAAATGGACGTGAAAACGGCATTCCTAAATGGATATCTTGAGGAAGATATCTATATGGAACAGCCGCTAGGTTTCACATCCAGTGATACTGATCACAAGGTTTGCAAGCTGCAAAGGTCCATATATGGACTTAAGCAAGCATCTCGGAGCTGGAACACTCGTTTCAATGATGTGATCAAAAAGTTTGGTTTCATCAAAAATGAAGAGGAACCATGTGTTTTCAAAAGGGTCAGTGGGAGCGCTGTTGTCTTCCTCGTATTGTACGTGGATGACATCCTCCTTATTGGGAATGATATTCCCATGTTGACATCAGTCAAGATGTGGTTGTCCAAGGAATTCTCCATGAAAGACCTAGGTGAAGCATCCTTTATTCTAGGAATTAAGGTCTATAGGGATAGACCGAATAGGATGCTAGGACTTTCACAGAAGATGTACATAGAGGAAGTACTAAAGAGGTTTAGTATGGAAAACTCTAAGAGGGGATTAATACCCTTCAGACATGGTATTCATCTTTCCAAGAAGATGTGCCCCAGCACACCTGAGGAAATAGAACGCATGAGCAAGATCCCTTATGCTTCTGCAATAGGGAGCCTCATGTATGCCATGCTATGTACACGACCTGATATAGCCCATGCTGTGAGTGTCACAAGCAGATATCAGTCAAATCCAGGTGAAGAACACTGGACTTCTGTGAAATGTATCCTTAAGTACTTGAGAAGAACTAAGGATATGATGTTGGTCTTTGGTAATGGAGAACTCCAAGTTCAGGGATACACAGACTCGGACTTCATGTCCGATATAGATGATCGAAAGTCGACATCTGGAAGTCTGTTTGTGTGCAATGGTGGAGCTGTCAGCTGGAAGAGTTCCAAGCAAACTGTGATAGCAGATTCCACCATGGAAGCAGAATATATAGCTGCATCAGAGGCTGCAAAGGAAGCATTCTGGTACAAGAAGTTTGCTGCAGAAATTGGAGTAATGCCATCAGATGCCATTCCTCTTTACTGCGACAACAATGGCGCCATAGCCCTTGCTAAGGAGCCGAGGTCTCACCAGAAGTCCAAGCACATTGAGCGGCGATATCATCTCATCCGCGATTACCTTGAGAAAGGTTACGTTGAGGTCAAGAGAGTCAACTCCGCAGATAATGTGGCAGACCCACTTACAAAGCCGTTGGGCCAGCAGAAGATCGAAGCCCACCTTGAGAAGATGGGACTTAGACTTGTAGCCAATTGGCTTTAGGACAAGTGGGAGATTGTTAGATATATGTGCCCTAGAAGCCAGAATTGGCTGACACTTGTAATACACTTCTAGGGGCAAAATTATAATTTTGACTATAATTAATAAAATGGGTTATTTTCTATCACACATGTGTATTTAGTGTCTGTGATACATCCTTTGAGTTAATGGTAATGATAATTCATATTTTCAAGAGTTGAAAATTTAAGACATGAATAATCATTATTAACTCATAAACAGCTCCCGACCATAGGATCATCACGAGGATGGTGATTGATCCGGAAGGTTGGTGTACGATCGCTTCTCTTTAGTAGATGAGTCTTGAGTCTACGGTGTGGAGACACCGGAGCGAGAGTACAGGTACTCGTTAGAGAACGAGGGCACTGAGCGTGACCACCTCGAGTAGTCATTAGGAAGTCTACCTTCTCGTCAATGACTGACTCGATGCTGCAGTAGTGTGTCTGGTTCTTTGACCTGAGATGCATCGGCAGTTCACCTTGAGGGTGTTATAGTTTGACTACACCATTACTCGGTCTCCTAGCCATATGGAACCCTGAGGTGTATGTTGGCTATAGCATGTTCATTGTAGGAACTGGATTGCATCAAGATGGAAATCTATCTACCTCGGTGGTAGAGGAGTAGCCCTATGATGATCATGAGAATCAAGTCCAGAAGCCCATGGCCATGGTAGAGTGAAATAATAGAAAGAGTTTCTATTTAGATTTTCACATTGGACTCGAATCGAATGATTACATCATATGACAGAGACTAGGGTTTGACGAGTTCACCTTAACCCTAATCTGATCGGGGCTCAAGATAGAAGAACTTAATCACACAGGTAGCTGCACCAAGAGGTTCGCATTCAGCTCTGATGGGTTGCCACCATATACTGCTAGGTGTCACTGGTGGATTTTGGGAGCAATTAGAATGATTTAGATGATCGATCATTCTAGCTGTTCGAATCAGAAGAGTTCTGATCCATCGAAAGGAGTTTCGATGATGTCTATGATAGAGATCATGACATATCCCATTACCATACAGAACTGAACCTAACTGGGTCACACAAACAAGGGTTTGAATCTGGTGATCATCAATTGAACTGATCTAGTTCAATTGATCTGAATGAGATTCAATTAGGTTCAAGGAAATCGTGCTAGCACTCGATTGAACCTAACGTTCTTCTTTTACTATCATAAATAAGTTGTCCTGACTGAGCCAAAGGAGTTTGTGCTCAATCAGAGGCCTTCATATGGTCTGACTGGAGGTTGTCCAAGTCAGAATAGGTTGTCTTATTTGTAAGACATTACCTGCCATTTTTGGTCACCTGCCATTTCTTGTTCTTTGACTTTGGTCAAAAGTCTACCTTTGACTGGTCAAACGTTGACCATTGACCCTTTGACTTTTGACCACATGTCATGCACCTATTGGAGAGCTGGTGGGGGCCTGTCCCCCTGCCAGAACCTGGCAAGGAGAAGGGCGCACGCCAAGGGTGGCGTGAGCCCAAGTAGGAGGCGCCTAGGAGTCCTTGTTGGACAAGGACTCCACCTCCCTTTTGGATTCCAATCAGAGTTCTACTAAGAATTCAGTTTGACTGGTCTTAGGCGCCCTCTAAGGAGGAATCCAGGGGTCTCTATTGATTGGATCCAATGATGTCCACCAATCAGATTTAGATCTGATTTCACAAAGGGTTGTGATTGGTTGAGAGGAAGAGGAGTTGGATCACAAGAGGTCTATAAATAAGACCCTGCGCCCAACCCTAATTCTAAGTGAGTTCTCTCTTAGACCCATGCCCCAAGGCTGCCTCTCCCCTCCTTCTCCATGCCATAGTCTCTTTCTCCCCTTGCTCTCCACGTCCAAAAGGAGTTTTGGACTTAGTTTGGTGCGATTCAGATCAAGGAAAGGCGATCAAAAGCAAGAAGGCTGCGCTGCTGCAAAAGGACGACTGCAGATCTTCAAAAGAGTTTTGAAGATCCTCCAGATCAGATCCAGATCTGATTTTTGGAGGTGTGATAGAGAAGAAGAGGATCTCCAGATCCAACCCGAGTGGATACCGGTAGAGGCCAGGCGCTTGCGTGGCTAAGATCCAGAACCTTCCGCTGCAATCAGGATCATCTACAGGGTAATAGGATTACCCAAATCAGGTAAATTAAATTTGATTTAATTTATTTTATTTTTATTTTTATTTATTAGATCTATAAAATTAGATCTAAAATATCTCAGATCTGAATGAACCTGATCCAAAAAATTAGAATTTTTCCTTCAGTTTATCGGTGACACTGTATCGACTGAAGGAATAATCACTTTTTTAGTTATGATAGGTTGGTATCCAAAATAATCCCAAGCTTAAATTAATTTTTTAGTAGTAAAAGTTCCTTCTGGCTATAACACCATCCTTGGATGACCTGGACTTAATGCACTCTGAGCTATAGTATCGACATATTACCTAAAAGTCAAGTTTTCAATAGAATTCAAGGTTGGGGAAGTTTGAGGTGATCAAGCTCTAGCATGACACTGTTATACAATTGCTATGCAAAATGGCAAATGGTCTGAAGCCTACCCCAATAGATGGCTTGGATGTTCGGAATGACCTAACTGAAGAGTGGAGGGAACCTATCGATGATCTTGTCACAATCTCTTTGAATAATGGGAATGAAGATCACATAGTTCAAATTGGTTCAAATTTGGATGAAGAGGTTAAGAGATAGCTTGTTGTCTTTTTGTACAAGAATGTAGATAATTTGGCTTGGATTCTCGTAGATATGCCCGAAATAGATGCGGAAGTGATGGAACATCATTTGAGCATGGATCATAAACGTCGATTTGTGAAGCAAAAAAAATGAAGCTTTGCACTAGAGCATTTGAAGGCAATTATGAACAAGGTGGATAAACTCCTTAAAGCCCAGTTCATTTAAAAAGTATCTTATCCTGACTGGATAGCCAATGTGGTCCTCATGAAGAAAGAAAATGAAAAGTGGTGGATGTGCATAGATTTTATTGATTTGAATAAGGCCTGCCCAAAGGATAGCTACCCTCTGCCCCAAATTGACCAATTGGCGGATGCAACCTCAGGCCATGAGCTTCTCACCTTCATGGATGTCTTTTCAAGCTACAACCAAATCTGAATGGCACCTGAAGATGAGGAGAAAACTATCTTTATTACTAATTGTGGTCATTATTATTATAGGGTCCTGCCATTTGAACTAAAAAACGTAGGTGCAACTTACCAACGCCCGATGAACAAAATCTTCAAAGAGCAGATCAGTCGTAATATGGAGGTTTATGTGGATGACATGCATGTCAAAAGTCGAGCTTTAAAAAATCACATTGCCGATCTAGAAGAGACATTCAGAACTCTTCAAAAGTATAAGATGAAGCTAAACCTAACAAAATATACTTTTGGAGTGACCTTAGGAAAGTTTTTGGGATTTGTTGCTGTAGAAAACCATGTCGATGCTGGAGTCACTGGAGTGGGAAGAAACAAGACCATCGATGGAACCTATAAGAAGAAGTCAAGATCGGTAGTAGGTGGCCCCGACAGGATCCTCCAAAGCTTAAGTTAGTTCTCTAGCCAACAAGAATGAAATGCTCAGGAGAAAATGAATAGAGTATCGAATAGAGAATGAGAGCTTAGAGAAAAAATGTATTTGAAGGATCCTTTATATAGATGGAGCATGTAACAAACTGATAGTGATAGCCATAACTACCTACTAGCAGATCATTCAGGCCACATGGAGTTTGTTACGAAGAGTAGTATCCTTTGTCATGACTGCTAGTCCATTGGAGATTAACAATTGGAGTTCGGGTAGGACCTCTACACATGTGAGTAAGCCGTGAACATGAAGAACACTGAGTCTTAGTGATCCAGAGAGGTTCGGACATCTTCAAGGTTATCCACAAAGTGATTGATACTAGCTAAGTCAGGGCTTGAATTTATGTCACTGATGAGGTCCTCTTATAATTTGAGTCCATTTAGTCGGATGGGATCCACTGGGTGACTGGAAGGAGTTTGGCCAGATGAGATCCACTAGGTGACTGAAAGGGCTTTACCATGGTCAAATGAAGCTCATCCGCAAGTGGATAATTCTTTCAAGCTGAGGGTTGAAAGGATGGTAGAATCACTGATTTAGGATCATGGCTAGGCTCTTTAGGTTTGAAGTTTGGATTTACACAGGCTTGCACACCCAAGGTTTCTGGCATAGGAATGCCAAGGTCTGCCACTTACAGCAAGATATAAAGGTTCATCTGAGGAGAAGCTCTATCAATTCAGGACTCCTGATGTGAGACCCAGTTGCAATGGTGAGATTTGGCTTGACAAAAATTTGATTGAAATGGAATTTGGCTAGCCTCGAGGTTGGTCAGGCTGGATTATGCAGGGATTGAACACTTAGCCAAATACTTAGCTAATGGCTTAGGTGACTGTCTTCACTGTTCAGGTTCATCCTAATGAGGTCCGAGATGCCCTTCGGGTTCTATAGTTATCTAAAAAATCTGATAATCGAAGCTAGGAAGATCATCCAGAATGCATGGGTTGGAGGTCAGCCATTCTAGAGTGAATTGGAGCCAGAACTCATACAGGCTGAAGTTCGATCATGGTCACCACAATCAGATGGGATCACCCCAAGGTTGGGCATCTTGCTAAACTTCAGTAAGAGTGGATTTACCACCAACACTAGTTCCCCGAATTCCGACTTCAACGTTTGAAAGAAGGGAGTGCAAATGCAGGTGTCGAAGTTCTTTTCCATCTTCTCGCTTTTGTAAAGCAAAAAATTTTGGCATTATCTACATTGGCGTTGATGCTTCTTCAATACGAGATGATCCAAAAAGATAAGATTTTAAAATTTCCATCGAAGAGGTGCTCGAGGTATGGCATCATTAAGGCCTTGCCAGCCACCCGGTTCCACCACAATTAGTGGGACATGCATCCGATGGAGATCGGGCAGGAAGAACCTACAATCATAACTGCCTCAGACCTCCCTCGGGTATTTAAATCCTTTCCTCCCTTCCAGTGCCTTAATATATTCTTGAGTTTTCTTCATCTTCTTGGTCTCCACCTTCTTTCTGTTCAAGAGCTTTGACTCCTTCTGCAATTTCCTCCAGCCATAAATGCTTCTCGTTCATTTCGTGTCCCATCGGTTGTCTCCTTGCCATCTCAAATTGTTCTAGGTTAGTGCCCAAATTTTCTCTCAGTTATTTTGATACTTTTCAATCTTTGACCCTTTAATTTTTCCAAGAGGCTTCAAATCCTTTTTTCTTTTCTTGTTTTTCGAAGTCTTTTTCCAAGTTTTGGTTTGATCTATATGTCTTCTGTGGGGTCCTAGTCTACTTGTTCTGGGAGCCCGGCCTGCTTGGACTAGATGGACTTAGGTCTTAAGGAATCAGCCGATCCCATAGAAGCACCTTGTCCCTCCTTTGTCCCGAACATCATTCCTTATTTACTTCATCTTGAGAATCTTTCTTTGACAAGGATTCAATATGGGATACCCTTGAAGTATGAACTAGAACTTTTTGGGCCAAACGGTCGAGCTTGCTCTCCTCTCTCAAATCATTTTTGCTTGTACACCGAGGCTCTCCATGTTGAACTCTGAGTTTCGATCCCGCATTTTGTTGTCACCCTCTTTAGATTCTTGAATATCTCCTTTGCCTCCATGGTACCAAATTCATTTAGATTCATCATAGAATTTCTATCTCTGTGCATCATGGCCGAGGTCCAACCTATGATTTCTTAATTCCAAAATTATTTCACCTTCAAATGCCACCCCACCATCAAAGACTGGTGGTACATATTTTTCTAATTCGATAAGAAGAGGTTGCTTAAGGGTGCCCCCTCCTCAGTTCATAACTAGATTCTTCTTCGTCTCATGCCCCCTCCTAGAATTAGGGTTGCCCTTCTGGGGGAATTTGAGAGATTTGGTCTGTTAAGCCCCTGGGCTAGAAAGAGAGGATCAAGACTTGGCTAATAAGCTTAGAGACTATCGAGCTCCCCTTATATCTAGTTTGCTGGACAACCAGACCTTGTTTAACTTTGGGCTTAGTCCTTTTAATCCAGTTGATAGATTTTCACATCTTAATGACTTCACCTTGTGCTCTCTTTCGATCTTAATCTTTATCATTATAGAAATGACTCTAAAAGAGCAAAATCACCAAACCCAAGGGATCAAGACCCTAAAAGAAAAGGCAGTCATGGAGAAGAGCCATCAGAAAGAGTCAAGGTTGGGAAAACAAGCTCGATCATGCCGATCCAAACTGCAACCACTCTGAAAGCCATCATGGCTGCACCGATCCTGATCTCACCCGATGAAACCAATGCCCTTGCACTCCCCAAGCAGGGGAGAGCAGCTGAGAAAAGAAAGAAGGCCATCGCCAGAAAGGTCAACAGGAATGCTGGAAGGTCTGATGGTGATAGCTCCAGTCAGGAGCAGGGTTCCTTGGACGACTGGAAAGTCATCCACACTTTGATGGATGGAAGCGTCCTTCCCCATATTGTAGAGAAAATGATCAGAAGGATGACATGGAACTATTCAAAGAATCTTTGGCGGCCTTCCTTAAGGTAATTGATATCTTCTGAGTCTTGGTTGAGTGTTGGTGTACTCTAGAGCCATAACTCTCATTTTATTATTTGCAGTTGGGACATTATTTATATGCTCACTTAGAGTCCGCGAATCTCCGTAAGGCTGAGGCTTCGAGTGCCATCCAGAAAGCCCAAGCGAAGATCAAGAAGGTCCAGGCCAAGGTTGAAAGCTTGAAGGAAGCTTCAAGATCTCATTCTGCTAAAGTTAAGCATCTTCAAGAAGCGCTACGAAGAGAGGAGCAAGCATCGATAGGGTTGAAGACCATCTTGGCACTGGAGGAGGATAAACGAAAAAAGGCTGAGGAGGTCGATGCTGAGAAGGAATGAGCTATCGAAGTCTTCAAGTCCTCCAAAGTAATGGAGGATATCAAAATTGCCTTCGCTCAAGAGGCCTTTCTCGAAGGATTCAAGGTCTGCATCAAGAGGGTCACCAAGAGGTTCCCAAACATGGATCTCGACTTTTTGATTTAGGAGCCTGATGATGAAGCAGAACCTTCCCACATTGGCATCACTTCTCCAGTCATTGAACCTGATGCTCAAACCTCTGATCCTACCACTATGATTTCAAAGCCTGTCCCTGAACCAGGAGTCACCGAGGATGCACCGACCTCACCTACTACCCCACCTCCCAAGGTTAGAAACCTTTAATAGTTGTATTTTTCTTCTTTTTCTTTTATGTACTCAAAATATTTTGAGTAATGAAGACAAGTTTTCCTTTATGTTTGATGTTGTGACATATCTATTATTTAGAATCCTCCTGGCGAAGGTAGTTATGACTCGATGCCACCCACCATGGCCACACTGTAGCCCCAAGGTCTTCCTCTAAAATCTATCATTAAAGACCTACAGAAGGAGGTTTACCAGACTAAAGAAAAGTTGAAGAAGGTAAGGGATGAACTTTAGAAATTGAAGAAGCATTATTCGGAAGCCATGATTAAGATCATCCACCTTCGACAAGTCCATAAAAAGGACTCTATGGACTACATCAAAAACAAGCATCTTCTAATTGAGGAGTTGGAACGGTGAAGAAGTCTGGTAGCGAGATGGTTTGGGCTTTGTCTGTCCAACCTTGAGACTGAACTTTGAAATTCAAAAGAGAAAATTAAGTAGTTGGAGAGTGGCTCGGCTTGGGGCCAGAATCGGGTGGAGCTCGACTGGGATTGATCGAAGAAGTTTTCCAACCTTCAAGCATAGCTGAGCGATGTTGAGCGATTGTACAATTTTCTTCGGACTGGTTGGCATGAGGAGATCAAGGGTTATAAGAGAAAACTTAATAGGATGAACTCTAAAGTTGTTCAGCTTCAAAAATAATTTGTGGACAATGCTCAGATTGGTCCAAGTGCACATCCAGACGAAATCGCCACTTTGAAGGATGCCCTTGGAAATTTCATCATAAAGTTTGAGGGCATGGAGAAGGAACTTCAAGATCTAAAAGTTCAGATGGTCTACGAAGAAAGCTTGGTGAAAGATGCCAAAGCTGAATTGGCTATTCTTAGGAAGAAGCTGAGAGAGATGGAGGAAGAGTTGCACAGGTGGGAGAAGATGTTGAGGGAGAGCCTGGCAGTGAGACAGAAGCTTGAGGAGAGAATAAAGGGCTTGGAACTCTCCCTCGCAATGGCTGGGGTTGGTAGCCCGAAGTCCAATTCTGAAGAGGATCTCTTTTTTTTTTCTCTTTTTTTTTTGGTAATTGATCCTACCAATTCATGTAACAATCTTTATTTTTAATGAGATAAAGCTTCTTTCATTTTTCTGTCGGTGTTTCACCTTGGCTCGCTACTTGCTAGTTTACTCTATTTTCTTGTTGTGTCTGATCTCGACATTGTTCCAAAATTATAGCTCTTATTTTGTACCCTGGGTATCCGTTCTCTTGTTTAAGAACCAAAGACCTTCACTTCCCATAAGGTCTTCATTCACATCAGGATGAGGTCCACCTCCTATTTCTGATGTTATTGGTTATTTTTTTTGTTAGGATGAGGTCCTTCTCCTAACCCTAACAAGATTGCTGGGGCATAGAAGAGCTATTGAGAGGGCCTCTCCCCAATGTCACTGATTAAGAACCAGAGGACTTCACCCTTGTTAAGATGAGGTTAACCTCCTAAGTATCGAAAGCCTTCACTTCTCCATAGGGTCTTCATCCGTATCAGGATGAGTTCTATCTCTTGTTCCTGATGCGGTTGGCTATTTTTCTTGTTAGGACAAGATCCTCCTCCTGTTCCTAACAAGATTGCCGGGGCACAAAAGGACCGTTGAGAGGGCCTCTTCTCAACATCATTAGTTTAAGAATTAGAGGTCTTCACCCTTATAAAGATAAGGTTAACCTCCTATTTAAGAATCAGAGGCCTTCACTTTTCCGTAGGATCTTCATCCACATCAGGATGAGGTCCACCTCCTATTCCTAATGCGGTTGGCTATTTTTTCTATTAGGATGAGGTCCTCCTATTTCTAACAAGATTGCCGGGGCATAGAAGGGCTTTTAAGAGGGCCTCTCCCCAATATCACCGATTTAAGAATCGGAGGTCTTCACCCTCATTAAGATGAGATTAACCTCCTGTTTAAGAACCGAAGGCCTTCACTTCTCCATAGGGTCTTTATCCATATCAGGATGAGGTCTACCTCCTATTTCTAATATGGTTGGCTATTTTTCTTGTTAGGATGATGTCCTCCTTCTATTCCTAATAAGATTGCTGGGGCATAGAAGAGCCATTGAGAGGGTTTTTTCCAATGTCACCAATTTAAGAACCAAAGGTTTTCATCCTCATTAAGATGAGGTTAACCTCCCATTTAAGAACCAGAGGCCTTAACTTTTTTGTAGGATCTTCATCAACATCAGGATGAGGTCCACCTCCTATTTTTGATATGGTTGGCTATTTTTCTTGTTAGGTTGAGCTCTTCCTCCTATTTCTAATAAGATTGCTAGGACATAGAAGGACCGTTAAGAGGGCCTCTCTTTAACATCACTAATTTAAAAACTAGAAGTCTTCACCCTCATTAAGATGAGGTTAACCTCCTATTTAAGAACCGGAGGCCTTGTACTTCATTTAAGGATGAAGTTTAGTTGGATTATTTTCTGTCATCAAAATTTTGCACCCAAAACAAGGATGTTAAAATAAGAAAATTTTATTAGGATGAGATCATTGATACTACATTTGCATGTTTTCTAAGTTTCATGGCTATGGGAGTATAGATCCTCTGAGCTAAGTTAGATAATAAGACCTAGGTCGAGCAATTTTCATAACTTCATAGGAACCTTCCCAATTAGGTGTGAGCTTTTCTTGATTTTGCGGCTGTGAGATATCTACTTGTTGAAGTACTAGATCTCCCACTCTAAAAATTTTGCTCTTGACTTTGGCATTATAGTAACAGGTCACTTTTTGCTTATATGCTATCATTCAAATTTGGACCTTCTCCTGCTTTTCCTCCAATAAGTTGAGGTTAGCTCTAAGATCTTGCAAATTTTTCTATTCATTAAATGCTTTGACCCGTGCCAAGGAAAGTTTAAGTTCTATTGAAATGACCGCCTCCGTTTCGAAGGCTAGAGCGAAAGGGGTTTCCCCAGTCGGCAATCTCTAAGTGGTTTTATAGGCCCAAAGTATATGATAGAGTTCATCCACCCATATTTTCTTTGCTCTCTTAAGCCTTATTTTGATTTCTTACAGCAGAGTCCTATTTGTTACCTCAACTTTATCATTTGCTTGTGGATGAGCTATTGATGTAAAATGATGAGAGATATTCAGATCTTTACAGAACTCGACGAATTTTGCTTCCACGAACTAGCACCCATTATTTATGATGAGAATTTGAGGTAAGCCGAATCTGCAAACTATTGACTTTTAGATAAAGTCCTGCACTTTAGCTTCAGTGATCTTTGCTAGGGACTTGGCTCTATCCATTTGGTGAAATAATCTACAGCTATCAGAAGAAATTTCTATTATCCGAAGGCCATAGGAAAGGGCCCAAGTATGTCCATTCTCCATTGTGCAAAAAGACAAGGAGCACTCAAGGGTGTGAGTTGTAAAGCCAGTCGTCTTTGAATGTTGACATTTCTTTGACATCGATCATACTTCTTCACATAATCAATCGCATCCTGCTGCATAGTTGGCCAGTAGTATCCTTGGCAAAATAATTTGTATGATAATGATCTGGCCCTAAGATGATTTCCACATATACCCTCATGAACTTCTCTCAAGCCATATTTGGCTTCTAAAAGTTAGAGACATCGAAGGAGTGGTAAAGAATATTATAGTTTGCCTTCATACAGAACATACCGCGAAGCTTGGTTTCTCAACTTCCGAGCCTCCTTGGGGTCTTTAGAAAGAATACCATCTTTAAGAAAAGTAATAAGATGATCAATCTAGCTAGGCTCATGGTCAACTTGCATTACAACTTGGGATTCCTCCAAACTTGATTGTTGCAGAACTTCATAGTAAACTTCTTTTGGTAGCTCTTCGAGAGTCAAGGTGGCCAATTTTGAAAGAAGATCAGTCCTAGTATTCTTCACCCTGAGAATCTGTTGGATGTTGAAGCCACTAAAGGCTGAGATCAAGTTCTTCATCTTTTTCAAGTACTTTACCATGCTTTCCTTCCAAGCTTCATAGGTGTCATTGACCTTCCCCACTACTAATTGGAAATCACCATAAACCTTCACATCATCTATCCCTAGTTCTTTGGCTCTTCTTAGCCTAGTAATCAAAGCTTCATATTTTACTCCATTATTTGTTGTAGAAAACTTAAAATGCACTACATAATAATAATACCTCATGGACTGATTAGAATCAAATCCGCACCTACCCCAGAGGCATTAGATGAACCATTAACATACAAAACCAAGGAGTCTTGGGAAGGTCAACATTTTCTTTGGAGAGGTTCGGTGGTGGACTGAAGGTATTACATGCTTGTTGCTCTGGCTCGATCGGGTCTAGAATTGTACATTCCACAATGAAGTCTACCAATATCTGATCTTTAATAGAGGGCTGAGATTGAAAATTAATGTCAAACTCGATCAGCTCAATGGCCCATTTTGCTATCCTTTCGAAGGTATTAGGCTAATGAAGGACTACTTTAATAGGTTGATCAATGTGAAGTGTGACTATATGCCCTTGAAAATAAGGTTAGAGCTTCCGGCTGCAATCAACAAGGCATAAGTTAGCTTTTCTAATTTTATATATCTTATTTTTGTATCCCTCAGAGCCTGGCTTATATAGTAGATTGGCTTTTGAATCTTAGAATTTTTTTTACCAGAACTGCTCCAATAGCCATAAGTGACACCAGCAAATATAAAAATAATTCTTTCCTAAGTTTGGACTTGGCAAGGAGAGGAGGCGAGCTAAGGTAGTTCTTCAATTCTTCAAAATCTTGCTGACACTTAGGAGTCTAGTAGAAGTTCTTAGGTTGCTTGAGTACTTAAGAAAAGAGAATGCAGCACTCCACCGACTTTGAAATGAAATGATTCAAAGATGCCACTTTGCCCGTAAGGCATTGAAATTTTTTTATTATTTTTGGGGTAGTCATCTCTTGAATGGCTCTAATCTTCTCTGGGTTCGCTTGGATGCCACATCTCAACGCATAAATCCTAGGAACTTCACTAAAGTTACTCCAAAAGTACATTTGGTTGGATTCAGCTTCATCTTATACCTCCAGAGGATGCTGAAGATTTCTTCAAGATCAACAATGTGATTTGATGAAGATCGGCTTTAAATAAGCATGTCATTTATATAGACCTTCATATTATGACTGATTTACTCCTTGAAGATCTTATTCATCAGACGTTGATAAGTGGCACCTGCATTTTTTAATCTAAATGGCATAACCCTATAACAATGAAGACCACGATCAGTAATAAAAGCAATTGTCTCCTCATCTTCTGGTGCCATTCGAATTTGATTGTAATCGAAGAAGGCATCCATGAAAGTGAGGAGCTCATGGCTCGAGGTTTCATCCACCAATTGGTCAATTCTCGATAAGGGATAGCTATCCTTTAGGTAGGCTTTATTTAAGTTTGTGTAGTCCATATATATCCTCTACTTATTGTTTGCTTTTTTTATGAGGATGACGTTGGCGATCTAATCTGGGTAGGATACTTTCCTGATAAATCCAGCTTTGAGGAGTTTGTCAACCTCATGTATAACAACTTTTTGCCTCTTTGGTGCAAAGCTATGCTTCTTTTATTTTATCAGCCATCATTTAGGATCTATAGCTAGACAATATTCCATCACCTCTATATCAATCCCGTGCATATCCGTGGGCACCCAGGCGAAGACGTCAGCACTTCTTTGCAAAATGCAATAAGCTGCCTCCTGACCTCTTCCCCCAGGTTGAAGCTAATTTGTATAGTGTGGTCTTCATGTCCATCATTTAATGGAACCTCAACTAGATCCTTAATTGGTTCTCCTCATTCTTCCCTCAAATCATCACGAGCATCAAGCCCATCTACTGGATAAGATTCCACTTGCCTTCCACCCTGTAAAGCAATAGCATAGTAGTGCTATGTAAGAGTCTGATGTCCTCTGACCTCTCCAACCCCATAATGTTGGAAACTTCATCTTTAAGTAATAAGTTGAAACTACTATTCAAAGTGCATTCAAGCCAGGTTGGCCGAAAATTGCATTATAAGCTGAAGGAGCCTTCACTACCAAAAAATCCACTTGGGCCTTTAATTATCTTGGATACCAACCTACCACAATAGATAAAGTTATTATTCCTTCGATTGGTACTACATCGCTGGTGAATCCCACTAGTGGAGAGCTTATTGGATCCATTCTATTATCAGGTATAGCCATTTTAGAGAATACATTATAAAATAAAATATCAGCAGAGCTTTTATTATCAATCAAAATATGGTGTATATCATAACCAGCAATGTTTAAAGTAACTACAACTGCATCACTATACGAAAATTGGACTCCCTGGGGATATTCTTTAGTGAAGGCAACAGGTTCCTTAATCCTCTACCTCTTCATCGGCTTTATCGTCCCATAAATCTCCTCCTATTGATGTCCCCTAGTGATAGTATTGATGATCTCAAATGGTGGTCAATCTTCTTGCTACTCTTCTCCTAGGCAGTCCTGGTTGTGATAGCATCCTTGGCCAATCTTTCCTTCCTTCAGGCCAACGTCGCTAAAATCGACCATGTCGGCCTCGCCTGATGGGCTCCTCGATCTTGTCTTGGTGCTGGATGCATTCTTCAGTATCATGATTGTGGTCATGATGGTAGAGGTAGGATTTATTGGGATTGCACTTGATCAGGTGGGACCACATCTTTTCTGGCCTTAGCAACTACTCCTTAATTTTCATCAATACCCATGCCTTTGAAGCATTCAATGGAGCATAGTTATGGACTCTTCTAGGAGGGGAGTTCCATCGCACCCTTCGATCGAGGCTTCTAGGTTGACGAGCTCGGGGCGGTGTCTAGGCTTGCCTGTACTCAAGAGGAGCTCTAGAGCATGGTCGAGCTTCACTCGACTTCTCTGTAACTATAGGCTTGCTGAATTTGCCCGCAAATTACACTTTTATGACCTCATCATCTTTTATTTGGAAAGTCTCCTCTGTCCGGGTATAATCCTTAGCTCGGGCTAGCATATCAACAAAATCTCTAAGATACTTTCTCTCTAGAAAAAATAGAAGATCGTTCTTCTAAAGACCGCCCTTCAACATGGCCATGGCCATGGATTGATCCAAGTTTTGGACTTCCAATATAATGGCATTGAAGTGACTGACATAAGCTCGGATGGACTCTCCTTCTTTCTGCTTGATGTTGATGAGGGAGTCTGAATCTCACCTTAGACATCGACTGTTGATGAAGTGAGCCACAAACTAATGACTCTTCTGATCAAAGGAGTAGATCATACCTGACTTAAAGCTTGATTACTAATTTCTTGCTGCTTCCTTCAGAGTTGAGAAAAAAGCTCGGCATAGAATGGCATTCGGGGCACCATGGAGCAGCATCATGATCTAAAAGATCTCAAGATGGTCAACCAGATCTGAGGTCCCATCGTAACTCTCAAATTGAGAGAGTTTGAAGTTTGATGAGATGGGCTCTCGCATAATTTAAGGGGAGAATAGAGGGTCGATGCAAATGTCATCGATATGGTCAGGGGCAGCATGGCAGATCTTCTCAATCCATCGATTCATCTCTTGAAGCTTCTGATGGAGAAGATCTTCTCAATCATAAATATCAAGGATCCTTTGGCTGAATGATGGCAGGGATCTTCCGGGGGTGGAGTCATGGTTAGAATAGGGGCTTGTTGCTCTCTGCTTCTTCTTTCCAGGGGTTATCGATCGGCTTCCCCAAGTCTGCCTTTCTTGCACTAGATCTCGATATTTCGATGAGCTTTCCTCTGACTGGATTGATGCCTAATGTTGTTGCATGGCCTGTACTACTTCAGTGAGGCCCTTAACCTACTGATTCAATAGGTTGAATTACTCCAGATCTACCATGGTTATCGATGGAGGAGGCTGAGGCACCGGCGAGGAAATCAGAGTGAGTGGGTCTAGTTCAGATCTAATGGTGGAGGCAGTAGATCGTAGGATGGAAGCCTTCCTTGGCGGCATCTTTCAAAAGGAAAGAAACTGAAGGGATTAAGAATAGAGGATAGAAAATGAGATCGACTGAGCACTCCTTTTAGAATAAGGATTCAGTGTCCCTTTTTCTAACGGCAATCTTGTTGGTGTAAAAAATTGTGTTGATGCTAGAGTCATTGGAGTGGGAAGAGACGAGACTGCCGACGGGACTTGCAAGAGAAAGTCTAGACCGAAGGTGGATGGCTCCGACAGGATCCTCTGATGCTCAAATTAGTTCTCTGGCTAACAAGAATGGAATGCTCAAGAGAAAATGAACAGAGTATCGAATAGAGAATGAGAGCTTAGAGAAGAAACATACCTGAAGAATCCTTTATATAGATGGAGCATGTAACAAACTGATAGTGACAGTCGTAACTATCTACTAGTGGATCGTTCAGGCCATGTGGAGTTTGTTACAGAGAGTAGTATCCTTTATCGTAACTTGCCAATCTACTGGAGATTAATAATTGGAGTTCGGGAAGGACCTCTGCACGTGAGTAAGCCATTTACGTGAAGAACTCTGAGTCTCAGTGATCTAAAGAGGTTCGGACATCTTCAAGGTCATCCATAAAGTGATTGATACTAGCTGAGTCGGGGCTTAAATTTGTGTCGTTGATGAGGTCCTCTTACAATTTGAGTCCATCCTATCAGATAGAATCCATTGGATGATTAGGAGTTTAGCCAGAAGGGATCCACTAGGTGACTGGATGGAATCTATTGGGTGACTGGAAGGGCTTTACAATGGTCAAATGGAGGTCGTCCGTAGGTGGATAATTATTTTGGGATGAGGGTTGAAAGGGTGGTAGATTCATTGATTTAGAATCGTAGCCAGGCTCTTTAGGGCTGAAGTTTGGATTTACACAGGCTTGCACATCCAAGGTTCCTAGCATAGGAATGCCAAGGTCTGCCACTTATAGTAAGATATAGAAGTTCATTTGAGGAGAAGCTCTGCTTATTCAAGACTCCCGATGTAAGACCTGATTGCAATGATGAGAGTTGGCTTGAAGGAGATCCGATTGAAAAGAAGTTTGGCCAATCTTGAGGTCAATCGGGCTGGATTATGTAGAGATCAAACACTCAGCCAAATACTTAGCTAACGGCTTAGGCGACTGTCTTCATGTTCATGTTCATCTAGATGAGATCCGAGATGCCCTTTGGGTTTTGTAGTTATCTAAAAAATCTGATAATCAAAGCTGGGAAGATCATCCAGCATGCACGAGTTGGAGGTCAACCGTCCTAGAGTGAATCAAAGCTAGAACTCATACGGGCTAAAGTTCGTTTATGGTCACCACAGTCAGACGGGATCACCCCAAGGTTGGGCATCTTTCTAAACTTTGGGAAGAGCGAATTTACCACCAATAAGATTCATGGTGTCAAGGTGGGATATAGAGGCAAATTCAGAGAAGATCTAAGCCATTCAAGAGATGGTTGTTCCCAATACAATAAAAGAAGTTCAGCACTTGATGGGAAATATTGCGGCTTTGAATCATTTTATTTCAAGGTCGATAGAACCCTATATGCCTTTCTTCCAAATGCTCAAACAACCAAAGAACTTCTACTAGATATCTAAATGTCAATAAGCCTTTGAAGAATTGAAAAGCCACCTCAGCTGACCTCCCCTTCTTGCTAAATCTGAACTTGGTGAAGAGTTATTCATGTATTTGGCAGTATTGCCTGTGACCATTGGAGCTATCTTAATCAAAGAGGAGAATAAAGTTCAAAAGCTGATCTATTATATCAGTTGAGTCTTAAAAGATGCCAAAACAAGGTATACAAAATTAAAAAAGCTAACTTATGCTTTATTGATTATAGTCAGGAAGCTCCGACCCTACTTTCAAGGGCATACAATAATAATTCTCATAGATCAGCCTATAAAGGCAGTCCTTCACCAGCCTGACACTTCTGGAAGAATTGTAAAATGGATGATTGAACTCATAGAATTTGATATAAAATTTTAACCTCGGCCATCTATTAAAGCTCAAATACTAGCCAATTTTGTGGTGGAATACACTATTCCATATCCGACCAAGTCTGAGCAATAGGAAGCAAGCACTTCTAATCTTCAGTCAAACTCCTCTAAAGTGAAAGTAGACCTTTCTAAAGATTTCTAAGCCTTATATGTTGATGATTCATCCAATCCTTCTAGAGCGGATGCAAGCTTGATTCTTATTGGTCCAGAAGGGATTATTGCCAAATATGTGTTATGCTTTGAATTTTCCATAACTAATAACAAAGCAGAATATGAAGCTCTGATTGCAAGATTGAGAATAGCCAAGAAATTGGGGATAGATCATCTATAATGATTCATAATTGGTGGTAGGGCATGTCAATGGCAATTATGAAGCTCAGAAGAAAAATATTAGAAAATACTTGGACAAAGCCAAGAGCTTAACCTCGGCCTTCAATAGATTTGACATTCAACAAATTCTAAGAATAGAAAATTATAGAGCTAACCTTCTATCTAAACTAGCTACTTTAGCTCTAAATGATTTGCCAAAGGAAGTCTTCTTTAAAGTTCTTCAACAACCAAGTTCAGAAGAACCTTAAGTATTAATGCAAATGCATCATGAACCCAGTTGGATTGATTTGTTGGTCTTATATTTTAAAGATGGCATCCTTCCTAGAGACCCCAAAAAGCTTGGAAGTTGAGAAACCAGGCCTCTCACTACATCTTATATGAGAACAAGCTATATAAGAGATCATATTCCTTGCCATTCTTCAAAATTTCTTCGACCATCTGAAGCCAACTACGCCATAAGGAAAGTTCATGAAGGAGAATGTGGAAATCATCTCAGAGCTAGATCATTATCCTACAAGCTACTTTGGTAAGAACTTTATTAGCTGACCATGCGGTAGGATGCAGTTAACTATGTAAGAAAATGTGATCTATGTCAATGAAATACCAATGTTCAAAGGTAGCCAACATCCTTACTCACACCCTTAAGCACTCCTTAGCCATTCACATAATGAAGAATGGATATACTTGGACCATTTTCTATGGCAATCGGATAACAAAAATTTTTCTTAGTGGTAGTGGACTACTTCACCATATAGGTTGAGGCTGAACCCCTGGCAAAAATTACTGAAGCTAAAGTATAAGACTTTATTTGAAAATCTATAATATGTAGGTTCGGCCTGCTTTAATTGCTAATTACTGACAATAGGTGCTAGTTCGTAGGAGCAAAGTTTATTGAATTCGATGAAGATCTAAATATTTCTCATCATTTTACATCTATGGTCCACTCTCAGATGAATGGTGAAGCTAAGGTAACTAACAGAATCATACTGTAGGAAATAAAGACAAAGCTTGACGAGCAAAAGAAACATGGGTGGATGAGATTTACCATGTACTTTGGGCCTATAGAACCATTCAAAGGTTGCCTACTAGAAAAACTCCATTTGCTCTAGCTTTTGGAACTAAGGTGGTCATTCTGGTCGAACTTGAACTTTCCTCAGCACTAGTTGAAAGCTTCAATGAACAAAATAATTCATGGGATCTTAGAGTGAATCTTGATCTATTGGAAGAAAGACGAGAAAAGGCACAAGTTTGAATGGCGGCCTATAAGAAAAAAGTAGCTCAATACTATAATTTTAAAGTCAAGAGTAAGAATTAAAGATCGGAGACTTGATACTATGCCGAGCAGAGGTCTCTCAATCATAGAACAAGGCAAGCTTGCCCCAAATTATGGGGGCCCTTATAAAGTTGAAGAAATTGTTCAACCAGGGATGTATCTGTTAGATATGTGTGTCCTAAAAGCTAGATTGACTGACACTTGTAATACACATCTAAGGGCAAAATTATAATTTTGACTATAAATAATAAAATAGATTATTTTCTATCATAGTGTGTATTTGAAAGTGTCTGTGACACATCCCTTGAGTTAATGGTAATGATAGTTCATATTTTCAAGAGTTGAAAATTTAAGACACGAATTTTCATTATTAACTCATAAAATGCTCCCGATCATAGGATCATCATGAGGATGATGATTAATTCGGAAGGTTGGTGTATGATCATTTCTTTAGAATAGATGAGTCTTGAATCTATGGTGTAGAAACATCAGAGCGAGAGTATAGATACTTGTTAGAGAACGAGAGCACTGAGCGTGACCACCTCGAGCAGTCATGAGAAAGTGTAGCTTCTCATCGATGACTGGCTCAAAGCTATAGTGGTGTGTCTGGTTCTTTGATCTAAGGTGCATCGGCAGTTTATCTTGAGGGTGTTATAGTTCAACTACACCATAACTCAGTCTCCTAGCCATTTAGAACCCTGAGGTGTATGTTGGCTATAGCATATTCATTATAGGAATTGGATTGCACCAATAGGAGATCTATCTATCTCAATAGATGAGGAGCAGTCCTATGATGATCATGAGAATCAAGTCCATAAGCCCATGGCCATGGCAAAGTAAAATAATAGAAAGAGTTTCTATTAGGATTATCATATTGGACTTGAATCGAATGATTAATTCATATGACGGATATTAGGGTTTGACGAGATCACCTTAACTCTAATCCGATTGGGGCTTAAGATTGAGAAACCTAATCGCACAGGTAACTACACCAAGAGATTCGCTTTCAGTTCTGATGGATTTCCACCATATGCTGCTAGATATCATTGGTGGATTTTAGGAGCAATTAGAATTATTTGGATAATCGATCATACTAGTTGTCTGAATCAAAAAAGTTCTGATCCATCAGAAGGTATTTCGATGATGTCGACGATAGAAATCATGACATATCCCATTACTATATGGAACTGATCCTAACTGGGTCACACAAATAAGAGTTTGGATCTGGATGTCATCAATTGGACTAATCCAATTCAATTAATTTGAATAAGATTTAATTAGGCTCAAGAAAATCATCCTAGCACACGATTGAGCCTAATGTTCTCCTTTAATAATCATTAAAGCTTATCTCGACTGAGCCAAATATGTTTGGGCTCACTCAGAAATCTTTACTTGGTTTGACTGATGCTCGTCTAGATCAGAAAAGGATTGTCTTAATTTATAAGATAAATTTAAGACAACATCTACCATTTTCAGTCACTTACTAATTCCTATTTTCAAACATTGGTCAAATGTTGACCCTGGACACTTGGACATTTGCCCATGTGTCATGCGCCTATAGAAGATTACCTAGGGCCTTGTCCCCCTACTAAATATAGATAGAAAGAGATACATTCCTAGGGAGGCGTGCACCCCATGAGGACAAAGGAGGAGTCCCATACAGATGGGACTCCAGGGTTACTTCAGGGGATTAAACTCTATGGTGCCAAGAACTCTTGTTTGACCCAGTCTTGGCACCACCTTAGGATGGTTTTGAGGATCTCTCATCTAATTGAATTAGATGATATCATCCCATCAATCAGATTTAGATTTGATTGCTCAAAGGGCTATGATTGGTCGGGATGATGTGGCACTGCATGGCACAGCAGGGTCTATATAAATCCTGTCTACGCCTAGTTTTTTTATGCTTCTACCTTTAGCCTATGCCACAAAGCCTCTCTCCCTCCTTCTTCATGCCACCCTCTGCTTCTCTCTCTCCTCTCCATGCCCAAGGAGTTTTGGGCATGAATAAGATGCGATCCAAGCAAGTGAAAGGTGCCAGGAAAGGAAGAAGGCAGCACTACTTCATGAGACAACAATAGTTCTTCGAAAGGAGTTTTCAAAACCTTCAAGATTAGATCTATATATAATTTTTGAAGGATTTATTAAGAAGAAGAAGATATCTAGATCCTGCCCGAGTGGATACTGGTAAAGGCCAGGCCCTTGCGTGGCTACATCCAAAACTTCAGGCAAACATTGGGATCATCATAGTGTAATTGGATTATCCAAAATAAAGGTATAATTAAATTAAATTAAATTTTTATTTTTATTTTATTTTTATTATTAGATCAATAAGATTAGATTTGAGGAGTCTCAGATTTGATTAGAATCTTAGAGAAAAAATTTTTGAAATATCCCTCCTGATCCAATCAGATCTGAATGAACCTGATCCAAAAAATAGATTTTTCCCTTCAACTAGTATCAGAGCCAGATTCCATAATTTATTAGAATTGATTTTAATTTATTTTTGATATGATAATTAGATGATTTTAAATGTCACATTAGATGTGATTAGATCTAAATAAAAAATTAAAAATTAAATATTCTAGATCTAAGATGTATGAGAATGCATAACATGACCTAGGAATAGAATTATTCTATGTGTAGTCTAGAATAATCATAATTTTAATTAATTAATTATAACTTTTATATCTATTATTTTTATTTTTTGATATATAGATATTATAATTAGATCAAAAAGTAAAAAATAAATTTATTTAATTTTCATATGAGATATGATAGTAATGCATTATAGACTAGTTGTAGAATAGTTACAAATTATCTAGAATAATTTTAATTTGATATGATCAAATTTAAATCTTATTTTTTAGATATTTATGAGATAATTTAGATCTAAAAATATACTTAATATGATACATGAGATGTATGCAAAACATGTTTTTAGTTAGATCAATTTATATATATATAATATATGATTAGATCTAACTAGTTTTATAGATTTATCATGTTTCTGATTAAGGCATGCCCCTTGACCGTCCGGTCATAAGAACGAAGTAGGATTTAAAGGTTCTCTCCTTCCATTTGATGGGATGTTCTTATGGGGTGTAGGGGTGCTGCGCGTTCGTCCTTAATCAAAAATAAAAAACTTATTTTCTACAAAATCCTAGATCCTAAAATCCTAAAGTTTTATATACATATTTTATTTATGAATCCTAAACTTAATTAAGAATTAAGATTATGAAATATATTAAATCTAAAATTAAAAATTTTTAGATGTAAGACATATTCATAAAATTGGGTTCGGGCTTGGGTAGCTTAATTAGGTATAGCGGTTGATCAAACTGAATCAAGAGTTGGTTAGATGGGATCAAGAGTGCTTAAATTGACCAACCTAATAGGATTAAGTCTGGATCAAGGTCAAGTCACATGAGTGATCGATCGAGTTAAGACCTAATTAGGCTCAGTGGTTAGAGTCTGGATTGTAGGCTAACTCGATTGGGTTTGGCTCAATAATTTGGTGGCTAAGGTAAGTTTGGTAGATACGACTGACTAATTTTTAATTGGAAGCTACTCGACCTGAATGCGTTCTTGTCGAGTTAATGGCATATTCCTTCCACCGGTCTCACTTACCTGGCCATATCTGTTGACACAGTTCTGATCTGAGGTGGTCAATAATCCGAGCTAACCCATGCCACTAGGTTAGTCATAATTGTTATGACTAAGCCAAGTCTAGTTTAATGAGACCTGAATCAATTCTCCCTAAGAAAAGATTAAGTCTGAGGTCTTCCACCATTGTAGATGTGCGGGCCCTTCCCGGGGTTGATTGTTCTCGGCTGGATACAGTGGCTCAGTTGCACCGGGAAGATGCAACCATGTCTATTAGGCATTGGATGCTATGGGCTGGAGGATGAGTTGGGCTCAATATTTCGGATACGGTGAGAGACTCAATTAGGAACCCAGTCTATGCAAATGGTGGGTCTGACTTAACTAAGGAGTGGATCAATATTCCGGATACGGTGAGATTCATGAATTAGAGACCAAGTTTGGGTGCACCATGATTAGAGAATCATTGAACAAGAGTTGTTCACTCATTGGCTAACCCATCACCAATAACTGTTAGGTGAGGTGATGAGTCAGTTGGTGAGACCGCACCACCCACTAGAAATCATTAATCGTGGAGATTTTCGCATCTCTACAGAGGGAGTGTAGGGATCCGAGAAAATAGTGGGAGCTAATTTGTTTAAAAATAAAATCCCTAAACAAATTGGTCAAGTCAAAATTACAGTATCTAACTAGAATCTTTGACTCTCTACAGGAAAATGTCTGCGTCCAACCCATTGGCACGTATCCTGGACACACATAGACTGACTGGACCCAATTATAAAGATTGGCTCAGGAACTACAAAATTATTTTGGGTTCAGAGAAGTTAACCCATGTTTTGGACCAGGACCCTCCCACCTTACCAGCCCGTCCATCCACTTGAACAGAGAGCGTCTCTGGAAAAATGGATTGACGAAGATAATAAGGCCAGATATTACATGTTGGGCTCGATGTCTGATGAGCTCCAGCGCCAACATGAAGATATCGGGACTGCTCGCCAAATGTTGGCTCACCTGCAGGAGATGTTTGGTGAACAGAGTCGCGCAGCCAAATATCAAGTCACGAAAATGACTTTTTAAGGCTAAGATGCGTGATGGGCAGTCAGTCCAAGATCACTGTCTGACAATGATCAAGGACATGGAAGAGCTTGAGAAGCTCGGTGTGAAGTTGGACTTGGACCTGCAGAACGATATTATTCTGCAATCCTTGACTGATGCATATGGGCAATTCATCATGAATTACCACATGCATAAACTTCAAAATTCCTTGGCCGAGTTAATGAATATGCTGGTTACCGCTGAGCTTTCTATGAAAGGTTCTAAAGGCTCAGTTCTTGCTATGGAACGGACTTCTTCCAAAAGAAAGTCTTATGGAAAGAAAAAGAAGTCTGTGAAAAAGCAAAAGGTGGAAGGATCAAAGAAGAAGAAGGCAGAACCGAAGAAGAAAGGCCGATGGCAAAGGAAAGTGTTTCCATTGCAACAGCGACGGCCATTGGAAGCGGAACTGCCCTACTTACCTGGCCACCCTGAAAGAACAAGAAGGAAGGTCCTTCTGGAGGTATGCTCGTTATTGAGTCTAACCTTACGGTTTCTTCTGCATCCAGTTGGGTGCTTGACTCTGGTTCTAGTGCTCATCTGTGCACTTCTATGCAGGGTCTTGAGGATAGCAGGAGGCTGAGGGATGGAGACATGATCCTACGCATCGGTAATGGAGCAAGAGTTGCTGCAGTAGCCGTGGGAACATACCCTCTTCGATTACCATCTGGTTTAGACTTAGTTTTAAAAGACTGTTATTATGTGCCTGCAGCTAGCAGGAATTTGATTTCTGTTTCATGCTTAGCACAAGAAGGTTATGTGATCACCTTCTTTAAGGACCATTGTAACATTCTTTATGAAAGAAATAAAATTGCAAATGGTTTCCTTATTAATGGTCTTTATCAGCTTGCATATTGATGTACCTGTTTTAACTATCGAGCAAAACGTGAATGCCAAACGACCTAGGGATAGTCCAAACGACAGATATCTATGGCACCTGAGATTAGGTCATATAGCAGAAGATAGGATTAACAAATTGGAGAAAAATGGGCTATTGAGTCCATTGACTTTTGAGTCATATCCAACTTGTGAATCTTGTCTTCAAGGCAAAATGACTAAACTCCCTTTTGTTGGACATGGGGAGAGGGCCACAGATCTCCTTGCCCTAGTACATACTGATGTGTGCGGCCCATTTGATGTGCCGGCTAGAGGCAATTTTGTCTACTTCATTACCTTTACCGATGATCTGTCTAGGTATGGGTATGTGTATCTTATGAGACACAAGTCTGAAGCTTTTGAAAAGTTCAAAGAATTCAGACATGAAGTAGAAAAACAAACTGGAAAACCCATTAAGGTTCTTCGATCAGATCGAGGAGGTGAATACCTTAGCCGGGAATTCCTAGACTATCTTAAGGAAAATGGCATAGTCTCTCAATGGACTCCACCAGGAACACCTCAACTCAACGGGGTTTCAGAACGGAGAAATCGGACTCTATTGGATATGGTTCGATCCATGATGAGCTTCACAGACCTCCCTGATTTTCTTTGGGGACACTTCATTGTTAACTTCAATCTATCTTACTGAATAGGGTTCCCTCTAAAACCGTTCCTACCACACCGTATGAGATATGGCACGGTAAGAAACCAAGTCTGAGTCATCTCAGAATTTGGGGTTGTCCGGCTCATGTCAAAAGACAACAAGCGGACAAGTTAGAGTTTAGGTCCTTTAGAGCTCGATTCATAGGATATCCTAAAGAGTCATTAGGATACTATTTCTACATTCCAGAAGACCACAATGTGATTGTGAGTCGACATGCCATCTTTCTTGAAAAATAGTTTATTCAAGATAGCGGCATTGGAAAGCAGATTAAGCTTGATGAGAAAGTCTCACAAGCAGAACGAGCTAAGGACCAAGTGGAACCAAATCAGGTTGAGCCAATAAGAACACTACCTCCTCCACCTCGTAGATCGGAAAGAGTTTCCCGTCCCCCTGAAAGATACTTAGGTATTATTTCAGAGGATGTAGAGGAAATGTTCCTCATAGGTAATGGTGCTCATGGTGATGATCCCAAAACCTACAACGAGGCGATATCAGATATCGACTCCGAGAAATGGCTAGAGGCAATGCAAGTCAGAAATTGACTCGATGCACTCAAACCAAGTCTGGACCTTGGTAGATCCACCAGAAGGTATAGTACCTATTGGGTGTAAATGGATCTTCAAGAGAAAGATTGGTGCAGATGGGAATGTGGAGACATTCAAGGCTAGACTGGTGGCAAAAGGTTATAGTCAACGCGAAGGCATTGACTATCAGGATACCTTTTCCCCAGGTAGCTATGCTAAAATCCATCCGCACATTGCTTGCTGTTGCAGCCTATTTCGATTATGAAATATGGCAAATGGACGTGAAAACGGCATTCCTAAATGGATATCTTGAGGAAGATATCTATATGGAACAGCCGCTAGGTTTCACATCCAGTGATACTGATCACAAGGTTTGCAAGCTGCAAAGGTCCATATATGGACTTAAGCAAGCATCTCGGAGCTGGAACACTCGTTTCAATGATGTGATCAAAAAGTTTGGTTTCATCAAAAATGAAGAGGAACCATGTGTTTTCAAAAGGGTCAGTGGGAGCGCTGTTGTCTTCCTCGTATTGTACGTGGATGACATCCTCCTTATTGGGAATGATATTCCCATGTTGACATCAGTCAAGATGTGGTTGTCCAAGGAATTCTCCATGAAAGACCTAGGTGAAGCATCCTTTATTCTAGGAATTAAGGTCTATAGGGATAGACCGAATAGGATGCTAGGACTTTCACAGAAGATGTACATAGAGGAAGTACTAAAGAGGTTTAGTATGGAAAACTCTAAGAGGGGATTAATACCCTTCAGACATGGTATTCATCTTTCCAAGAAGATGTGCCCCAGCACACCTGAGGAAATAGAACGCATGAGCAAGATCCCTTATGCTTCTGCAATAGGGAGCCTCATGTATGCCATGCTATGTACACGACCTGATATAGCCCATGCTGTGAGTGTCACAAGCAGATATCAGTCAAATCCAGGTGAAGAACACTGGACTTCTGTGAAATGTATCCTTAAGTACTTGAGAAGAACTAAGGATATGATGTTGGTCTTTGGTAATGGAGAACTCCAAGTCCAGGGATACACAGACTCGGACTTCATGTCCGATATAGATGATCGAAAGTCGACATCTGGCAGACTGTTTGTGCTGGAAGAGTTCCAAGCAAACGGTGATACCATCTCATCCGCGATTACCTTGAGAAAGGTTACGTTGAGGTCAAGAGAGTCAACTCCGCAGATAATGTGGCAGACCCACTTACAAAGCCGTTGGGCCAGCAGAAGATCGAAGCCCACCTTGAGAAGATGGGACTTAGACTTGTAGCCAATTGGCTTTAGGACAAGTGGGAGATTGTTAGATATATGTGCCCTAGAAGCCAGAATTGGCTGACACTTGTAATACACTTCTAGGGGCAAAATTATAATTTTGACTATAATTAATAAATGGGTTATTTTCTATCACATATGTGTATTTAGTGTCTGTGATACATCCTTTGAGTTAATGGTAATGATAATTCATATTTTCAAGAGTTGAAAATTTAAGACATGAATAATCATTATTAACTCATAAACAGCTCCCGACCATAGGATCATCACGAGGATGGTGATTGATCCGGAAGGTTGGTGTACAATCGCTTCTCTTTAGTAGATGAGTCTTGAGTCTACGGTGTGGAGACACCGGAGCGAGAGTACAGGTACTCGTTAGAGAACGAGGGCACTGAGCGTGACCACCTCGAGTAGTCATTAGGGAAGTCTACCTTCTCGTCAATGACTGACTCGATGCTGCAGTAGTGTGTCTGGTTCTTTGACCTGAGATGCATCGGCAGTTCACCTTGAGGGTGTTATAGTTTGACTACACCATTACTCGGTCTCCTAGCCATATGGAACCCTGAGGTGTATGTTGGCTATAGCATGTTCATTGTAGGAACTGGATTGCATCAAGATGGAATCTATCTACCTCGGTGGTAGAGGAGCAGCCCTATGATGATCATGAGAATCAAGTCCAGAAGCCCATGGCCATGGTAGAGTGAAATAATAGAAAGAGTTTCTATTTAGATTTTCACATTGGACTCGAATCGAATGATTACATCATATGACAGAGACTAGGGTTTGACGAGTTCACCTTAACCCTAATCTGATCGGGGCTCAAGATAGAAGAACTTAATCACACAGGTAGCTGCACCAAGAGGTTCGCATTCAGCTCTGATGGGTTGCCACCATATACTGCTAGGTGTCACTGGTGGATTTTGGGAGCAATTAGAATGATTTAGATGATCGATCATTCTAGCTGTTCGAATCAGAAGAGTTCTGATCCATCGAAAGGAGTTTCGATGATGTCGATGATAGAGATCATGACATATCCCATTACCATACAGAACTGAACCTAACTGGGTCACACAAACAAGGGTTTGAATCTGGTGATCATCAATTGAACTGATCTAGTTCAATTGATCTGAATGAGATTCAATTAGGTTCAAGGAAATCGTGCTAGCACTCGATTGAACCTAACGTTCTTCTTTTACTATCATAAATAAGTTGTCCTGTCTGAGCCAAAGGAGTTTGTGCTCAATCAGAGGCCTTCATATGGTCTGACTGGAGGTTGTCCAAGTCAGAAAAGGTTGTCTTATTTGTAAGACATTACCTGCCATTTTTGGTCACCTGCCATTTCTTGTTCTTTGACTTTGGTCAAAAGTCTACCTTTGACTGGTCAAACGTTGACCATTGACACTTTGACTTTTGACCACATGTCATGCACCTATTGGAGAGCTGGTGGGGGCCTGTCCCCCTGCCAGAACCTGGCAAGGAGAAGGGCGCACGCCACCCAGGGTAGGCGTGTGCCCAAGTTGGAGGCGCCTAGGAGTCCTTGTTGGACAAGGACTCCATCTCCCTTTTTGGATTCCAATTAGAGTTCTTCTAAGAACCAACTTTGACTGGTCTTAGGCACCCTCTAAGGAGGAATCCAGGGGACTCTATTCCCACCAATCAGATTTAGATCTGATTTCACAAAGGGTTGTGATTGGTTGGGAAGAAGAGGAGTTGGATCACAGCTAGTCTATAAATAAGACCCTGTACGCCCAACTCAGATAATTATGATGAGATCATAGTTTCCCCACGCCCCAAGGCTGCCTCTCCCCTCCTTCTCCATGCCATAAGTCTCTTCTCCCCTTGCTCTCCACGTCCAAAAGGAGTTTTGGACCTTGGTTGGTGCGATTCAGATCAAGAAAAGGCGATCAAAAGCAAGAAGGCTGCGCTGCTGCAAAGGACGACTGCTCATCTTCAAAAGAGTTTTGAAGATCCTCCAGATCAGATCCAGATCTGATTTTTGGAGGTGTGATAGAGAAGAAGAGGATCTCCAGATCCAACCCGAGTGGATACCGGTAGAGGCCAGGCGCTTGCGTGGCTAAGATCCAGAACCTTCCGCTGCAATCAGGATCATCAACAGGGTAATAGGATTACCCAAATCAGGTAAATTAAATTTGATTTAATTTATCTTATTTTATTTTATTTATTAAAATAATAAGAATCAGATCTGAAACATATCAAGATCTGATTGGATCAAGAGAAAAATTTTTGAAATATATCTCTTGATCTGATCAGATCTGAACGAACCTGGACCGGGAAATCAGGATTTCCCTTCAGCGAATGTGTGGATTATTCTCTTGGCAATCGATGAGAATCTATTCAGATCAATTAAACTGAATTAGTCCAATTGATGATATCCAGATCTAAATCTTTATTTGTGTGATCCAGTTAGGTTCAGTTCTGTATGATAATGGGATATGTCATGATCTCTATCATCTACATCATCAAAACACCTTCCGATGGATCAAAACTTTTTCTGATTCATACAACTAGAATGATCAATCATCCAAATCATTCTAATTGCTCCCAAAATCTACCAGTGACACCTAGAAGTATATGATGGCAACCCATCAAAATTGAAAATGAACCTCTCGGTATAGCTACCTATGTGATTAAGTTCTTATATCCTGAGACCTGATCAGATTAGGATTAAAGTGAACTCGTCAAACCCTAATTTCCATCATATGATTTAATCATTCGATTCAAGTTCGATGTGAAAACCTTAATAGAAACACTTTCTATTATTTCACTCTGCCATGGCCATGGGCTTAAGGACTTGATTCTCATGATTATCATATGACTGCTCCTCATCCATCGAGGTAGATGGATTTCCTCTTGGTGTAATCCAATTCCTACAATGAACATGCTATAGCCAACATACACCTCAGAGTTTCGAATGGCTAGGAGACCGAGTCATGGTGTAGTCAAACTATAACACCCTCAAGGTGAACTATTGATGCACCTCAGGTCAAAGAACCAGACATACCACTGCAGCTTCTAGTCAGTCATCGACGAGAAGATAAACTTTCTTATGACTGCTCGAGATGGTCATGCTCAGTGCCCTCATTTTTTAATGAGTACCTGTACTCTCACTCTAGTGTCTCTACACCATAGACTTAAGACTCGTCTGCTATAAAGAAATGATTGTACACCAACCTTCTAGATCACACTCACCATCCTCATGATGATCCTACGATCAGGAGCATTTTATGAGTTAATAATGAAAATTCTTGTCTTAAATTTTTAACTCTTAAAAATAAGAATTATAATTACCATTAACTCAAGGGATGTATCATAAATACTAAATACATATTTATGATAGAAAATAATCTATTTTATTATTTATAGTCAAAATTATAATTTTGCTCCTAGAAGTGTATTACAAGTGTCAGTCAATTCTGACTTCTAGGGCACACATATCTAACATAAACCCCACTAATGGATTGTTTAGTGGCCCCATATGAATATCAAGTATAAACATTTTAGAGGAAGCATCATGAAACAAGATATTAGTAGAACTTTCATTATCAATTAAGACATGGCGTATATCATAGTTGGTGATATTCAACAAAATTACAACCACATCATCATATGTGTTGGTGCGGAATCTGGTTGATGCCAAAATTGGTTAGAGCTGGAGAAGCCGAGGTCACCATCGAGACTTGCAAAAGAAGTCCAAATCGAAGGAGGGATGGCTCCGATAGGATCCTCCGATGGTCAAGTTAGCTCTTTCGGCCAACAAAAATGGAATGCTTAGTAGAGAAAGTAGTAGAGTGTCAAGAAGGAGAAGAGAGCTTCTGAAGAAAGCATATACGGAGGATCTTTTATATAGGCAGAGCCTGCAACAAACTGATAGCGACAGCCGTAATTGCTTGGTAGTGGGCCGTTCAGGGCTACGTGGAGTTTGTTATAGAGGGTAGTGTCCGTTGTCATGATGTGCCAGTCCGTTGGAACTTGATAGTTGAAGTTCAGAGGAGGTAGGCGCTGGTAGTAAAGTGCTTTGAGTTTCGTCAATCCCAGGAGAGTTCGGACTCCTTCAAGGTTGTATGTGTGTAAGTGGGTTCATGCTGTGCAGATAGCTAGATTTGCGTAGATGTGGAGGCATTTCTAAGCAACTGTAGGGAGTTCAGTCGAAAGGGGTTCGGAGGTGCTATGACTGGAGAAATTTGAAGGAAGTTCGTTGGAGGAATCTGAAAGTAGTTTTGCTGGAAGGATCTAGAAGGAGATCTATTAGAAGAATCTGGATGAAGGTCCACTGGAGCAGTCTGGATGGAGTTCGACTGATGAAAAAGCCTAATTTAAGGAGAAATCTGGAAGAAGTTTGGCTGATGGAGAAGTCTGGCTGCTTATCTATTCCTTTGAAGCTCGATTGCTTTCGAGGCCATCTAGAGGCTAACAAAAAGGGGATGAGATCCTTTTGCCTGCGTGTTTGGAGCTCTTGATGCTGGAATCCTGAGGTCTGCCACCTTTAGTATATTGTAGGAGTTCATCTAGAGAGAAGTTCAGTTGATTCAGCATTGGTCCAATATCGAACAACTTGGATATTTTTTTTTTGTTGGGAAGAGGTTCAAGTAGCACCAAGGTTGGCCAAACCACATCATAATTAGACCTATTACTCAGCTGCCAGGGGGTTGTCATTACTATTCAAGTTTGTTTGAGTAAAATCTTACAATGCTCTATAGGTTCTGGGGATATCCGAAGGAGAAAGAAATCTAAATGAAGAAGATCGATCGATAAATTCAGGTTGGAGGTCTGTAGTCTCGATGCCCGAGCATAAACTCTTCATCGACTAGAGTCGGGCATGACTGTCCTCATCGAATGAAGTTTCCTCAAGGCCAGATATCCTGTCGAACTTTGACAGGAAAGGGTTCACACCCAACACAAGTTCTCCTACTCCCGAAGTTGAAATTTGAATGAAGAGAGAAAAGAAAAATGAGTGCCAAAGTCCTTTTTTTCTTTTCATGCCAAAAGAATAGCTAGTACCAACTCTTTCCACGTTCGCACCGAAACTTCTTAAATATGAGATGACCCAAAAAGATAAATTCTTAAAATTTTTGCTAAAGCACTGCTCAATATTAGGTGCAATAAAGGTTCTGCCCATTGCCAGTCTGTTGTTATGATGAGTGAGATCAACCCGAGGTTGGTTAGTTGAGATCTTTAATCATAACCATCTCAAATCCCAAAAGCTATTTAAGCTCTTCTTCTTTTATAGGAGATTCATTTCATCGAGATCTCCATCTCCTTCCTTCTGGCTTCCTTCTCCCTTCTTGCTCTAGGGCACCAGTGTCTTCTGCCGACTCCTTTGATTCTTGGGGGTTCTCTCCTTCATTTTCCATCGAGCTTGCCATCTTTCCATTCTTTCCAGTTGATTTAGGTCAGTTTCTGAACCTTTCTCTTTGATTATCTATGTCTTTTGGCATCTTTACCCATTCTGTTTCTTCGAAAAAGTCTCAGATTTTATTTTCTTTGATTTTCTGAAGATTTTCTTTACTTTAGTTTGATCCTCATATCCTCTGAAGAGTTCTGATCGATCGATCCTAGAAGTTTGGCTCATTTAGCTTTAATGAACCTTCCTCATAAGGACCCTGAGCATGTAGAAGTACCTCGGCCATCCTTCATCCCTGATACCATTTCATGTAAACTTCAGCTCGAAGATCTTTCATTGATTAAGATCCAGTTTAGAAGTCCTTCCGATTGTGAACTTGAACTTCCTAGCCCTAGCGATCGAGCTAGCTCTCCTCCTTCCAGTTGAACTTGCTTGTACGTTGAAACCCTTCGAATGGGACTTCGGCTATCGATACCTTCTTTTGTAACCGACTTGTTCAAGATTTTAAACAATTTCTTCACCGCCATGGCACCAAACTCCTTTAGGTTAATCATAGGATTTCTCTCCTTGTTCATTATGGCCAATGTCTCTTTCTATTCCGTAATTTCTTCACTTTCAAACGTCATCTGACCGCCAAAGACTGATGGTACATGTCTCCCCAGTTTGGCAAGAAGGGGTTGCTCAAGGGTGCCCCTTCTTCCATTCATAACTAGAAGAAAAAATTATTTTTTGTTTTCTATCCTTCTCTAGAACTAGGACTTCCTTCTTGGAGGAAAATAAGGGACAGTCCATCAACCTCTTGGGCTTGAGAAAGAGGATCGAGATTCAGTCGACAAGCTAAAGAACTTTCGAGCTCCTCTGATCTCTAAGCTCCTGGAGGACTAGACCTTATTCAACTTTGGTCTCAGCCCTCTCAATCTAATAGGAAGTCCTTTGCAGCTTACCAATTGTGCATGGTCTTCTTTTTTTTTCTGACTCTGATTTTTTCTTCTATAGAGATGACTCTTGAGGAGCGAAACCATCTTGCCAAGGGGATCAAGTCCCTCAAGAGGAAGGACAGCTCCATGGGGGAAACATCCAAGAAGGCTCACATTGATGAGCCAATCCTGGTCGTGCCGATCCATGCAGCGCTTATCCTCGAGTCCGACGCTGCCACACCAACTCCGATCTCATCCTGAGAGGACACCGCCACCATGCTTCCTGAGTAGTGCGAGGTCATTGAGAAGAAGAAGAAGAAAAAGAATGCCGTCGGGAAAAAGATGAGGAGGGTGGTTGAAAATTTGAGTGACAAAGGCTCCGATCAGGAGCGAGCTTCCTCAGATGATCGGGAGGTCATCCAATCCCTAATGAAGGGCAGCATCCTCCTACACATTATTGAGAAAATGGTTGAGACGAAGGATGCTGAGAGATTTGATGAGTCTTTCACCACCTATCTCGAGGTAATCCATTTTTTTGAACTTGTTTGAATGAAGAGTATGCTTTTAAAGTTCTGACTTAATTTCTTCCTGTCTTGTAGCTAGGGCATTACTTGTTTGCCCACTCAAAGGCCACCGATCTTCATCAGGTTGAGGCTTCGAAAGCCCTGCAGGAGATTCAGGTGGGAGTTGAGAGGGTTCGGGCTGAGGTCGACCGTTTGAAGGTGGCCTAAAAAATTCAAACTATAGAAGTCGAGTGCCTTCGGAAGGTGTCGTGGAGAGAGGAAGAAGCTTCTATGGGGCTGAGGGCAGCCTTGGCCCTCTTCGAAGACATAAGAAAGAAGGCTGAAGAGGAGGTTGACATCGAGAGGGAGAGGGCTATCGAAGCCTTCAAGTCCTCCAAAGCAGTGGAGGACAACAAGATCGCGTTCGCCTAGGAAGCCTTCTTGGAGGGGTTCGAGATCTACATGAGGAGGGTTGCAAAGAACTTTTTTGAAGTGAACCTCAACCTTCTAACAGATGAACCTAGTGAGAGAGCCGATCCCTCTAATGCTAGCACCACTTCCCCTATCGCCAAACCTACCCCGGGTTCTCCTGAACTTGCAGTTGAAGCTCTCGAGTCTATTCTCGATCCCGATGCCATAAAGGATGTACCGACCTCGCCTGTCTCTACACCGACCGAGGTCTAAGACTTTTTATAAATTTATACTTTTTTCTCTTTTTCTTTCGATGTATACCAAACATTTTGAGGAATGAAAATGAACTTTCTTTTCTTTATACTTATGTCATGGTGGATGTTGTTCAGAACCCCTCCAGCGATCGTAGTCAGGGTCCATCATCTTGGACTGACACTGAGCTATTATCCCAAGGTATCCCTTTGAAGCCCATAGTCAAAAATTTAAAGAGAAAGATTCATTACCTGAAGAAAAAGTTGAAGAAGATAGAAGACGAACTTTGGAGATCCAGAAAGAATGCTTCAAAGGTGATGATTAAGGTCACCCATCTTCGAAAGCTACACATGAAAGATTCTATGAGCTTCAACCTTAGGAAAGACAACTTCGAGAAAGAGTTGGTCAGACTTAAAAAGAGTGCTAGTGATAAGTCCTGGGTGTTAACTACGAAGGTCAGTTCCCTCGAAGTCAAATTTATTTTGGCTAGAAAGATAACTCGACTGTTGGAGGGGAGCTCATTATGGTCTTCAAATAAGGTGCGATGCAATTGGGACCGGTCAAAAAAACTTTTTGAGCTCTAGAGGCAGCTCCATGATGCCGAAGCTCGGTACAATAGGCATAGGATTGGTTGGGTGAAGAAGGTGAGTATGCTTGAAAATGAGCTCAAATTGACAAATGAAGAGGTGGCTTGTCTTTAGAGATAGTTGTCCAATAATCAGTAGGCCGGTGTTGATAAATAGTCAAAGTGGCTTGCCTTCTTAAGGGAGTCCCTCGACTGTCTTTCAGTCATGTACGAGAAGGATAAGGCCGAACTCTAGCAATAGAAGATCCAAGTGGTACATGAGCGTCAAGCTATGAAGGATGTGGAGGCTGAGTTGGCGGTTCTGAGGAGGCAATTGAGAGAATCTGAAGACAACTACTGATGAGCTGACAAGATGTACGTGGAGGGTCTACTGAAGAAGAAGGATCTTAAAAAAGAAATCTTTAGCTTGAAGCATTCCCTTGTAATGGCGGGGGTCGATAGCTCAAAGTCTGAGGGTTCCAGGCCTTCTTAGGACTTTGTCATTTTTTCTTTTCTCTTTTTTATGCATGGTCTCGTGGATCTTCACTTTGTAATGAACTTTAATTTAATGAAGGAATATTTTCTTCGATCATCTTTTTGCTTTGTTTAGATTCAGTGCTTGTTGATTTTTTTATTTCTCTTTTCTACTTTGACTTTCGTTGAAAGGATTATCGAAAAAGTAGTTTTTCTTCTGTCATTTCATAATCGAAGATTTTTTTTACCTATGCTGGGATGAGTTTATCCTTCTATGTTTGACTTCATCAATTTTCCTTCATCCTTTCATCAAGATGATGTCCTTCCTCCTGCCTTAGGTAACTGGAGGTCTTTATTTATGTTAGGACGAGGTTCTCCTTCTATTCTCGATGAGGTTGGTTTTTGCTTTTGTTAAGATGAGGTTTTTCTCTTATTCCTCCTATGGCCATTGAAAGATTCTCTCCTCCTATCATAAGTAACCGAAGGCCATCGCCTTGCTCATGTTAGAATAAGGTTCTTCTTCTATTCCTAACAGGACTGTAAGAGCACATAAGGACCATTGAAAGGGCCTCTTCCCTCATCCCATCTTAGACTAACGAGGTCTTCGACTTTGCTCACATTAGGATGAGGGTGTCCTTCTTTTTCTAACATTACTGTAGGGGCACATTAGGAACATTGGAAGGACCTCTCTCCTCACCTCATCTTAGATTAACGAGGCCTTCGACTTTGCTCACATTAGGATGAGGTTCTTCTCTTATTCCTAACGTGACTGTAGGGACACATTAGGGCCGTTGGAAGGGCCTCTCTCCTCATCTTATCTTAGATTAACGAGGCCTTTGACTTTACTCACATTAAGATGAGGTTCTCCACTTATTTCTAACGTGACTGTAGGGGCACATTAAGGCCGTTAGAAGGACCTCTCTCATCATCTCATCTTAGATTAACGAGGCCTTCAACTTTACTCACATTAGGATGAGGTTCTCCTCCTATTCCTAACGTGGCTGTAGGGGCACATTAGGATCATTGGAAGGGCCTCTTTGAAGAAAAAACCTTATTTCCCAATGTAGGTTTGTTCAGATCTGATTGGATCAATAGGGATATTTCAAAAAAATTTTCTAAGATCCTAATCAAATCTGAGATTCTTCAGATCTGATCTTATTGATCTGATAAAGAAAAATAAAATAAAAATAAAAATTAAATTAAATCTAATTTAATTATATCTTTATTTTGGATAAACCAATTATCCTGTGATGATTCCAATGTTTGCCTGAGGTTCTGAATGTAGCCATGCAAGCGTCTGACCTCTACTAGTATCCACTTGGGCAGAATCTGGAGATCTTCTTCTTCTCAATCTATTCTCCAAAAATTAGATCTAGATTTGATCTTGAAGATCTTCAAAAACTCTTTTGAAGATCGATTATTGTCTCTTACAACAGTGCTGTCTTCTTCCTTTCCTATCGCCTTTCACTTGCTTGGATCGCACCTAACTCATGCCCAAAGTCTCTTAGGCATGGAGAGGAGAGAGAGGACCTAAGGATGGCATGGAGAGGGAGGAAGAGAGGCTATATAGCATGGGCTAAAGTAGAAGCTCTCAATTTTAGGCATAGATAGGATTTATATAGACCTTGCTACGTCATGTAGTGCCACATCATCCCAGCCAATCATGGCCCTTTGTGCAATCAAATCTAAATCTGATTGGTGGGATGACATCATCTAATCCAATCAGATTAGAGTCTCTTATGAACCTCCTTAGGTGGCGCCATGATTGGTCAAACAGGATTCCTTGGTGCCACAGCATTTAAATTCATGAAGCAACATGGAGTCCCATCTGTACGGGACTCCATGCATTATCCTCATGGGGAGCATGCCTCCCTAGGCATGCGCCCCTTTTCTATTTGCTTTTTAGTAGGGAGACAAGATCCAATATTCTCTCCTATGGGTGCTTGACACATAGGCAGATGTCTAAGTATCAAAAGTCAACATCTGACCAAAGTCCAAAGACAAGATTTAGTAGATGATAGAAAATGACAGATGTTGCCTCAAATTTATTTCATAAATTAAGACAACCCTTTTCTGATGTAGACAAGCTTCAGTCAGACCAAGTAAATATTTTTGAGTGAGCCTAAATATATTTGGCTCAGTCGAGATAAGTTTTAATGATTGTTAAAGGAGAACATTAGGCTCAATCATGTGCTAGCACGATTTTCTTGAACCTAATTGAATCTTATTCAAATCAATTGAACTGGGTTAATCCAATTGATGATATCCAGATCTAAACCTTTGTTTGTGTGATCCAGTGAGATTCAGTTCTGTATGATAATGGGATATGTCATGATCTCTATCATCGACATCATCGAAACACCTTCCGATGGATCAGAACTTTTTTGATTCTAACAACTAGCATGATCGATCATCCAAATCATTCTAATTGCTTCCAATCCACCAGTGACACCTAGCAGCATATGATGGCAACCCATCAGAATGAAAAATGAACCTCTTGGTGCAGTTACCTATGTGATTAAGTTCTTCTATCTTGAGCCTCGACCAGATTAGGGTTAAGGTGATCTAGTCAAATCCTAATATCTGTCATATGAATTAATCATTTGATTTAAGTCAAATGTGAAAACTTTAATAGAAACTCTTTCTATTATTTTACTCTACCATGGCCATGGGCTTATGGACTTGATTCTCATGATCATCATAGGGCTGCTCCTCATCTACCGAGGTAGATAGATCCCTTATTGGTGCAATCCAATTCCTATAATGAACACGCTATAGCCAACATACACCTCAAGATTTTGAATGGCTTGGAGACCAAGTTATGGTGTAGTCAAACTATAATACCCTCAAGATGAACTGCTGATGCACCTTAGATCAAAGAACTAGACACACTATTATAGTTTCGAGCCAGTCATCGATGAGAAGATAGACTTCCTCATGACTGCTCAAGGTGGTCATACTCAGTGCCCTCGTTCTCTAACGAGTATCTGTTCTCTCACTTCGGTGTCTCTACACCATAGACTCAAGACTCATCTATCAAAAAGAAGCAATCGTACACCAACCTTTCGGATCAATCACCATCCTCATGATGATCCCACGGTGGAGAGCATTTTATAAGTTAATAATGAAAATTCATGTCTTAAATTTTCAACTCTTGAAAATATAAACTATCATTACCATTAACTGAAGGGATGTATCACAGATACTTTCAAATACATACTGTGATAGAAAATAACTTATTTTATTATTTATAGTTAAAATTATAATTTTGCCCTTAGAAATGTATTACAAGCGTCAGCCAATCTGGCTTCTAGGGCACATCTATCTAACAAACTCCCACTTGATCTAAAGCCAATTGGCTACAAATCTAAGTCCCTTCTTCTTAAGGTGGGTTTCGATCTTCTATTGGCCCAACGGCTTTATGAGTGGGTCTGTCGCATTATTTGCGGAGTCGACTCTCTTGACCTCGATGTAACCTTTCTCAAGATAATCGTAGATGAAGTAATATCTCTGCTTGATGTGCTTAGATTTTTAGTGAGACCTCAGCTTTTTAGTAACGGCTATGGTGCCGTTATTATTGCTGTATAGAGGAATGGCATTCGATGGCACTACTTCGATCTCTGTGGCAAACTTTTTATATCAAAATGCCTCCTTCGTAGCTTCTGATGCAGCGATGTACTCTACTTTCATGGTGGAATCTGCTATCACTATTTGTTTAGAACTCTTCCAACTAAGAGCATCACCATTACATCCAAATAGATTTCCAGATGTTGACTTTTGATCATCTATATCGAACATAAAATCTAAATCTGTATATCCCTGGACTTGGAGTTCTCCATTACCAAAAATTAACAACATATCCTTAGTTCTCCTTAAGTACTTAAGGATACATTTCATAGAAGTCTAGTATTCTTCACTTGGATTTGACTGATATCTGTTTGTAACACTTACAGCGTGGGCTATATTAGGTCGTATACGTAACATGGCATACATGAGGCTCCCTATTGCTGAAGCATAAGGGATCTTGCTCATGCGTTCAATCTCCTCAAATATGTTTGGACACATTTTCTTGGAGAGATGAATGCCATGTTTGAAGGGTACCAATCTTCTCTTGGAGTTTTCCATGCTAAATCTCTTTAACACTTCCTCTATGTACATCTTCTATGAAATACCTAGCATCCTATTTGGTCAATCTCTATAGACCTTAATTTTTAGAATGAAGGATTCTTCTCCGAGATCTTTCATGGAGAATTCTTTAGATAACCATATTTTAACTATGATCAACATGAGAATATCATTCCCAATAAGGAGGATATCATCCACGTACAGTACGAGGAAGACAATAGTGTTCCCACTGACCTTCTTAAAAATACATGATTCTCCCTCGTTCTTGATGAAACCAAATAATTTGATTATATCATTAAAATGAGCATTCCAACTTCAAAATGCTTGCTTAAGTCCATATATTGATCTTTGCAACTTGCATACTTTGTGATCAACATCACTGGATGTGAAACCTAGTGGCTGTCCCATATAGATATCTTCCTTAAGGTATCCATATAGGAATGTTGTTTTCACGTCCATTTGCCATATTTCATAATTGAAATAGGCTGCGACAACAAGCAACGTATAGATGGATTTTAGCATAGCTACTGATGAAAAGATATCCTGATAGTCAATTAAAAGATATCCTTATAGTCAATTTCTTTGCACTGACTATACCTTTTTGCCACTAATCTAGCTTTGAATGTCTTCACATTTCCATTTGCACCAATCTTTCTCTTGTAGATCCATTTATACGCAATAGGTACTATACCTTCAGATGGATCTACCAAGGTCCAAACTTTGTTTGAGTGCATCGAGTCAATTTCTGACTTCATTATCTCTAACCATTTTTTGGAGTCGATATCTGATATCATCTCGTTATAGGTTTTGAGATCATCACCATAAACCCCATTTCCTATGAGAAACATTTTCTCTACTTTCTCTAAGATAGTACTTAAGTACCTCTCAGGAGGATGAAAAATTCTTTTTGATCTATGAGGTGGAGGAGGTAGTGATTGTATTGGCTCAACCTGATTTAGTTCCATAGGGTCCTTAGCTCATTGCTCTTATGAGACTTTCTCCTCGAGCTTGATCTACTTTCCAATGTCGCTATCTTGAATTAATTATTTTTTAAGAAAAATGGCATGTCGACTCACAATCATATTATGATCTTCTGGAATGTAGAAATAATATCCTAATGACTCTTTATGATATCCTATGAATCGAGCTCTAAAGGACCGATAGTCTAACTTGTCCACTTGTTATCTTTTGACATGAGCCGGACAACCCCAAATTCTGAGATGACTCATACTTGATTTCTTACTATGCCATATCTCATACGATATGGTAGAAATGATTTTAGAGAAAATCCTATTTAGTAAATATATAGCAGTTAACAGACTATGTCTTCAAAAAGAATCAGAGAGGTCTATGAAGCTCATTATGGATCAGACCATATCTAATAGGGTTCGGTTCCTCCATTTTGAAACTCCGTTGAGTTGAGGTGTTTCAGGTGGAGTCCATTGAGAGACTATGCCATTTTGCTTGAGATAGTCCAGAAATTCTCGACTAAGGTATTCACCTTCTCGATCTGATCGAATAATCTTAATGGATTTTTCAGTTTGCTTTTTAACTTCATGTTTGAATTTCTTAAATTTTTCAGAGGCTTTAGACTTATACCTCATAAGATACACATACCCATACCGAGATAAATCATTGGTAAAGATTATGAAGTAGACAAAGTTGTCTCTAGTCGACACATCAAATGGGTCGCACACATCAGTATGTACTAGGGCAAGTAGTTCCGTGAATCTTTTCCCATGTCCTATAAAAGGGAGCTTAGTCATTTCGCTATGAAGACATGATTCACAAATTGGATATGACTCGAAAGTCAACAGACTCAATAGCCTGATTTTCTCCAATTTGTTAACCCTATCTTCTGCTATATGATCTAGCCTTAGGTGCCATAGATACCTATTGTTTGGACTTTCTCTGGGTTGTTTTGATCTTATGGCATTCACATTTCGCTCGATATTAAAAAAAGATACATCAATATATAACTGGTAGAGATCGTTAATGAGAAAATCACTTTCAATTTTATTTTTTTCATAAAGAATATTACAATGATCCTTAAGAAAACTAATTACATAGTCTTCTTATGCTAAACATGAAATAGAAATCAAATTCCTGCTTGCAGCAGGCATATAATAACAATCCCTAAGTACTAAATTTAAGCCAGATGGTAGTTGAAGAGGGTAGGTTCCCACTGCCACAGCAGCAACCCTTACTGCATTTCCAATGCATAGGATCATCTCACCATCGCTCAGCCTCCTACTATCCTCAAGATCCTGCATGGAAGTGCACAAATGAGCACTAGAGCCAGAGTCAAGCACCCAACTAAATGCAAAAAAAATCGTAAGGTTAGATTCAATAATGAGCATACCTCTAGAAGGATTGTCTCCTTCTTATTCTTTAGGGTGGCCAGGTATGTAGGGTAGTTCCACTTTCAGTGGCTATCAATATTATAATGGAAACACTTTTCTTTGTCAGCAGCATTCTTCGTCAGCTCTACCTTCCTTTTCTTTCCACCTTCCACCTTCTACCTTTTCACCGACTTCTTCTTCTTTCCTAAAGACTTTCTCTTGAAAGAAGTCTATTCCATAGCAAGTACTAAGCCTTTAGAGCCTTTCATAGAAAGCTCAGCAGCAACCAGCATATTCATAAGCTCGGTCAAAGTATTCTGAAGTTTATGCATATGGGCAGTTCATCAGTATTCTGAAGTTTATGCATATGGTAGTTCATGATGAACTGCCCATATGCATCAATCAAGGATTACAAAATTATATCATTCTGTAGATCCTGGTCTAACTTCACTCCGAGCTTCTCAAGCTCTTCTAAGTCCTCGATCATCATCAGACAATGATCTTGGATTGATTGCCCATCATGCATTTTAGCCTTAAATAGTTGTTTAGTGATCTGATATTTGACAGCACAACTCTGTTCACCAAACAACTCTTGTAGGTAAGCCAACATTTGGTGAGCAGTCTTGATATCTTCATGTTGATGCTGAAGCTCATCAGACATCGAGCCTAACATGTAGTATCTGGCCTTATTATCTTCGTATTTGTCCATTTGTCAAGAGATGCTCTCTATTCAGCGGAACCGACGATCTGGTAAGGTGGGAGGGATCCTGATCCAATACATGAGTTAACTTCTTGAAACCAAAAAATAATTTTGAAGTTCTGGAGCCAATCTTTATAATTGGGTCCGATCAGTCTATGTGGTGTCTAGGATACGTGCTAGTGGGTTGGACGCAGATATTTTTCCTATAGAGAGTCAAAGATTTCTAGTTAGATACTTAATAATTAAAACTTGACCAATTTATTTAGAATTTTATTTTTAAATAAATTAGCTTCCACTATTTTCTTGGATCCCTACACTCCCTCTGTAGAGATGCAAAAATCTCCATGATTAATGATTTCTAGTGGGTGGTGCGGTCTCCACCAACTGACTCATCACCTCACCTAACAGTTATTGGTGATGGGTTAGCCAATGAGTGAACAACTCTTGTTCAATGATTCTCTAATCATGGTGCACCCAAACTTGGTCTCTAATTCATGAATCTCACCGTATCCGGAAATATTGATCCACTCCTTAGTTAAGTCAGACCCACCATTTGCACAGACTGGATTCCTAATTGAGTCTCTCACCGTATCCAAAATATTGAGCCCAACTCATCCTCCAGCCCATAGCATCCAATGCCTAATAGACATGGTTGCATCTTTTCGGTGCAACTGAGCCACTGTATCCAGTCGAGAACAATCAACCCCGGAAAAGGGCCCGCACATCTACAATGGTGGAAGACCTCAGACTTAATCTTTTCTTAGGAAGAATTGATTCAGGTCTCATTAAACTAGACTTGATCATAGTCATAACAATTATGACTAACCTAGTGGCATGGGTTAGCTCGGATTATTGACCACCTCAGATCAGAACTGAGTCAACAGAATATGGCCAGGTAAGTGAGACCGGTGGAAGGGATATGCCATTAACTCGTACAAGAATGCATTCAGAGTCGAGTAGCTTCCAATTAAAAATCAGTCGGTCGTATCTGCCAAACTTACCTTAGACACCAAATTGTTGAGCCAGAACCAATTGGGTTAGCCTACAATCCAGACTCTAACCTCTGAGCCTAATTAGGTCTTAGCTTGATCGATCACTCATGTGACTCGATCTTGACCCAGACTTAATCCTATTAGGCTGGTCAATTTAAGCATTGTTGATCCCATCTAACCAACTCTTGATTCGGTTTGATCAACCGCTTAGACCTAATTGAGCTACCCAAGCCCGAACCCAGTATTATGAATATGTCTTAGATCTAAAATTCTCAATTTTAGACCTAATTAATATTTCATAATCTTAATTCTTAATTAAGTAGGGTTCATAAACAAAATATGCACAATAAATCCTAGGGTTTCAGGATCTAGGGTTTTGCAGAAAGTAAGTTTTGGATTTCTGATTAAGGACGAACACGCAGCACCCCTACACATCATAAGAACACCCCATCGAATGGAAGGAGAGAGGGCCTTTAAACCCTTCTTCGTTCTTATGACCGGACGGCCAAGAGGAACGCCTTAATCAGGAACATGATAATACTACAAAACTAGTTTTAGATCTATATCATATATCTCATATATAAATTAGATCTAATCATGGCATATTTTGCATACATCTCATGTATCATAATCATGCATATTTTTAGATCTAAATTATCTCATAATAATCTAAAAAATTAGATTTAAATTGATCTATCAAAATAAATTCTAATCTAGATAATTATGTAGAACTATTCTACAACTAGTCTAGACATGCATCAATCATATCTCATATGATGTTTAAAAATTAAATAATTTTATTTTTTATTTTTTAGATGTTATTATAATATTTATAATATCAAAAAATAGTAAATAAATAGATCTAAAATATGAATTTAATCAAATTAAATTATGAAACATGCAAGACTATTCTATAGAACTATTCTATTCTTAGAACTAGTCATGCATATTTCTAATCTTAGATCCAAATTATTTAATTTTAATTTTTTCTAATTTTAGATCTGAATCACATCTCATGTGACATCTAAAATTATCTAATTATTTAATTAAAATAAATTTAAAATTAGATCTAAATAATTTTAGAACCTGGCTCTGATACCAGTTGAAGGAAAAAATCCTGATTTTTCGGATCCAGGTTCGTTCAGATCTGATCGGATCAAGAGATATATTTCAAAAATTTTCTCTTGATCCTAATCAGATCTTGATATTTTCAGATCTGATTATTATTATAAAATAAATAAAATAAAATAAAATAAATTAAATCAAATTTAATTTATCTTTATTTTGGGTAATCCAATTATCCTGTGATGATTTCGATGTTTGCCTGAGGTTCTGGATGTAGCCATACAAGCATCTGGCCTCTACCAGTATCTACTTAGGTAGGATCTAGATATCTTCTCCTTCTCAATCTATCCTCCAAAACATAAATCTAGATCTGATCTTGAAAGTCTTCAAAAACTCTTTTAAAGATCAACTGTTGTCTCTTGCAGCAGTGCTGCCTTCTTTCTTTTCTGTAGCCTTTTACTTGCTTGGGTCACACCTAATTCATGCCCAAAGTCTCTTGGACATGGAGAGGAGATAGAGGATCTAAGGAAGGCATGGAGAGGCAGGGAGAGGGGCAATATGGCATGGGCTAATGTAGAAGCTCTCAATTCTAGATGCAGACAGGGTTTATATAGACCCTGCTACGCCATGCAGTGCCACATCATCTCAACCAATCATGGCTCATTGTGCAATCTAATCTAAATCTAATTGATAGGATGACATCATCTAATCTAATTAGATTAGAGTCCCACATGGACCTCCTTAGGTGGCACCAAGACTGGTCAAACAGGACTCCTTGGCGCCACAGCATTTAAATTCATGAAGCAACCTAGAGTCCCATCTGTATGGGACTCCATGCATTATCCTCATGGGGTGCATGCCTTCCTAGGCATGCGCTCCTTGCTTGTTTGCTTTTTAGTAGGGGGACAAGATCTAATATTCTCTCCTATGGGTGCATGACATATGGGTAGATGTATAAGTGTAAAAAGTCAACATTTGACCAAAGTCCAAAGACAAGATTTAGCAGGTGATGTAAAATGGCAGGTATTATCTCAAATTTATTTCATAAGATAACCTTTTTATAACTTGGACAAGCTCTAGTCAAACTAAGTAAAAGTTCTTGAATGAGCCCAAACATATTTAGCTCAGTCGAGACAAGTTTTAATGATTGTTAAAGGAGAACATTAGACTCAATCATGTGCTAGCATGATTTCCTTGAACCTAATTTAATCATATTTAAATCAATTGAACTGGGTTAATCTAATTGATGATATCTATATCTAAACCCTTATTTGTGTGACCCAGTGAGATTCAGTTCTGTATGGTAATGAGATATGTCATGATCTCTATCATCGACATCATCGAAACACCTTTTGATGGATCAGAACTTTTCTGATTCAGACAACTAGCATGATAGATTATCCAAATCATTCTAATTGCTCCCAAAATCCACCTGTGACACCTAGCAGCATATGGTGGCAACCCATCAGAACTAAAAATGAATCTTTTGGTGCAGTTACCTGTGTGATTAAGTTCTTCTATCTTGAGCCCCAATCGGATTAGGGTTAAGGTGATCTCGTCAAACCCTAATATCCATTATATTAATTAATCATTTGATTTAAGTCCAATGTGAAAACTCTAATAGAAACTCTTTTTATTATTTCACTCTACCATGGCCATGGGCTTGATTCTCATGATCATCACAGGACTGCTCCTCATCTATCGAGATAGATAGATTCCCTATTGGTGCAATCCAATTCCTACAATGAACATGCTATAGCTAACATACATCTTAGAGTTCTGAATGACTAGGAGACTGAGTTATGGTGTAGTCAAACTATAACACCTTCAAGATGAACTATCGATATATCTCAGGTCAAAGAACCAGACACACCACTACAGCTTCGAGCCAGTCATCAATGAGAAGATAGACTTCCTCATGACTGCTCAAAGTGGTCACGCTCAGTGCCCTCATTCTCTAATGAGTATCTATACTCTCACTTCGATGTCTCTACACCATAGACTCAAGACTCATCTATCAAAAAAAAATGATCATACAGTAATCTTCCAAATCAATCACCATCCTCATGATGATCCTACGATCGGAAGTATTTTATGAGTTAATAATAAAAATTCATGTCTTAAATTTTCAACTCTTGAAAATATGAACTATCATTACCATTAACTCAAGGGATGTATCACAGACACTTTCAAATACACACTATAATAGAAAATAATCCATTTTATTATTTAAAATCAGAATTATAATTTTATCCTTAGAAGTGTATTACAAGTGTCAACCAATTTGGCTTCTAAGGTACACCTATCTAACACTCCATCCTCATCTCATATTAGATTAATGAGGCCTTTGACTTTGCTCATGTTAGGATGAGATTCTCCTCCTATTTCTAACAGGACCATTTTTGATTATTTTAGAGAGTTATTTTCTATCATCATATGATTTTTGTAATAAGAAATAATAATATTAAAATAGAAGAGTTTTATTGAAGGTAGATTACTAGTAGTACATTCTTAGATTTTCTTAATTCTAAGGTCGTGAGAGCGTTGTTCCTCCAAGCTTCTTTAAGCGATAAGTTTCAGACCGGACGATCTTCTCTACTTCATATGGGCCTTTCTAATTTGGAGCGAGCTTTTCTTTATTCTAAGGTTGTGAAACAGCTACTTGCCGAAGTACTAAACCCCACTTTGAATATTTTGTCTTTGACTTTATAATTGTAGTAACGACCCACTTTTTGCTTATAGACTACCATCCAAACCTGAGCTTTTTCTCATTTTTCCTCCAACAAGTCGAGGTTAGCCCTAAGTTTCTGTGAGTTATGCTGCTCATTGAATGCCATGACTCGTGTTGATGGGAGTTTGAGTTCTATTGGGATGACCACTTCTATTCCAAAAGCTAAGGCAAATGAGATCTCCTTAGTTGGCAATTTTTGGATAATTCGGTATACCCAGAGCACATGATAAAGTTCATCCACCCAAGTTTTCTTTGCTCTTTCAAGTCTTGCTTTGATACCTTATAGCAGGATTCTATTTGTTACTTTGACTTCACCGTTTGCCTGTGGATGGGTTACTGATGTAAAATGATGGGAGATGTTCAAATCTTCATAGAATTCGGCAAATCTTTCTCCAACAAACTGCCACCCATTATCTATTATGAGGTTTTGAGGCAAGCCAAATCTATAAATGATTAACTTTCAGATAAAGTCCTGCACTTCTGCTTTAGTGATTTTTGCCAGAGGTTCAGCCTCAACCCATATTATGAAATAATCTATTTCCACCAAGAGAAACTTGTGCTGTCCAGGTGCCATAAAGAAAGATCCGAGTATGTCCTTCCCCTACTGAGCAAACGGCCATGGGGCACTCAGGGCTGTAAGTTCAGAAGTTGGCTACCTTTGAATGTTTATATTTTTCTAATAGCGATCGTATTTTTTAACATACTCTATAGAATCATGGTACAAGATTGGCCAATAGTAACCCTGCCGATGTAGTCTATGTGATAAGGATCTGGCCCCATATGACTTCTACAGATTCCTTCATAAGCTTTCCATAATGCAAAGTCAGCTTCTGAAGGTCTGAGACATCTCAAGAGTGATAAGGAATATAACTTTTTACACAGCTTGCCTTCATACAAAATATAAAGAGAGGCTTGATTTTTGAGTTTTCAAGCTCCTTTTGGGTCATAAGGAAGAGCTCCATCTTTAAGATAAGCAACCAATGGGTTAATCCAACATGGCTCATGGTCGATCTGCATTATGGACTGTTGTTCTTCCAGACTCGAGTATTTCAGGACTTCAAAGAAGATTTTCTTGGGCAACTCAGTCGGGGCCAATGTTGCCAACTTTGAGAGAAGGTCGGTCCTAGTATTTTTCGCTCTTAGGATCTGCTTGATATCAAAACTATTGAAGATCGGAGTTAAGCTCTTCACTTTTTTGAGATATTTTATCATGCTTTCTTCTTGAGACTCATAATCGCCATTAACTTGTCCGACCATCAATTGGAAATCACTATAAACTTGGAGTCGATCTACTTCTAATTCTTCAGCGATTCTTAATCCTATAATCAAAGCTTCATATTCAGCCCCATTATTAGTCACAGGGAACTCAAAGCGCAACGCATATTCAGTGATAACTCCTTCTGGGTTAACCAAGATCAGCTCTGCACCTACACTAGAAGTATTGGATTAGCCGTCTACATATATGGCCCAAAAATCTTTAAGGATGTTGGATCTTTCTTTAGAAGAACTTGATTGTAACCAAAAAACATTGACTTCATTCTGTTCAGGCTCGGCTTCATCCAGAATGGTGCATTCAACTATAAAATCTACCAGAATTTGGGCTTTGATTGATGGTCAAGGCTGGTAGTTCATGTCAAACTCGATGAGCTCAATTGCCCATTTCACTATTCTTTTAGAGGCATCCATTCGATGAAGAACTACCTTGATTGGTTGATCAGTGAGGAGGATTATGGTGTGCCCTTGGAAGTAAGGTCGAAGTCTCTGGGCTTTAACCAGTAGGGTAAAAGTTAGTTTTTCTAACTTAGTATATCTGGTCTCAACATTCCTCAAGACTTGGCTTATGTAGTAAATCGGCCTCTGTACTTTTGCCTCTTCTTTGATTAGAATTGTGCAAGGACTACTAAGAAGACCGCCAGGTACAAAAATAATCCCTCTCTAGGTTTGAACTTTGTTAATAAGGGAGGTGAACAGAGGTAGTCCTTGAGTTCTTTAAAGGCTTGTTGATATTCAGTGGTCTAGAAAAAGTTCTTCGACTATTTTAGGACTTGAAAGAAAGGTATGCATCACTTGATTGACCTCGAGATGAAGCGGTTCAGGGTTGCCACCTTTTCAGTCAGGTGCTAAACTTTTATGATTGATTTTGGAGTAGTCATCTCTTGAATGATCCGAATATTCTCTAGATTTGCTTCAATTTCATGCCTCGACACCATGAATTCCAAAAACTTTCTCGAAGTTATGCCAAAGGTGCACTTGGTTGGATTCAGCTTCATCTTATACGTCCTAAGGGCACTGAAGGTCACTTCAAGGTCGGCAATGTGATTTATTAAAGCTTGGCTCTTAACAAGCATATGTCATCTACATATACCTCCATGTTGCGGACGATCTGCTCCTTAAATATTTTATTGACCAGGCATTGGTATGTTGCTCCTGCATTTTTGAGTCCAAAAGGCATATTCCTATAACAATAAAGATCATGGTCAGTAATAAAAGTAGTTTTCTCCTTATCCTCTTATGCCATCTGAATTTAGTTATAGCCAGAAAAGACATCCATGAAAGTGAGGGGCTCATGGCCCAAGGTCGCATCCACCAGCTGATGGACAGGTGGTAGCTATCTTTTGGGCAGGCTTTGTTCAGCTTTTTGAAGTCTTTGCATATTCTTCACTTGTCATTCATCCTTTTGACGAGCATGACATTAGAGATCCAGTTTGGATAGTTGACTTCTTGGATGAATTCGATCTTGAGGAGCTTATTAACTTCCTCTGCAATTACTTTCTCTCTCTCAGGGGCATGGCTGCACATCTTCTCTTTCACTGGCTGATGTTTGGGATCAACAGTCAGACGATGTTCCATGACTTCAGCATCTATTCCGAGCATGTCGTTGGAGACCCAAGCAAAAATATCTGCATTCCTCTGTAGAAATTCGACAAGTTGCTCTTGTATCTCTTTTGCCAGGTTGGAGCCGATCTATATCATGTGCTCTACATTTCCATCATTTAGTGTGATGGAAACAAGGTCTTCCATGGGCTCATCCCACTCTTTAGTTAGATCATCGTAGACATCTAACCCATCAATCGGATGAGGATCTGATTGCTCACGCCTCTACAAAGCAATTGAATAGCAATATCTTGCTAGAGCTTGATCTCCTCTGACTTCTTCGGTCCCATAGCTTGTTGGAAACTTCATTTTCAAATAGTAGGTTGACACCACTACCCAAAGCGCATTTAGACTAGGTCGGTCAAGAATTATGTGTAACCTGATGGAGCTTTTACTACCAGAAAGTCCACCTATATCTTGGACTATCTCGGATATTGTCCTACAGCCACAATCAAAGTTATTATGCCTTCAACTAGTACTGCATCATCAGTGAAGCCTACCAATGGGGAGTTTATTGGTCTAAATCAGCCATTAGATATAGACATTTTGGAGAAAGCATCATAAAATAAGACATCGACCGAACTTTCATTATCAACAAAGATGCGGCGTACATCATAGTTTGTAATATTTAAAGCAATTACAACCGCATCGTTATATGAGAACTGAACTCCCTATGCATCAGCTTTAGTGAAAGTTAGGGACTCCTTAGTTCTCCATCTCTTTGTCAGTCCCTTAGCTCTATTGGCCCCCTCTTATCGAAGTCCCCTAGAAATGGTATTGATGATGCCGAGAGGCAGTCGATCTCCTTATGGTTCCTCCTTCCTTGGCGGTTCTGATTGTGGTAGTACCTTTGGCCGATCCTCTATTTCCTCAGGTCGATGTCGCAAAAATCAGATAAGTCAATCTCGCCTGATGAGCTTCTCGATCTCATCTTGGAGCTGAATGCATTCATCAGTATTGTGACCATGGTCACGATGGTAGAGGCGGTATTTATTAGGATTGCGCTTGCCCGGATGAGTGCACATCCTCTCCAACCTCGATGACTGCTTCTTGATTTCAATTAGCACTTGGGTTTTTGGAGCATTGAGGGGAGCATAGTTATGGAACCTTCTGAGGGGGGAGCCCTGCCATGCCCTTCTATTAGGACTTCATTATTTTCAAGCTCGGAGAGGAGTTCGGACTCGCTTGCACTCGGACGGAGTTCTAGAGCACGACCAAGCTTCGCTCGACTTTTCTTCAGCTATGGGCATACTTGATTCACCCGCTCACCGCTCTCCAATGGCTTCACTATCCTTGGCCTTAAAAGCCTCTTCTGTTAGGGAGTAACCTTCAACCCGAGCCAGCATATCAGCAAAATTTCTGGGATACTTCTTCTCTAGGAAGAACAACAGATCATTCTTATGAAGGCCACCTTTTAGTGTGGCCATTATGATAGATTGATCAAAGTTTCAGACCTCCAGTACAGCAGCATTGAAATGGATAACATAGGCCCATATGGATTCTCCCTCCTTCTGCTTAATGTTGATGAGGGAGTCTGAGCCTCAATAAGAACATCGGCTGCTGATAAAATGAGCCACAAACTGGTGGCTCATTTGATCAAAAAAAAAGATAGTACCCAGCTTAAGGGCCAAGTACCAATTTCTGGCTGCTCCCTTCAAGATGGAGGGAAAATCTCGGCATAGGATGGCGTCAGACATGTCATGGAACAACATCATTATTCGAAAGACCTTCAGATGATCGACTGGATCTGTAGTCCTATCATAGCTCTCAAACTAGGAAAGCTTGAAGTTCGATGGGATGGATTTTTGTATAATTTTCTAGAAGAAGGAAGGGTCATTGTAGATATCATTACCATAAGAGGAAGGAGCATGGCGGAGTTCCTCAATCTGTTGGTTTATTTCTTGCAGTTTTTGATCCAGAAAATCCTTATGGTCATGGATCTCTAAAGTCTTCTAGCTGAATGGGGGCAAGGTCCTCCCAGAGGTTGAATCATGATCGGAGAAGGGGCTTTCTACCCTTTGCATCTTTTTTTTGGAAGTTACTGGCTGACTCGCCCAAGTCGATCATCCCTAGATAGGATCCTGGGATTCTAGAAAAGCCTGTTTTGGCTGGATCGGCACCGAAGGCCACTATTGGTGCATGGCCTACACTGTTTTAGTGAGTCTCCTGACCTACTAGACCAGTAGGTTAAATTGCTCTACATCCACCATTGCTACTGACGGAACCTGAGATGCCAGGGATGAGATAGGAGCGGGCAGATTTGGATGAGATCTGACTGCGGAGGCAGTTGACCATTGAGTCGAGGCCTTCTTAGGAGGCATTCTCATGAGATCGGCTGGGGAAGAAGAAGGACTCTGAGGGAGAACAAGAGAGATCTCTATTGAGTGCTCCTTTAAGAATAAGAAAATCTTAAGAGAAAGAGGATCCTTTCTCTAGCATCAATTTTGTTGGTGCAGAATCTGATTGACACCAGAACTAGCTAGAGCTGGAGAAGCTGAGGTCGCCGTCAGGACCTGCAAAAAAAGTCTAAATCGGAGGAGGGATGGCTCCAACAGGATCCTCCGATGGTCAAATCAGCTCTTCTGGCCAACAGAAATAGAATGCTCTGTGGAGAAAGTAGTAGAGTGTTAAGAATGAGAAGAGAGCTTCTGAAGAAAGCATATTTGGAGGATCTCTTATATAGGTAGAGCCCATAACAAATTAATAGCGATAGCCATAACTGCCTGGTAGTGGGATGTTAAAGGCCACATGGAGTTTGTTACAGAGGGTAGTGTCCATTGTCGTGATGCACCAGTCCATTGGGACTTGATAGTCGAAGTTCGGAGGAGGTAGGCACTGACGGTGAAGAGCTTTGAGTTTCATCAATTCCATGGGAGTTTGGAATCCTTCAAAGTCGTATGTGTGTAAGTGGGTTCATGCTGTACAGATAGCTGGATTTGCATAGGTGTGGAGGCCCTTCTAGGTGATTGCAGGGAGTTCGGCTGGAAGGGATTTGGAGGTCCTATGATTGGAGAAATCCTGAAGGAAGTTCGCTGGAGGAATCTAAAAGTAGTTCTACTAGAAGGATCCAAATGGAGATCTACTGGAAGAATCTAGATGGATGTCTACTGGAGTAGTCTGAATCGAGTTCGATTAGCGAAGAAGTCCGATTGAGGAAGAAATCTAGAAAAAGTTTGGCTAGCAAAGAAGTCCGGCTGCTTATCTATTCCTTTGAAGCTCGACTACTTTCGAGGCCATCTGGAGGATGACAAAAAGGGGATGAGGTCCTTTTGCCAATGTGTTCCAAGCTCTTGATGCAGGAATCCTGAGGTCTGCCACCCTTAGTATATTGTAGGAGTTCATTTGGAGAGAAGTTTAGTTGATTCGGCATTGGTCCAATATCGCACAGCTTGGATGATTTTTTCTGTTAGGAAGAGTTTCAAGTAGCGCCAAGGTCAGCCAAACCATGCCATAATTAGATCTATTACTTAGTTGCTTGGGGGTTGTCATTACTATTCAAGTTCGTCTGAGAAAAATCTTACAATGCCCTATAGGTTCTTGGGATATCTGAAGGAGCTAGAAATCTAAATGAAGAAGATCGATCGATAAATTCAGGTTGGAGGTCTGTAGTCTCAGTGTCTGAGTGTAAACTCTTTACCGACTAGAGTCAGGCATGATTGTCCTCACTGGATGAAGTTTCCTTAAGGCTAGATATCCTATCGAACTTCGGCAGGAAAGGTTTCATAACCAACAATATGGAAATTGAACCCCCTATGCATCTTCTTTAGTAAAAATAATAGGTTCTTCAGTCCTTTGCTTCTTTATTGGTTCTGGTGATCCACTAGCTTCTTTTATCAATGTCCCCTAGGTATAGTGTTAATGATTTTAAGTAGGGGCCGATCTCCTTAGGATTCTTCCATCCAAGGTGGTTCTGGCTATAAAAGAGCTCTCGACCGATCTTTCCTCCTTTCTGATCGATGTTGTAGAAATCAATCTAGTCGACCTTGCTTGATCAGCTCCTCAATTTATCCTGGAGCTGGATACATTCTTCAGTATCGTGATCGTGGTCACAATGATACAAACAATACTTATTGGGTTAGCGCTTACTGGGATGAGATCGCAACATTTCTGGCCTCGATAGATATTCCTTAATTTTCATCAGAACTTGAGTTTTTGGAGCATTGAAAGGAGTAGAGTTATTGAATCTTCTAAGAGGAGGACTTCGCCTCATCCTTCTATTTGGACTTCTTAGCCAACGAGCTCGAGATGGAGTTCGAGTTCGTCTATCTTTAGGAGGGATCCTAGAATGTAGCCGATCTTCTCTCAGCTTTTCTATAGTCATGGGCTTGCTGGATTACCCCACTTGTCGCTCTCCTGCAACATTATTATCTTGAAGCTTGAAAGCTTCTTCAGCTTGGGCATAATCTTTAGCCTGAACCAGCATATTAGCGAAGTCTCGGGGGTATTTCTTTTCTAACAAGAAGAAGAGATCATTCTTCAGAAGACCGCCCTTCAGAGCAGCCATTGCAATAGATTAGTTTAGGTTTCGAACCTCCAAAGTTGCAGTGTTGAAGTGGCTGACATAGGCTCGGATGGACTCCCCATTTTTCTGCTTAATGTTGATAAAGAAATCTGAGCCCCGCCTCAGACGTCAGCTACTAACAAAGTAAGCCATAAACTGATGGCTCAATTGATCAAAGGAGTAAATGATGCTTGATTTTAAATCAGAGTACCAATTTCTTCCTACACCCTTCAAGGTTGATGGAAAAGCTCGGTATAAAATGGTGTCCGATGTGCCATGGAGCAACATCATGGTTCAGAAGACTTTTAAGTGATCGTTTGGATCCGAAGTCCTATCATAACTTTTGAACTAGGAAAGTTTGAAGTTTGGCGGGACAGGCTCCTGCATGATCTAGGCCATGAATGGTGGGTCAATGCACATGTTATCATCACGGGAGGGAGCGGCTAGCAGAGCTCTTCAATCCATCGATTCATTTTCTTAAGCTTTTGATCGAGGACATCATCTTGATCATGAATCTTAAAGTGTAGTAGGTTTGACGAGGGCAGGGACCTTCCAGGGGTGGAATCTGTTTCCATCCACAATATTCCAGGCATCCCCTAACTCTGATACCAAGTTGTAGACCCATGATATCGCTCGAACGCCAATCATCCTTGACATCACAAGCACCGATATCACGTTGCGGAAGCTCCTGATCTTTAGCATGGACCTGAAGGAATCTATGACATTCTCTATGGACAGCACACCACTGATCCTCCATCTAGATCTATGATGGGGCACCTCCCTCCTTGGGCTTGAGGGAGACGCCATCCTTCTCTAGGGCTTCTTTAGGAACCCTAGGGCGGCAACTCTAGAGAGAAGAGAAGAAAAGAGTTGAGGGAGAAAAGGTCTATATTGATTCCAACCTTATTGTAAAAGTTATAATATCCTGATTTATTTATCCTAGAGTTCCCACATGAATCCTAATAAATCTTAGCTCAAAAACTTCCCAATGCTAACCCAACCCATACATGAATTAACCCCCTTAAGACCTCTTGAACTAGACCTTAAGACCCCTAGGATCAACCCAGACCCTAGCCCAAAATAGACCCTTGCATAACTCTACCCACGCACTGAGTCGGCTAAGTTCCACTAGGTTGGCTCAATCTAAAACTATGCCGGTCTGGTCCTGTGCCGTGCCAGCAGTTTCAAACGTGCAGCTCCCGATTTTGCCTATGCTTTGAGACTTAGTCGACCTAGTTTTGGACTAAGCCAGCTAACCTATAGAAAATTCTTTTTCTGTAGCCTTCAAGCTCTGGCTTTGGTTCCTTGCTCCATCTTGTGTCTTAGGTCTCCAAAGTACCAACCAAGCCCCTTGAAACCCTCAATACCTGAACCTCAAGCCCGTGAAGAGCTACATGCCACCTCCATCCTAGGACAACACTTATCCTAGCCCTAGGACCACACCTATTCTAGCCTCCTTAGAGCCCTCACCCAGGCTCCACTCATGGCCTCCCAAGGCTTGGGAGCACCACACCACCTACAATCTCCTCCTTGGTGTGCCCAAGCCTTGGCACACCTAGCAACATTCTCCTGCATGATCCCGCTATTCCGGTATATCCTGATAGCCCCTCATGCTTACTTTGCTACTATAATTCTTCTTCAGTTGCTGAGCTCCCTCTAAGGCCTTCGGAATGATCGCCTCCACCGCTGAAGTGTTTGGCTTGTTCCTCTTCACCATCTTTGAAGATGTAGGTATCCTTTTGCTTGGTAGCTACATCACTTGTCCTGAACTTTTCTAGAGATCATGCAACGTTCCTTTATCAGCACTCGCCACATATCATGATGCTCCACCTGACATTGTCCCCTCAAAGCTATGTCTGTCTTCCTACACAATCCTCTCCATCTGGATCTATACAGTCCTGGCATTGATGCTGGGATATAGGTCCTTCCTCTGTACCCCTTTACTCTAAACCCATGTCACAGCTTCCTCCACCCATGAAGCCACCTCTACCCAGTGCTCCACCTGGAGCTAAAGTCCCTCTAACGCCACAGAAGCCGACTCTATCTCCAAGTCCCTCGAGGTCAACCATCCAACGCTACATTACTGGGCCTGCCACTGTACCTCGAACACTGTCGCTGTTCCTTCGGATCCTCTACACTCCATAGACCTGTCCGAAACCCTCTCAGATACACCACATCTTGTGGGCTCCTCTAAGACCACCAAGATTTTATCCAAATACTCACTTTCAGTCGTACTGATGGAATCCAAGCTTTCTCCTTTCTTGCACTTCTTTCAAAGTGGATACTCCCGCTTAAAGTGCCCTGCTTCTCCGCACTTGAAGCATCTCTTGGACCCCTTGCTACCCCTCTGTTCACCCTTCTTCTTTTCTTTCCTATGCTTCTTTGAAATCATAAGACTCTCCTAGAAGATCTCTCTCTTCATCATCCATTCCCACTGCTCGTTAGACCTGAGCACTGATATGATCTTCTCGTACACCAGTGTCTCCTTACCATACAGCAAAGTTATCACCAATGGATTGAAGCTCCCGGATAGTGAACACAGCAACAATAGACTCTTATCCTCCTCTTCTAAATTCATTCCTATATTTAGCAAGTCCGTGCTCATCCGATCGTACCGCTAAATATGTCCCGCAATAACCTCGCCCTCCTACATCCGAAGGCTGTACAATTACTTCTTCAGCATCAACTTGTTGCACATGTTCTTCTCCATGTACAACTACTGTAACCTCGATCATAATCCCTTGGGTGTTCTCTCTTCCAACACATCATACAAAATCTCATTCATCAAACAAGTTCTAATCATGGCACATGCCCTTTTCTCCAAGGATACCCACTCCTTGTCTGTCATCTCCCCCGGCCTATCCTTCAAGACCGAATCCAACCTCATCTGAACCAGCAGATCCTCCACCCTTACCATCTACATCATGAAACTTCTCTTTTCATCAAACTTCTCTAATCCTACCTTCAACCTGCTGTTCTCCATGATCAATCCAAATCAAATAATAGAAAATAGGTAGATTTGAGAAATACCTTGACTAGGGATGGTGGACAGCAGCCCTGTGATCTCTTCCTTCCTCACGAAGTCTGGAGAAAGCCTTTTGATCTGAATCTCGCTACTAATCTCAGCTGAAAATTGATCTTCTTCCTCCTCCATGCTCAACCAAACTCTGATACCAATTATTATCTATAATGTTCCAGGCATCATCTAGCTCTGATACCAAGTTATAGACCCATGATATCGTTCGAATGCCAATCATCCTTGATATCACAAGCACCGATATCATGTTGCGGAAGCTCTTGATTTTTAGCATGGACCTGAAGAAACCTATGACGTTCTCTATGGACAGCACACCACCGATCCTCCACCTAGATCTATGATGGGGCGCCTCCCTCCTTAGGCTTGAGGGAGATGCCCCCTTCTCTAGGGCTTCTTCAAGAATCCTAGGGCAGCAACTCTAGAGAGAAGAGAAGAAGAGAGTTGAGGGAGAAAAGGTTTATATTGATTCCAACCTTATTGTAAAAGTTACAATATTTTGGTTTATTTATCCTAGAGTTTCCACATGAATCCTAATAAACCCCAGCTCAAAAACTTTTTTAGGCTAACCCAACCCATAAATGAATTAGGCCCCTTAAGGCCTCTTGAACCAAACCTTAAGACCCCTAGAATCAACCCAGACCCTAGCCCAAAATAGACCCTCGCGTAACTCTGCCCGTGCACTGAGTCGGCTCAGACCCTAGACCCTAGCACAAAATAGACCCTCGTGTAACTCTGCCCACGCACTGAGCCAGCTCAGTTTCAGCATTAAGCCAGCTAAGTTCTATTGGATTGGCTCAATTTAAAACTGAGCCGACCAAGTCCTATGCCATGCCAGCAGTCTCAAGCGTGTAGCTCTCTATTTTGTCTGTGCTCTGAGATTTAGTCGATCCAGTTTTGGACTGAGTCAGCTAACCTGCAAAAAATCCTTTTTCTGCAACCTTCAAGCTTTGGCTTTGGTTCCTTGCTCTACCTTGTATCCTAGATCTTTGAAGCACCAACCAAGCCCATTGAGGCCCTCAATAGCTGAACCTCAAGCCTGTGAAGAGCTACATGCTACCTCCATTCTAGGATAACTCCTGTCCCAGCCCTAGGACCATACCTATCCTAGCCTCCCCAGAGCCCTCATCCTGGCTCCGCCCGTGGCCTCCCAAGGCTTGGGAGCACTACACCACCTATAATCTAACCAAGCCCCTGGAATCTCTGGAGTCAATACATGAGAGCACTCACTGAGGGTCTATTTTGGGCTAGGGTCTGGGTTCATCCTAGGGGTCTTAGGGCCTACTTCAAGAGATCTTAAGGGGGCTAATTCATGTATGGATTGGGTTAGCCTAGGAGAGTTTTTGAGCTGGGGTTTATTAGGGTTCATATGGGAACTCTAGGATAAATAAACCAGAATATTGTAACTTTTACAATAAGATTGGAATACATTTGAGCTTTTTTTCCTAACTTTCTTCTCTCTTCTCTCTGGTTCCAATGCCAAAAATCCTAGCTTCTCTTATCTTTCTTAGATCTTCTTTAGTTTGCTGGATTAACACCCAAGTTCATGCAAGAGATCGGATCTACGGTTGTGCCTTCAAGCAGCCATAGAAACAACAGAATCATGCTCGAACAGGAGCTCTCTACTCTTTATTTTTCCTTTTTAGAATTTTATGGTCGACTTCTCTAGGTGGGGAGGCGTAGTCATAGGAACAACAAAATCATGCTCGAACAGGAGCTCTCTACTCTTTACTTTTCCTTTCTAGAATTTTCTAGTTGACTTCTCCAGGTGGGCCTTTCTTACATTAGATCTTGATGCTCCGGTGATGGTCTTTCCGATGGTGCAGGTGCTAGAGCTTGTTGCATGGTCTGCACAGCTTCCATGAGGCCTCTCACCTATTGTATAATAGGTGGAACTGATTCATATCCATCATTATTGTTAGTTGAGAAGGTTGGGGTGTAGGCAATGGGGTCAAACCTGGTTGATTAGCCAGTTTCGAGTTGGATCGAGAAGTGGCGACGATGGATCATTGAAAAGAAGCTCCCTTAGGGGGCATTTTGCTAGAACAGAAGAAGAAGACTGCTCCACTAGGTACTCCTTTTAGAATAAAGGTTCATAGGACCCTTCCTCTAGCATCAATTCTATTGGTGCAATAAATGAACGACTGACGGAGATTGCTGGAGGTGGGAGTTGGGATCTCGCTGATTGGAACCTACAAGATAAAGTCCTAGCTGGAGGTGGCTCTGGAATGGATCCTTCGATGATCAAGTTAGTGTTCTAGCCAACAAGAATGGAGTACTCAAAAAATTTTTAATGAAGAAAAGAGCTTAGAGAGGAAAACATATCTGAAGGATCCTATTTATAGATGAAGCCTTTAATAGATTGATGGTAACAGCCATAATAGAATGTCAGTAGGCCATTCAAGCCACTCAGAATTTGTTATGGAGAGTAGGCTATTGTTTTTCGTGACTTGTAGATTATTGATATTATTTGTTGAAGTTTGACAGAAGGTTAGACATTTTCAAGCTTGGTCATGAGTCATTTATGCTAAGATTGAGCCATTGAAGCTTAGGATCAGGTAGATTGAGCTTGAAGATCAGCTTTTAGGTTGAGGGTGATGAGTTTATAGATTGGATTTCGAGTTTGAATCTCGATAGAACTACTTTAATAACTTTTGAAAGTTCGGTCATCTTCAAGGTTGTCTAAGGATAGGCACTAGTATGTTGGTCTTGAGAGCTTAAGGCAAAAGAGAATAACAGGTTCTTCAATTAAGATCGTGGCAAAGATGCTTTAGTTACTCTAATAAAGTTCGACCAATACTCAAGGTCAGTCCAAAGTGTTGAAAATTGTATTCTAAAGTCAATCATCTAGGTTGTAAATAGTTGAGCTAAATATAATTTGTACTAAATTTTAATTGAATAAAATTATTATTCTAGCAATTTCATCATTTTGTGTATCTTTCTGTAATGAACTCGATGTGATGAAGTTCTTAGGACTATTTAGACTCGACAAAGGAGGATTTGTTGTTTAGTCTTTAAATTGATTGTGATCAAATGATTCATTGTTATCTAGGATGACAACATTGATCAAGAGTAGGTCATTATATGCCATAAGTATTAGTTGTCCTCTTAATCAAGAAGCATGGTGATGCCGTTATGGCATGTAGGTGAAATATAGGGATACATTTTACTGATCGTGATCCAACTACGGATCTCTCTTCTACTAAGATTGCTCATAAAAGATATGGGTATATGTGTCCCTTAGACTTAAGATCACCATGGTAACTTGCAAGCAACTCAGTGTACTTAGATATCGGACTACCTGAATTTCTAATTCAGTGATAGAAGGCTACTGGATGCAGTCAAGTACTTGGCTTGTCGATGCATGAGTCAAGATGGGATTGACCCCTCCAAGTATTAGAGCAAGTGCATCACTGTATTTCAATTTAGCAAATCCTTGATCGAGGTAGTCTATATGATGGATGCTGAATTTTGAAATATAATATGGATAAATTTCTAGGATCGACAGTTAATCCTAGATCATCCTATGAGCATCGTGGTCAAGAGGATGAATTATACAGTAACCATATACCACATGTTCGTCAATGTTGCATTGCAATTTTTGATCTATCCAGATGTTGGGTACCATTACTAGATGATCATATAAATTAGTACAAAAAATTAGTTCCAATGCTACTGGCTTAGGATTTGAACCTATAAGATCACACACACTAGGAGTTCCTACCTGATCTGATGGTTGATCAAAGGGTTCCACTAGATTGAGACTCGATTATTATTGAAGGATTAATTACCAATTAGATTGCTAATTAGCTTAATTTTATTGAGCAATGAGGAATTGATCAAGTCAAATTGAATTTGATTCAATTAGATTTGACCTAATCAAATCATCTGATGATCTATCGCTTAGGGAGTTGGACCTTGATTTGATCAGAGGTTGAACTCGATTAATTTCTAATTTGATTAGAAATTAATTGAGTTGGGTTAAGCCTAATTTGGTTGGATTTGATCTAGTCTAATTGATCAAGATAAATTAATTTGGATAAAACCAATTTGGACCAATTAAAAGTAAGTTTAAATTTAAACATCCTTGTACATTGACCTTTGACTCTTGTTCTTTCTCTATGCATATTGAGAATGTGCATGGGTCTTCTCCACACTAGAAGGAAGTTGTGCGCCTTCTCTTATCTATCTTGGACCTGGTCTAAGCATTGGATCAGATCAGATTAAGAGCAAGTTGAATTTTGAATTCAACTTGTGTTGGTTAGTTTGAAACTCTCCAACTCCCTCTCATCCTCATCTCCATGCCTAAAGCTCTCTTTCTCTCACATATTTTTGTGCATTCTAGGTATAGATGCATAGAAGTAGAGTCCTTCTGCACGTCAACCTCTTAGGATTTGCACTAGAATGAATTAGGAGTCCTCTTGAATTTTGAATTCAAGAGATTGTTTGAAAATAAGTTCAACCAAACCTATCCACTAACACATAGACACCTATGAAAATGGAATTTTTCTAAGCATGTTGATAGGGATCTATGTAAGAGAGAGAAAAGCCTTGGTTGTGTGTGGGGGTGCATGAGGTATCAGAGGAATTTCTGTTAGATAGAAATTAGAGAGGGATGCATCTTTTTTGGTGTGAGTTTTCTCCAAAAAGGGATGTGTTAAGGTTCTTAAGGATGTGTGCTGAATCCTAGAGTGGAGACTCTAGATTTGGGTGGAGAGTTTGAGTGCCAGATCTCACTGACTTTCACCACCATCTCATCTCCTCCATTTTGTCTTCTGATTTTTGGAGTGTCCGAAAGATCAGGAGCAGTCATCGATTGGATCGATGAAGGTCGACTATCGAAGGCCCCAGAGAGGAGCTTACACTCTGGAGGGGCTAATCAGAATCAGAGGCTCCGTGTGGACTCATTGTAGAGGTTAGACTCGTGTGCGGCTGCAGCGCGACATGGGAGCAATTTTTCAATGGATCTAGATTGCAGTGATCATCTACCCACGCACAGGTACTATATTCTAAATATAGATCAGTCAGCAAATATGATTTGCTGATCAATTACATTTTATTTTTCTAATGCATATTAACATGTCAAAGATCTTGAGTAGGATTTTATGATTAGATCATAGCATGCATAAAATTATGTAGATTAATTTTGCTTCTACTGCTATATATTTTAAAAAAGTTTTGAGAAGCATGCTTAGAATCCTGCTAGTTTTTCTTCGGATGGTATCAGAGCAACAGGTTACTCGACATGTTTTTATGTAAATTAAAGAGATTTAATGTATAACATAATGATCGCATGGACTGTAGATTGTCCTGCCGTAAGGTTTATCCCATATAGTGGAGAGGTTGTCCTAGTATGTTGCAATCTACAACATTGATCATAAAAATTTTAGATATGATCTAATAAATTTTTATGATATGTTTTGAATTGATTATAATCTAAATTTCATCATGAATTAGTGTTTAGATTAGATCTAAATATTTCATGATTTTTTATGTAATGAACATAGGTTTGGATTAAACTTGAATAGGATCTTGTGAAGGTTCTATTCGCTGATCGAGCCAGCTAACTCAAGAATTGAGCCAGCTCAACCAGCATGCCAGCCTGATGTAGCCTCTCAGACCTTTTATTCCAACCAGCTCGATTAGGAATGAGTCAGCTCAGCTTTTGTTCGGGCCAGCTCGAATGGGATTCGAGCCAGCTCGATAGATTGTTTGACTTCTAGACATCTATTCGAGCTAGCTTGGATGGGATCCAAGCTAGCTTAATGGAATGTTGGCCTTCTAAACTTTTATTCAAGTCGGCTGTCTTAGGGATCGAGCCAGCTCAATAGATTGTTTGACTTCTAGACATCTATTCGAGCAAGCTTGGATGGGATCCAAGCCAGCTTGATGGAATGTTGGCCTTCTAAACTTTTATTCAAGTCGGCTATCTTAGGGACCGAGCTAAGCTTGGCTTCAACTCGGGCCGGCTCGAATGGGATCCGAGCCAGCTCGATCGAGAAGTTAGCTGAAGCTATTTGAAGGCTATTTTTGATTGAACAAACCTATAACTAGTGCTTATTTATGAAATAAACCAATCCATTTTTGAAATAAGTCGATCTATTTAATGAAACAAAGTTAGGTTATAAAGAATCTTTCAAAAATTAAAAATTATTTTTGAAATGCTGAACTCCAACCCATCAGCACAAAATTTAATTAAAAAAATTAAGTATTGTCTAGTAGGGTCTAGAATTATGAATTAAAGATCCTAAGATAAATTCATAATTCTATGGGTTAAAGGGTTAGATGAATTAGGTCCATTAATTGGATTTGACCTAAGGTTAGTTAAAGAATGGATTAATCTAGAGTAGTTGATCAAATCTAACCAAGTATTAACTTAGATTAGGTCAAGGACACTCTAGACTCAACTTCAATAGTTATAGTTGAATGAGTCCATGTCTTTAATGAGATCAAGATGGTCTTAATTCATGGCTAAGCAGTCTAGCTCATAATTACTAGGTTGTTCTAATTAAACCTGATTAACCTATTAATGTCTAAGGTAAGTTTGGCAATTTAGATCAGTGGTTTTTAATTGGGAGTTTGCACTGATTCAATCTTTGATAAGTTAATGGCATATCCTTTCCACTAATCTCACTTACCTAGCCAACATGATTGATTAGGACTTGATTAGATCACTTAGTGATTCGAGCTGATCCATGTCACTAAGAATCAGTTTGACTGATTTTAATTCAGTAAGACTGAATTAGGTGCATATGGACCGAAATTGATCCTAGTCCTCATCAATTGACTTAGTGAAGTCAATGGGAGAATTTAACTTTGTGAAGTCAGTGGAAGAAATATGGTCCATATCCTTTCTATCTCAAATCATAAGTAAATTAAATCCTCTAAATTATTAGGTTCTTAAAATGATAAGGTTATGGGGATAACTGAGTCAAAGCCTCCTATTAAGATGAATAGTAATGAGTCCAATTTTCTAAGTGGACATTGAAGATACCTTACATCTAGTGTTCATCTGGATATTGAAATTACTGTCCATCATATAAAAAATTAGGTCACACTCTCTGAATGATGATTTGGTTTGCTAGAGCTTTCCTCGGGTCTGATTTTCATTTGCTTGATGTACAAAAGTCGATCATGTTAATGGTTGGACCTAATCGGACCATTTCAGTGGAGCCCAATGCTTACTGATTTGATTTTTGAGATAAAATCTAAATTACTAAAAATTATTTAGAGAAATAATTGGTTGTGAACCTACCTGTAGATGCATGCAGGTTAGCCAGAGCTTTCCTCGAGTCCATTTGCATTCTATGTGGATAACAGTACTCACTAAAAAATTAGTGTGATTTCTTGAATTGGAGGTAGAGGCAATCAATTCATTTAAAAATAGTGGGAGGACCTTTAGACTAAAGTCCAAGTCTTTAGGATTAATTAATTCAAGTACTAATAAGATTTCATATTTTTCTTTCAAATAAATATAATGGCTAGTATAAGTCTCCTCCATTCACTATTGGATAATGGTAAGCATTTAGGACCTAAGAACAAGGAGTCTAGTGTTGACCCTAATCAGGCAAACTCGAAGAGAAATTATCCTCTTGATCTGAATAGGCTGAACAGAAGAAATCAGCAAATGGTTGCTGGTCAAGGCTATTATATGATAACACCTTGCAATTTCTCTGTATGTGATACTTCTACTTGGGTATCAGATATCGGGAGTCCAATTCATATATGCAATTCATTGCATGGACTTCAAATTGGTAGAAAGTTTAAGAATGGCGATAGATTCCTTAATGTTGGGGATGGACGTGAAGTTCTACTCCTAGCATTGAAAACTCTTGAGCCATTTTTCAAAAATAATAATATAATTTTAAGTGATTGTCACTATTGTTCATCTTTTATGATGAACATAATATCTATTGGGCTTTTGTTCCAGGACGGTTACTATTTGTCAATAAAAGAAAATTATTGTGATATTATTATGAATGATATTATAGTAATGTAAGGATAATTAAGAAATAGCATTTATGTTTTATCATAATCTATTAGTATAATGTACATGTCTAATAAACGTCCAAAACAAGATTACCTTCGATGCCTATCTTTGGCACTGTAGGCTCAATGATATAAACAAGAATAGGATTAATAGGTTAGTCAAGGAGCATATCCTTGACATCGATAAATATGAATCATTGAATATCTGTGAGTCCTGTCTTCTTGGTAAGATGATCAAATTATTTTTTACTAGAAAGGATGAATGGACCACTGATCTTTTGGGTCTAGTACATACTAATGTATGTGGACCTATTAACACATGTGCTAGAGATGGATTCTACTACTTCATTATATTTACTGATGATCTATCTAGGTGTGGATATGTCTATCTTATGAAGAGTAAATTTGATTCATTTAAAATATTCAAACGATATCGAAATGTTCAAATGATATCAAAATGAGGTAGAAAAATAACTTGAAAAGAGTATTAAAAATCTTTGATCTAAACGAGAAGCTGAATACCTTTCAAATAAATTTTTGACATATTTAGGAGAAAATAGAATTCTGTCACAATGGACCCCTCTTGAAACACGACAACATAATGACATATCTAAAAGGTGCAATCGGACCATGTTGGACATGGTTCGATCCATGATGGGATTTGCGAGTCTGCCAATTTCATTCTGGAGGTATGCACTCGAGACTGCTTATTTTATTTTGAACAATATTCCTAGCAAGTCTATTGCAAAAACTTCATATAAGATATGGACTGGGTGTAGGCCGACACTCTCTTACTTTAGGGTTTGGGGATGTCCAACTTATGTAAAATATTTGCAACCAAAAAAGCTTGGACCTAGGTTCAATAAATGTTTGTTCATAGGATACCCCAAGAAAACTAGGGGATATTACTTCTACCTTGCTGAAGAGCAAAAAATGTTCATCAGTAATAGGGCAGTCCTTTTGGAAAAAAAGTTTCTTATGAAAGAAATAGCTACTACTAATGTTGAGCTTAGTGTAGTTCAACAGGTAGAAGAACTGACACATTCTAGTGAACTTGCAGAACTAAATTTGATAAGATCAAATCTAGAGCCCATTATAGAGGCATCCTTGAGGAGATCCGGTAGAGTACCACGTCAACCAGATAGATACTATGATTTATTGGTACGTGATGATGATCTTATTGAACTTGATGAGAATGATGAGGATCTGATCACCTACATGGATGCCATGTCGTGGCCTGACTCTGATAAGTGGCTAGAAGCCATGAAGTCAAAAATGGAGTCCATGAAAGTCAACAGTGTATGAACACTGGTTGATCCATCTAAAGGGGTAAAATTCATAGGGTATAGGTGGATTTTCAAAAGAAAAAGGGGCACAGATGGAAAGATAAAAATTTATAAAGTCCGTATGGTTGCCAAGAAATATCATCAGCGTTATGGTATTGACTATAATGAGACATTTTCTCTAGTGACAATGCTAAAGTCCATTCGGATTATGCTAGTGATAGCAGCATACCTAGACTATGAGATCTAGCAAATGGATGTGAAGACTCCTTTTTTTAATGCAGAGCTAGGTGAAGAGATGTATATAATACAGCCTGAGGGTTTCACATCCATAGATGAGTCTAAGGTGTGCAAGCTTCAAAGATCCATTTATGGATTAAAACAGACATCTCGAAGTTGGAACATGCATTTTGATAAGATGATCAGAACATATGGCTTCGTTAAGAATGAAGAGAAATATTGCATGTATAAATGGGCTAATGGTTCTATAGTCATATTTCTTATTTTGTATGTGAATGATATTCACTTAATCGAAAATTACATCCCTGCTCTACAAAAAATAAAGGTTTGGCTATCATTGCAATTCTCCATGAAGGACTTAGAAGAACCATCGTACATCCTAAGAAAGAAGATCTATAGAGATAGATCTAAAAGGTTGCTTGGATTGTTCCAGTCCATGTACATTGATACCATGCTGAAAAGGTTCAGCATGGAGAATTTCAAGAAGACCTATCTTCCAATAGGCCATGAAATTTTTCTCTCAAAGAAGGATTGTCCGACAACTCCTCGAGAGAGAAAGCATATGAGTAGAATATCATATGCTTCGATAGTGGATTCTATTATATACGTCATGGTGTGTATGAGATGAGACATGGCATACTCATTAGGGATAGTGAGCAAATACCAATCTAATCCAAATGAGAAACACTGGAAGGTTGTGAAGATAATCCTAAAGTATTTGAGAAATACTAAGGATGAGTGGCTCATCTATGAAGATTCTGATGTGAAACTTATGGGATATACTAATTTTAATTTTCAGTCATATCATGATGATAGCAAGAGTGTATCAGGTTATGTATTCATTCTGAATGGTGGAGTGGTCTGCTGGAAGAGTTTCAAGCAACACACTATGGCCGATTTTGTATGCGAGGTGGAGTATATCACGGCATCTAATGTGGGAAAAAAAGCTGTGTGGCTGCAAAAGTTCATCAATGAGCTGGGAGTGGCATCTTCTTTGGATGGTCCAGTTCTGCTTTACTATGACAGCATTGGAGCCATAGCTCAAGAAAAGAAGTTGAAGGCACATCAGTGCACCAAGCATATTCTATGATGCTATCATCTTGTATGAGAAATCATAGAGTGAGGTGATGTTGAGCTTTTGAAGATCGATGAAAAGAAGAACGTGGCCTACCCATTTACTAGAGCTCTCAAAATCAAAGAGTTCGATAATCATAAATGAAAAATGGGTATACGATATTATTCTGAGTGGCTTTAGTCTAAGTGGGAGTTGTTGAGAATTGTATCCTAAAGCCAATCATCTAGATTTTGATGGTTGAGCTAAATATAATTTATACTTGAATTTTATAGAATAAAATTATTATTCAGATAATTTCATCACTTTGCGCATCTTCCTATAACGAACTCCGTGAAGAAGTTCTTAGGATTATTTAAACTCGACAAAGAAGAATTTGTCATTTAGTCCTTAAACTGATTGTGATCAAATGATTCGTTGTTACCTAGGATGACAATGTTAATCAAGAGTAGGTTATTGTTTGCCATAAGTGTTGGTTGTCCTCTTAATCAAGAAGCATGGTGATGTTGTTATGGCATGCAAGTGAAATGTAAGGATACATTTCACTGATCAAGACCCAACTGTGAATCTCTCTTCTGCCAAGATTGCTCATAAAAGATATGGGTATATGTGTCTCTTAGACTTAAGATCACCATGGTAACTTGCAAGCAACTCAGTATACTTAGATATTAAACTACCTAAATTTTTAATTCAGTGATAGAAGGCTACTGATTGCAGTCAAAAACTTGGCTTGTCGATGCATGAGTCAAGATGGGATTGACCCCTCCAAGTATTAGAGCAAGTGCATTGCTGTATTTCAATTTAGCAAATCCTCAGTTGGGATAGTCTATATGATGGATGCTGAATTTTGAAATACAATATGGATAAATTTTTAGGATTGGCAGTTAACCGTAGATCATCCTATGAGCATCATGGTCAAGGGGATGAATTATACAGTAACCATATACCATAGGTTCATTGATGTTGTGTTGCGATTTTTGACCTATCCAGATGTTGGGTACCATTACTAGATGGTCATATCGATTGATACAAAAAATTAGTTTCTGTGCTACTGGCTTAAGATTCGAACCTATGAGATCATACACACTAGGAGTTCCTACCTGATCTGATGGTTGATCAAAGGGTTCCCCTGGATTGAAACTCAGTTATTATTGGAGGATTAATTAGCAATTAGATTGCTAATTTGCTCAATTTGATTGAGCAATCAGGAATTGATCAAGTCAAATTAAATTTGATTCAATTAGGTTTGACCTAATCAAATCATCTGATGATCTATCGCTTAGGAAGATGGACCCTAATTTGATCAGAGGTTGAACTCGATTAATTTCTAATTTGATTAGAAATTAACTGAGTTGGGTTAAGCCTAATTTGGTTGGATTTGATCTAGTCTAATTGATCAAGATAAATTAATTTGGATGAAACCAATTTAGACCAATTCAAAGTAAGTTTAAGAGCTAGATGAAGAGGTGTATATGATATAGCATGAGGGATTCTATCCGTAGATGAGTCCAAGGTATGCAGGCTTCAGAGATCTATTTATGGATTGATATATGCATCTCAGAGTTAGAACAAGCATTTGGATAAGATGATCAGAATATATAGCTTTATTAAGAATGGAGAAGAACCCTACATCTATAAATGGGCTAACAATCTATAGTAGTATTTCCTATATTATATGTGGATAATATTCTCTTAATGGAGAAGACATCCCTACATTACAGGAAGTAAAGGTTTGGTTATCCCCTCAATTCTTCAGGAAGGATATGGGAGAAGCTTCCTACATCTTAATGATGAAAATCTATGGAGATTAATCTAAAAAGTTGCTTGGGTTGTCCTAGTCCACATATATTAATACTATGCTGAAGCGGCTCAGCATGGTGAATTTAAAGAAAGGTTATTTTCTGATAGGACATTAAATTACTCTCTCAAAGAAGAATTATCTGACAACTTCTCAAGAGAGAGAGTATATGAGTAGAAGATCATATGCTTCGATAGTGGATTCTATTATGTATGCTATGATATATACGAGATCGAATGTGGCATACTCATTAGGAGTAGTGAGTAGGTACTAGTCTGATCCGAGTGAGAATCACTAGAAGGTTGTAAAGACAATCCTGAAGTATTTAAGAAATACTAAAGACCAGTGGCTCATTTATGGAGATGCTGACTTGAAACTTGTAGGATATACTGAGTTCAGTTTGTAGTCAGATCATGATGACAGTAAGAGTGTATCAGGTTATGTATTTATCCTAAATGATGGAGGGTCTATTCGAAGAGTTCCAAGTAGCATATTATGATCGATTCTGTGTGCGAGGTAGAGTATGTTATGGCATCCGATGCTACGAAATAAGCTGTGTGGCTGCAAAAGTTCATTAACAAGCTGAGAGTGGCACCCTCCTTAAATGGTTTGATCCTGCTTTACTATAACAACATTGGAGCCATAACTCAAGAGAAGGAGCCGAAGGCACATCAGTGCTCTAAGCACATTTTGCATTGCTACCACCTTATATGAGAGATCGTGGAACTAGGTGACATCAAGCTTCAAAAGATCAATGAAAAGAAGATCATGGCCAACCTATTTACTAAAGCCCTCAAAATCAAAGAGTTCGACAATCACAAATGGAAGATGGGTATTCAATACTATTTTGAATGGCTTTAGTCTAAGTGGGAGTTGTTGGATATTGTGTCCTAAAGCCAGTCATCTAGATTATAGATGGTTGAGCTGATTATAAATTATACTTAAATTAGTAATGAATAAAATTATTATTCTCATATTTTTCATTACTCTTGTGCATATTTTCTTAATGAACTCTTCTGTGATGAAATCCTTTGGATTATTTAGACTCGACAAAGAAGAATTTATCATTTAGTCCTTAAACTTGTTCATGATCAAAAGATATGTTGTTATCTAGAACGATAATATTTATCAAGTATAGGTCAATGTGTGCCATATGCATTGGTTGTCCTCTTAACCAAGAAGTATAGAGATATTGATATAGCATGCAAGTGAAGTGTAGGGTTATATTTTACTGAATATGATTCAATTATGGAGCTCTCTACTTTCAAGAGTTGCTCGCGAAGGATATGGGTATAAGTATCCCTTAGATTTGAGATCACCATGGTGACTTGCAAACAACTCATTATACTTTGATACTGGATTATCTGAATTTTAAATTTAGTAACGAAAGTTTACTGGGTGTAGTCAATTACTTATTTAGATGATGCATAAGTCAAGATGGGATTGACCGCTCCAAGTCTTGGAGCAATTGCATCACTATATTTCAATTTAGCAAAACCTTAGCCAAGGTAGTCCATGCAATGGATATTGAATTTTGAAATATAATGTGGATGATTTCAGGATTGATAGTTAAACCCTAGGTCATATTTGAGCATTGAAGTTAAGGGGATGAATTTTACGATAATCATATGCCACAAGTTCATAGATGTTGCATTGTGACTATTTGATCGATCCGGACATCGAATATCATTGCTAAATGGTCATATCGATTGGTATAAAAAATTAGCTTGTGTACTACCAGCTTAGGGTTTGAACCTATAGGTCACACATAATAGGAGTTCCTACCTGATCTAATGGCTGATCAAGTATCTCAATGGTCTGAAACTCTGTGGTTAAGAGTCCCACTAGATTGGGACTATAACCGAGAGTCCCACTAGATTGGAACTTTATGACCGGGAGACCCACTAGACTGGGACTCTGCCTTCTCGAGTCCCACTGGATTGGGACTTTGCCTTCTCAAGTCTCACTAGATTAGAAATCTAATATTTTTAGAGGATTAGTTAGTAATTAAATTGCTCATTAGCTCAATTCGATTAAGTGATGAGGATTTGATCAAGTCTGATTGAATTTGATTTGATTAGGTTTGATCCAATTAGGTCATGAGATGATCTGATCGCTAAGAAAGATTGGACCCTGATTTGATCAGGGGTTGGACTCAGTTAATTTTTAATTTGATTAGAATTTAACTAGATTGGGTTAAGCCTAATTTGATTGGATTTATCCTAGTCTAATTGGATTTGGACAAATTGGTTTGGATGAAACCAATTTGAATGGGTCAAATTAGATTTAAATTTTAAACTGAATCTCCCTATGCCACCTTGACTTTGAGCCATGCCATTCTCCATGCCTCTTTTGATTTTTGGGTTAGTTTTCTCACTTAGAAATTTGATTGTTTGCCATCTCATTTCTGCCTTTAACCTGGTCCAAGAGTTGGATTAGATTAGACTTACTTGAACTTTGAATTCAAGTAGGTGGGAGGCTGAAACCAATTCTAACTCCCTCTTCTTATCTACTTACCATAACCCCTAGAGAATTCTTGCCAATTTGTGTGTGTTCTAAGTGGGGGGTGCATAGAAGGAGAGTCCTTCTACGCATCATGCACTAGGGAGTGGCATTGGAAAAGGATAAAACATCCATTTGAATTTTGAATTCAAGTAGGATTGGTTAAAACCTCCTAACCTCCCTCACCTTATCTTTTCCATGTGGTCTTCTCATCTTTTTGTCACCAATTTAAGAGAAAAATTTGAGTGGATGTGCATGAGGAGAGTGGCTTCTAGAGAGAGAAATCTGAGGGGTTGGGGCACTATTATCTAGGCATAAGAAAGAGTCTAACGTAGAGTGTCTGTGCTACCTCTCTTTCTTTTCTTTCTCATGCAAATTTTAAATGGATTAAAATTTGTGTGTGATTTTTTTTATGAAAAAGTCTTATGGGAAAAATAGAGAGCATGTGTGAGGTCTACTAGGTGAATATTCTGAGTGTCAAAAATTCTAGAGGGTTTGGCTTTCAGGTGTGGGTAGCTCTAGGGTTTCAACCTAGCATTCGGATAGAGAGAATGAGCACTGTGAGTGCCCGATCATCATGATAAATTCCACACAACCTCATCATCCTTTGAAGTTCATGTTTTGATCTTCTAGAGCATCTGCTAGATCAGAAGAAGATGGTCGATCGGATCGACCGAGATCGACCATCGAAAGCTCCAGCGAGGAGCTAGCACTCCGGTGGAGCTGGTCAGAATTAGGAGCTCCATGTGGACCGTCCGTATAGGCTGGATGACCGTGCGACTGCATCGTAATGTGAGGATCCTCTTTCTAGTATTTTTAGATCATGCTCAGGTATTATGTTCTGAACATGAGTCGATCATTAAATATGATTTGCTGATCGAGTGCATATATATATATATATATATGACATGTCTAGATCCTAGTATCAAGTTTCATGATTTAATCATAGCATGCATAAATTAATATTAGATTAATTTTAGCCTTCCACTGCACAAAAAAATTTGATTAAGGATTTTTATTATTAACTTATCATTCATGCGATTCAATAGGTATAGATTCCCAATTTGGGGAGATGCAAACATTCTAGTTTCTCTCTCTTATTTATTAATTAGTTGACTATATTTATTAAAACAGAAGTAGCTATAGCCAATTTCATGTGGTCTTGGGAAGCATAATGCCCAGTTGTTTTGGTTTAATATTAAAATAGATATAGCAATGTCTTAATCATGCAATTTTTAGTGCTCGTACCATCTCTTATTGAGCTGAACTTGGTGCTTTCTTAGAATTATCTGAACCACAGAAGCATATGATAAATTCAAATGATTGTCAATAGTGAATTCAATTTTTTTAGTATGGGGAGTGTATGCTGGATATTCACATATGCTAAACCCTTGAACTAGATGAATAAAAAATGTCAGATAATGTTTAGAATATTATTTACCAAACACATGATGCAAGTATTGTTGGGTTTTCATAGGTGCTCGTGCATGTGAATTTTAAAAATCTTTTTCAAAATCAAATGTAGTACAAATAAAGATTAAAACCCTTTTAATCAAGAACATGCATTCATCATATGAAGGCACTTAAGGATCTAGTTCATAAGCTTAAAATATCATGAATCTGATTTTTAATCAAAAATAATCATGTGATCAAATTACATACCTGTTTCACTTTTCCTCCTTCAGATCTGGATTTAGGGTTGAACAAGTTTTGTATTAGCCGTTCAAGCATCTAGCCTCTATAGGTATCCACTCAGGATTAGCTTGGATTCTTGATTCAAATCCTTCTTATTCAAAGTTGGATCTTTCCTAAAACCTGAATCGCGCTTGAATCTTGATCAACTCTTTGATCCTTTTTCTTGATCTTCTTTTTTTTTTTCCCTTCTTGATCTTTCTTTTCTTGATTTCTGAAATAACCAAGAACTAAAGAGGAGAAAGAGGGGATGCCCAACTATCCTTGGGTGTGGAGATGGTGGACGCCTAATAACCTTGGGCATGGGGACTAAAGGGAGGAAAAGAGGGGAGTTGCGGAGGCACAACGAGGGGCATGGGCTAATAATGTCTAAGTTATAGGTTTGGGCCAAGAATAAGAGCCTCTTAAATAGAGGTTTAGTTGGACTCCTAACCAACATTTAACCTTAAGATGAGTCCTAATTACATTAGGAAGCCCACCTTTGACCAAGTTTGACCATGCCTAGTGCAAGGAAAGGGGGCGCCAACACTTGGCGCCCTCTAGGGCCTCCTTTCACATGCCAAGGAAGAGAGAGGGAGGGCATGCGCCCTCTCTTGATCCCCTAAGGTTCCACCTATTGGGCCCCAACACTTGATCTCATCAAGTGGCGCCTCCAAGAAGCAATTAAGAAAATCAAGAAATCTTTTCTTGATTTGTTCCAAACCTTTCTTTAAACAACTAACACTTGGAGCCCATTGAATCCCATTCAATTAGATTCAATTCAGGTATATGACCTGGTTAAATCTTATCAAATAAGCAAGCCAAGTGCAAGAAAAAATTGGGTTCAACCAAGTGCTAGTAAGGTTATACTAAACCCAATTGGATTTCTCTAAATCCAATCCATTTGTGACTTCATAAGCTCAATTGTCCAATCCAAGTTAAATCCTTTTGTTGTGTGAACCATAGGTTCAATTCTATTTGATAGTGAGATATACCATGATCTCTATCATAGTATCATTGAAATTTCTTTCAATGAATCAGAATAATTTCACTCTAACTCAATAACGATCATCAATCTAGAACGATCCTAGTGAGCTCCCACAATCCACCAGTGACGCCTAACAAATATAGTGGCAATCCAGTAGAATTGAATAAAAAATCTTTAGATATAGTTATTATATAATTTAGTCCCTCTATCATGAGTTTCGACTAGATGGTAGGTCATGGATAAATCATCAAACCTCACCATCAGTCATATAATAGATTTAATTAGCTCAAGTCCAATAGTAATTCACATAGAAACTCTTTTCCATCAATCAAACTGCTGCAACCATAGACTCAAGGATTCAGCCTCTCAAATCCCATGAACTTTGTAGAACCCGATGTGGTGCTCCCAAGCCTCAAAGAACAAGAAGGCCAATCGGAGAAGGAAACCAAACAAATGATAGTAGTACAGCATTTTACTTAACTCACTCTAAGACTGGGTCTACTAAGTTAAAGGTGAGTTGACCCCATCTTAGAAGTGGATCAACTATGAAAAGCAAATAGAAAGCAATATTTTCAGGACTTCTGGCATGGAATGCAGGTGAGTCAACTTAGTGCTTATGTGAGTCAACTCAATCCCAGATGAGCTGATTCAGACTAAGACAGGGTTGACTCAGCGTTGCGAGCAGAGCTGCATGGGTTTGCTATTTGGGTTAGGATTAGGCTTGATCCTAGGTGACTTAAGGCCTTAGTTTGAGAGGTCTTAAGGAGGCTAAGTCTGAAGGGACGTGTGCATATGAGATATGGGTGTACATGGGCTCAAAGAGTGCATCGCATCAGGTTAGCCATTGAGAGTTTTCTTGAGCATTAGGCTTGGCTCTTTTGTATAGGTATATATACAAAATGTAATTAGGTCAAGACATATACAGTCAATGAAAATTGCTCTCTCCTAAGAATCCTAGCCATCTTTACTCTCTCTTCTCTCTTTCTTCTTCTCTTTCATGCCCTAGGGCATCATTGATCTCTAGGTTTCTTAGTTCTTGATTAATCTTAGGTGTCCCTACACGATCTAGCTTTTGTAATAGTTTATATTAGAGTGCTGGTTCATGGGGAAGGAATCAAGCTAGAAGGAAGAAGATCTTTAAAGGATCAAGTTTCAGTGATCCTCTATCAAGGTACTTTTCAGATCTATTTTGGATTGTGTGTTGTGTTAGTGGTGTGGATCCAACTATGGGAGTAGCACCAAGGTGGATTTCAAAAAGTTTGATGGGAAGGAGAGTTTCTCCTTATGGAAGGTGCATGTAGAAGATCTTCTGGTCTAGCATGAATTGGATCTAGCATTGGAGAAAAGACCAGACGGGATGTTTGATTGATAGTGGATGTCTCTAAAAAATGGATGTGTGCAGCCATTAGGGGTTGTTTGGTTGATGCGGCCCTGTATTTGGTGCTGGAAGAGAAGATCCCAAAGGGGCTGTGGTCGAAATTGCACTCCCTATGCATGGAAAAAAATATGTGCAATAAACTGATGTTGAAGAAGCAACTCTATAGTCTTCAGATGCAGGAAGGTGGGGATGTAGTCGTTCATATTTAGAAATTTGACCAGATTAGTAATGAATTATTGAATGTTGGAATGAAGTTAGAAGAGGAGGATAGATCATTACTACTGTTGTGCTCATTGCCCTAGTCTTTTGATTCCTTGGTGATAGCGCTGCTCGACTGGAAGGAGACTTTGTACTATAGGGACATTGTCATGATACTTCGGTCCAACAAGTAGAGGAAGGGGTTGACCAAGAAAGGTGTTCCCCAAGAAGGCTTGGCCATGGGGGAGAGATTAGGAAGAGGAAAGGAAAGGGGCAAGTCAAGGGGATGGTCAAAGTCTCGGAAGGACAAAAAGGAAGTTAAATGCTTCAAGTGCAATGAGATTGGTCATTTGAAGCGGGACTATCCACTATGGAAGAAAAAGTTGGAAGAAAAGGCAACATCTAATTTACTGAATATAGTGGTTGATCGTGAGGTGGAGGATGACCTCCTGGTCGTGTCGGATGGTCACAAGAGTGGCACAGAGGTATGGATATTAGACTCAGCCTATCACATCATTACACCCCAAATAGATCTTGGTTTGCTACATACACCAAGATAAATGAGGGGAGCATGATACTAAGAGATGATCACCCATGCAAGGATGCTGGCGTAGGAATAGTTTGGGTGCAAATGTTTGATGGGATAGGCGGACTCTTACTAATGTGGGGCATGTCTCTGATCTAAAGAAGAACTTGGTGTCACTTGGCTATTTGGAGAGGAATGGCTACAGCTTTAAAAGTCATACTAGGAGTAGAGTACTGAATATCTTCAATAGGGCTATGGTGGTAATGAGAAAAAGAAGGCTAGAGAATAATCTTTATAGGTTAGAAGGTTTAGTTATGATTAGGGAATCTGATATGGTGATTGTGGGATAGGATCAGTAGGACTAGCATCGATTGTGGTATTACTATGAGCTCAGGTACGGTGCTCTCAAGCCTTGAAAGCAAGTAGAAAGATAGAAAAGAGTGAATTGAATCAGCCATCGAAAAGCTTCGACAAACATTTTAGAAGAGCTAGCTTGGATCCTATCAGAAGGGCTAGCCTGAGCTATAGAAGAGCTAGCCCGAGTTGAAGATGAGCTAGCTCGAATTCTGAGAGAGCTAGCTCAAGTAGAAGTCTAAAAAATATATTAGACTGATACGTTGGAAAAGCTGGCTCAATTTTTGTCAGAGCCAATCTGAGTAGAAGCCGAGCCAGCTCGAACCTTGAGAGAGCTAGCTCGAGCAGTAGAATAGAGAGTGGTGATTCGGACTCTCACAGGAGACATCACCATCGAGCTGACCCGATTGCTGACCGAGCCAGCTCGAGCAGTCAATAGAACAGAACGTAGTTTCTATTCTAACCTGGGGTTGGGTTTAATCCTAAGAACTTAGGAACTTGGTTTGTAAGATCCTAAGGAGGCTAACCTATGGATTGGACTGGGATTTGTCCAATGGGTGTGTGCATGAGAGACATGGATATACATGGGCTCGGAGAGTGCATCATATTAGGTTAGCTAGAGGAGTTTTCTAGGTTGGATCTTATTTGACCAAGTATATATACTCTGTACTGAGTTTTGTAAACTAAGCTTGAAATCAATATAAGCCTTTTCTCCTTGAAAAATCTCTCTTTCTCTCTCGTTCTCTCCCTTCTCTCCACACCTAGGGTTTGCTAGGATTTCAATAGAATGGCCATCTCTTTTCTCAAATCATTGTTGCTATTTTCACAATCATCGAGTAGCAAGGATTGTTTCCAATAGATTGGTATCAGAGCAGCCATCTGATTACAATAATTAGTATCATAGCCTTGGTGTTAGATTTGGTAGAAAAAAGGTTAAAGCTTCACCTAGGGTTGTGGTAAGGTGCTGAATAGATCTCTTTAAACATAGTTTATTTTCTTCTATGTTTGGTTATTGAAATCTAGTTGGGATGTCATCGAGTACCATCAAGACGGACTTTGAAAAGTTCGATGGCAATGGTAACTTCAGCCTTTGGTAGCAAAGAATGAAGGATCTGTTGGTGCATAATAGAATCTACAAGATCTTGACTCACAAAATATTAGAAAAGATTTCTATTGAAGAGTGGGAGAAATTTGAAGAGATAGCCTTCAGTACGATTCGTATGTGCCTCGCTGATGAGGTTTTGTCGGAGATTAATATGAAAACCACACCAAAAAAGCTTTGGCAGAAACTAAAGAACATGTATATGGATAAGAATATGACAAACAAGCTATGGTTGAAGAAGCAGCTATACAGTTTATGGATGTTTGAAGGAGGAGACTTAGTTTTCCACAACCAGAAGTTCAATCAAGTTTGCTAGGATGTTATGAGCCTTTATGTGAAGATTGATAAGAAGGTTAGAGCTCTTCTATTATTGTGTTTGCTACCAACAGCATATGATGGTCTCATTACTACTCTGGTGTATGAAAAGGAGACATTAAACTTCGAGAAAGTAGTTGAAGTTCTCAGATCCAACAAGCAGTGAGAGAGGCTAGTTAGAGGAAACCCTAATTCAGAGGTGCTTTCTGTGAATGAGTGGCAAGAAAGGTCTAAGCAGAGGACTCGAGATAAATCTAAGGATAGATCAAAATCTTGAGAAAATCAGAAGGCTTGAAAATACTACAAGTATCATCAACTTGGTCATATTAGAAGAAATTATCCACTTTTGAAGAATGAAAAGGGGAAAGGCACTTCTAAGGGTGGAACGACCAGTGGGAGTGGTGCTCTATCATTTGAAGATAGTGAAAAAGATATACTGATAGCATCAGATGAAGTAGCAGAGTTGGACAACCACTGAATACTAGATTCAGCATGTTCCCACCATTACACTGCACATCAGGAATGGTTCTCATTTTATGTAAGATCAGATGGAAGGAGTGTAAGTTTTGAAGATGATCATCGATGTAAAGTTGTTGGTGTTGGTACAGTCAAAGTGAGAATGTATGATCATATCATACAAATACTCAGTAATGTGAAGCATGTACCAGAATTGAAGAAGAACTTGATATCCTTGGGTTAGTTAGAAGAACAGGAATATGCTTTCAGTTGTCAGCCAGGCAGTGGATGTTTGAGGATTTTTAAGGGTGCATTAGTGATGATGAAAGAGAGAATACTGAGCAATAACCTATACAAGATAGAGGACTCAGTGGTTATAGATAGTGCAGAGGTGTTTATAGCAATACAGAAGGAGCAGCTAGCTTACAAGCTGTGGCACTATCATATGGGTCACTTGAGTGATAGGGGGCTCGTAGAGTTGAGTAGGAGAGATCTGATTCTAGTAGTCAAAAAGGAAGAAGATGACCTATGTGAGCCTTGTATCTATGGCAAATAACATAGAGTTACATTTGCTAGTAGTACCAAGTAGAGTAAAGCTATTTTGGAGCTTGTTCACTCAAACGTATGGGGATCGGTACCTATTGCATCTTGAGATGGAGCGAGATATTTTATCATCTTTATAGATGATTTCTTCAGGAAGGTATGGATCTATCTGATGAGAGAAAAATCAGATATTTTTGCCTGATTTAAAATCTAAAGAGCTAAGGTGGAGAAGGAGACAGGATAGCTAGTGAAGTATTTGAGGTCTGATAATGGAGGAAAATACACCAACTTAGCATTCAGAAGATACTATGAGAAAAATGGAATAAAATACCATTACATAATGAAGATGACCCCTCAGCAGAATGACATCGTGGAGAGGATGAATCAGACACTGACAAAGAAGGCTAAAAGCTTGAGGCTGCAGGCATTACTGCCCAAATCATTTTGGGGTGATGCTCTTATTTATGTATGTTTTCTTATGAACAGGTCTTTCCAAAGAAAATTGAATGGACAACTTCTAGAGGTTGTTTAGAGTAGAAAGAAGGTGGAGCTTGACCACCTAAAGGTATTCAGCTATCTTGCATATACTTTGGTAGAAGAAGTCGATAGAAGCAAGTTAGACCCAAAGTCACAGAAGATGATATTCATCGGATTTCCACGAGGTGTGAAGGATTTCTTGCTATGGAATTCACATTCTTAGAGGTGTGTTGGCAATTGAAATGTGATATTTGATGAAAAGAGCATCGTGTCAAAGCCAAGAAGTGTAGATAAAGTTGTAAAGATAATATAGGACAGCATGGGAAAGCTCTTGGATATAGGTGATTTGCTCGCAACATCGACCTCAGGTCATGTTCAGCTTGAGGTGGAGATAGGTAGGCATGGTGATACACCTATGGAGGACTAGCATGGTGATACACCTATGGAGGACTAGCATGGAGAGTGATCTATCCTAAAAGAAGTGCAGAGATAGTCATAGACAGCAGACTTATAGGATACCATAAGAAGAGTGGCACTGCACAAGTCGAAGCGCACTATTCGTAAATCGATGCGATAAAGCATTGATAAGACTATCTCCTATGCTCTCATCACTGTCAATGAAGTGTTGAAAATAGTATCCCAAAGCTAATCGTCAGTCTGTTGATGATTGAGCTATTTCATGTAATTATATATGAATTATTAATTGAATAAAAATTATTCTAGCTTTTTTATCATAAATTTTTCATCTTCTAATGAACTCCTATCTATCATGATGTTCTTAAAACTATTTAGAATTGAAAAAGAAGGATTTATCATTTAGTCCTTAAAAGTGTTTGTGACCAATTGATACATTGTTATCAAGGATGATAACATTTATCAAGTATAGATCATTGTGTGCCATATAGGTTGATTGTTCTCTTAACCAAGGAGTATGGAGATACTGGTATGGCATACAGGTAAGATGTAGGGATACATCTATATTGAACATTACCGACTCTGGAGCTTTTCTGCTATCAAAAATTACTCTGATGGAATATGGGCATAAGTATCCCTCCGATCTGAGATCACTATGATGACTTTCAAGCAACTCACAGTGCTTTGATGTCGGACTACCTAAATTTCTAATTCAGTGATGAAAGGTTTCTAGGAATAGTCAAGTACTTGAGTAGTCGATGCATGAATCAAGATAGGATTGATCACACCTAGACTCAGGATCTATGTTCAATAATGTTTTAATTTAGCAAAGCCTTGGCTAGGATAGTCCTAGTAAAGGGTCATAGGATTAATTGCTTTGAGACATAATTTGGATGTATCTTTCAGGATTGACAATTAAACCTTAAGTCATCCTATGCACCAAGGTCAAAGGGATGAATTATGCAGTAACCATATTCATGTAGGTTCTGAATATTGTGATTGCACTATTCGGTCTACTGAACGTCGGGTACCATTGCTAGATGGTTACTTTGATTAGTATAGAAAATTGGTTCCTGTGCTACTGACTTAGATTCGAACCTGCAGGGTCACACACACTAAAGATTCCAACCCGATCTAATGGCTAGTCAAGAGAAGATTAATTAGTGAATTTGATCACTAATTAACTCAATTTTATTGAGTGATTATTTTTGGATCAAGACCAATTGAATTGGATTCATTTGGATTTGATCCGATTAGGTTATAAAATGATCTAATCGTTAAGAAGGTTTAATCTCTAATTTAATCAGGAATTTGGCTTGATTAATTTCTAATTTGATTAGGATTTAATTCAACCTAATTAAGCCTAAATAAGTTGGATTTAATCTGATCTAATTAGGCCTAGCCAAATTAGTTTGGATTGAATCTTAATTGGATATAGTTTGAAAGACTATTTTGACTAGTCTTATGCATCACATCACCCTGATCTTGCACCATCCTTTTCTCCACAAGAATTGAGAATTCTCATGAAGAAATCCATGCACAAGAGGGCACATGCCCTTCCTTTCTCATGCCTCATGTAGATAAGATAGGCTGGTTGTTATTCAAATTCAAAGGAGTTTAAGTTTGAATGAACAAGCCAACCATCTTATCTAAAACCCTCACGCCTCCCATGTTTGTACGAAAAGAGAGAAGGAGAGAACGTGAAGAAGAAAAGAAAAGAGAGAGAGAGGAAGGAAGAGAGAATAGAAAAGGTTTCTCTACGTACATGAACCCCTCCTCCTGTAGATGAGAAATCCAAACAAAAGAAAGAGAGTTCTAAGTGCAAAGGGTTTTGGATGAGAGCATATCCTAGAATCTATCTAGGGTTTGGAATTTAGATCTATGAGTTATAAGGATCGTGATCTCATAGATCCAACCAGAAGACCTCCTCTTCATCATCTTCTGCATTCACTGGGATCCGGAACGTTCGAAGATCCCATGAAGTAGATCAAAGGAGTTTGATCTACATTAGTCGTTGAAGACTTCTATTCGAGTTAGCACTCGGGAGGAGTTGATCAGGATCTAGGTCTTATGTGGATTACTCGTGGAGGCCAGATACATGTGTGACTACATCATGGCGATTAGATCTACACCAAGGAGATCAGATTGCAGAGATTATCTACCCACAAAAAGATAACGTATTCTGAACACGTAGAAATAGTAAAATAGTTTTACTGCACTTGCTGTTTTATTTTTCAAATATGCATGCATATATGATACATTAGATTCTATGGCATGTAGAATTTTTAGATCATATCTATAGCTCTTATTATTAATATGATTAATAATTATTTCCTTTGCGTATGTTTTTCGAAATATTTTTTTGAAAGTAGAGCTAGAAACCTTACACGCTCCCCTTCAAATGGTATCAGAGCAGCAGGTTCTTTGATGTATTATATATACATGATTTTGATTATTTTTGGATTAGATCTAAATAATAATCTGATCTAAAAAATAAAAATAATGATCGCACGGACTGCAGGTTGTCATGCTCTAAGATTTATCCCTTACAGTGGAGAGGTTGTTCTGGTACGTTGCAATCTAAAAAATTGATCATAAAACTTTAGATTAGATCTAATAATTTTTATGATATGTTTGAACATATTTAAGCTAAATTTTATCATGAAAAAATATTTAGAATAGATCTAAATAATTTCATGATTTTTATGTAGAGTACATAATTTTAGATTAAACTTGAATAGGATCTTAGGGAGCTTCTATTTGCTGGTCGAGCTAGCTCTCTCAGAAATCGAGCAAGCTCGACTAGTGTGCCAGCACGATATGATTTCTGGATTGATGCTCCAGTCGGCTCGGTCAGGAATCAAGCTAGCTCGACTTCAATTTGGGCTAGCTCAGATGAGATCCGAGCTTGCCCGATGGGAAAGATGGCCATCAGGCCCTCTGCCCCAATCGATTGTCTCAGAAATTAAGCCAGCTCAGCTTTTGCTCGGACCAGCTCGGATAGAATCCAAGCCAGTCTGACTGAGAAATAGGTTGAATGCCATATTTTGCTGGTTTTATGTGATCAAACCTACATCTAGTGCTTGTTTATAAAATAAGCTAATCCATTTTTGAAATGAGTCGACCTATTTAGTGAAATAGTGTGAGAATGTAAAGAATTTTTCAAAATTTGAGAAATATTTTCAAAATACCTAACCCCAACCCTCAGCCTTAAACTTAATTGAGAATTAAGTATGATGAATTAGGTTCTAGAATTATAGATTAAAGATCCTAAGTCATTGATCATAAAATATGGATTATCGGATTAGTCGAATTAGGTCCATTAATTGGGTTAGACCTAAGGTTAGTTAAAGAATGAACTAAATTAGAGTAATTGATCAAATCTAACCAAATGTTGATTTAGATTAGGTTAAGGGCTCTTTAAACCAAATTACAATAGTTGTAGTTGGTCAAGCCCATGTCTTTAACGAGGACCAAATAGACTTAATTCATGGCTACACAATCGTACATAAAATTGCTAGGTTGGTCAAACTGAAACTAATGAATCGGATGGTGTCTAAGGTAAGTCTGGCAGCTCAGACCAATAGTTTTTAATTGGGAGCTACTCACACTGATTCGATCTTTGATGAGTTAATGGCATATTCCTTCCACTGATCTCACTTACCTGGCCATCTTGATGAATTAGATTTTGATTAGACCACTTGGTGATTTGGGCTCACCCAAGTCAATTAGGTAAATTAGTTTGACTGATTTAGGTGCTCCTAATGCTGGCTTTAATTAGGTCCTTATTGATCTAACTTGGTGAAGTCAATGAGAGGATCCAAATTGGTTGGTTAATTCTTCTTAAAATTGATTAATAAAATTCTCTTAAATTAATAGATCCTTAAAATGATAAAGTTATTGTGATAACTAAGTCATAGCCTTCTATTAAGTTGAGTAATAATGGATCCATTAGTTTAATAATCATTAGAGGTCCAAAGACTTGGTAGTTATTGACTAATGGAATTATCATTCATAATATGATAATTTGGTCATCTCTTTCTAATGGTGGTTAGGTTGGCCAGCCAAAATTGGGCCCGATCATTTGTTAGTTTGATGCACCAAATGTGGTCATATTAATTGTTGGACCTAACTGGATCTTTTCAGTGGAGGCCAAAGCCTATTGATTAGACTTTCAGGATAAAAATTAAATTACTAGAAGTTGTTTGGTGAAATAATTGATAATGAACCTATCCATAGGTGCACATGGGTTGACCAACTAAAGTTGGACTCGTGTGTAGTCTATGTAGATTCTAGCATCCATTAAGGAATTAGGGGTAATTCCTCGAATTGGAGGTAGAGGCTATCGATTCAAACAAAATAGTGGAAGAACCTTTAGACTAAAGTATAAATCTTTAGAGTAAATAATTCATATACTAATTAGGTCTATGATTTTTCTTTTGTGTAGAAATGGCCACTATCCTATCGCTCTAGTTATTGTTGGACAATGACAAACTCATGGGATCCAACTTTGATAGCTGATATCAAAAGTTGAAGATTGTCCTGAAGTATGAATGGATCTTATATGTATTGACTGATCCGACACCTGATGAGCTAGCCCTAAATGCTATTAAGGCGGTTAGAGATACTTACCAGAAGTGGCTTAATGACCGCACCACCATTCGATGCTGGTGCTAATGAATGATAAGTTTAGCTGTAGGTTTGAAAATGCTCAGCTCGAGGAGATGCTTCAAACGTTAAATGACTCCTTTGGCATGCCTGATGATGTTGAAAGGCATAAGACTAGTTATGCCATTTTCAACGCTCATATAAGGGACTGGACATCAGTCACTGATCAAGTATTGTACATGATTGAGATTATTGAATGCTTGAGTATGCTGGGTTTTCTCCTGCATGAGCAGCTCGAAAAGAATGCGATCCTAAATTCTTTGCCCAAGTTCTTCCTCCCTTTTTTTACTCATTTCAGAATGACAAAGCCTGCAGTGAACTATCATGGATTATTGGGGTTGCTGTAGAACTTTGAGAAGGATCACCAGCTCTAGAAGGAGTTGGTGAATGTAGTAGGAGGATCTTCTTCTGGTCGACCTTTTAAGAATGGAAAGAAGAACAAGAAGAAGAAGAACAAGAAGGTGCAGCCTCATACCGGGACGAATGCATAAGGTCAGACCAAGAAGCAAAAATCCGACCAAAGCTAGGCAGAATGCTTCTTTTGCAAGAAGCAGCAGCACTGGAAGAAAAGTTATCCTCAGTACATTGCCTTATTAGATCCGAACAGGCCAAGGAGGAAGCAAGTAGTTGCTACGCAAGGTACTTATATGGTAACACCTTGCAACTTCTCAATTTATGATACTACTGCCTGGATATTAGATATCGGAAGCCCTTATCATATTTGTAATATGCTGCAGGGTTTACAGGTCAATAGGAGATTTGGTGAAGGTAAGAGATTCCTAAATGTTAGAGATGGAAGACAAGTTCTAGTTCAATCTTTAGGAATCATGAACCTTGTAATCAATTCTCATTTAGTGATTCTTACCGATTGTCACTTTTATCCAAATTTTTTATTGAATGTAATTTCTATAGGTCTTTTGGTCAAGAACAGTTATCAATTTTCAATAAAAATAATTTTTTATGATATCATTTTAAATGGTGTTACAGTTTGTGTTGGATAATTGAATAATAAATTTATCTATTATCACAATCTGTTAACAAAGTCCAAACCTTGGGTAAACACCCTAGATTAGATGAAGTGTTAGAAGTCTATTTTTGGCATTGTAGGCTAGGTCACATCAACAAGAATAGAATAAATAGGTTGGCTTAAGAAAAAATTCTTGAAGTTAGTGATTGTGAATCACTTCTGACCTGTGAGTCCTGTCTCCTTGAGAAAATAACCAAGTCACCTTTTATTGGAAAGGGTGAACATGCCAGTGAACTCTTGGGTCTAGACATACTAATGTATGTGGACCCATGAGCACAAATGCTAGAGGTAGATATTTCTACTTCATAACTTTCACAGACGATCTATCGAGGTATGGGTATGTCTATTTAATGAAGCATAAGTCAAAGTCGTTTGACATATTCAAACTATTTCATAATGAAATAGAAAAGAAAACTAGAAAGAGTATTAAAACTCTTCAGTCTGATTGAGGGGGTGAGTACCTTTTCAGTGAATTTTTGACATATCTTAGGGAGAATGAGATTCTCTCCCAATGGACTTCTCCTAGAACACCACAGCATAATGGTGTAACTGAAAAAAGAAATTAGATCCTATTGGATATGGTTCGATCTATGATGGGCTTTGTCGGTCTATCGATCTCCCTTTGGGGATATATGCTCAAGTCAGCTTGTTATATTCTGAATAGGATTTCAAGTAAGTCTATTTCTAAAATGCCATATGAGATGTGGATAGAACATAAGCCAGTTTTCTCATATCTTAGGATTTGGGGGGTGTCCGACATATGTCAAACATTTAATAACGGACAAGCTCAGACCTAGGTCTGACAAGTGTAGCTTTATAGGATATCCAAAAGAAATCAAAGAATATTACTTCTACCTAGTTGATGAACAAAAGATGTTTATCAGCCTAAAAGCAATTTTTTTAGAAAAGGAGTTCCTTGGTAAAGGGACTAATGCTTCTAAGGTCGAGCTTGAAAAAGATCGATAGATGGAAGAACAGACACAAGTATCTGAATCTGAACCAAATTTGATTCAATCAAACTCGAAGCCTATGGAACCTACACCCTTAAGGCGTTCTAGTAGAGTACCATGTCAGTCGAACAGATACTATGATTTCTTGGTTCGAGACGAAGATCCTATCAAACTCAATGAGAGCGACGAGAATCCGATTACCTACATGGATGCAATGCTAAGATTCGACTTTGAAAAATAGCTTGAGGCCATAAGATCCAAAATGGAGTCCATGAAGATCAACGATGTATGGACATTGGTTGACCCATCCGAAGGGGTAAAATCCACAAGGTGTAAGTGGATCTTCAAAAGAAAAAAGGGCGTAGATGGAAAGGTGGAGATCTATAAAGCCCATCTGGTTGCCAAGAGGTACATCAATGTTATGGTATTGACTATGATGAGATATTTTTTTCTGTGGCAATGGTCAAGTCCATTCGGATCTTGCTTGTGATAGCTGTGCATCTAGACTATGAAATCTGTCAAATGGATGTAAAAATAGCTTTCCTAAATGGAGAGCTAGATGAAGTGGTGTATAAAATACAATCTGAAGATTTCACATCCATATATGAGTCTAAGGTGTGCAAGCTTCAAAAATCCATTTATGGACTAAAGTAGGCTTCTTGGAGTTGAAACATACATTTTGATAGGACAATCATAACATATGGCTTCGTTAAGAATGTAGAAAAGCCCTGTATATATAAGTGGGCTAATGGTCCTACAGTTGTGTTTCTGGTTTTGTATATGGATGATATTCTCTTAATTAGGAATGATGTCCCTACATTATAAGAAATAACGATCTAGCTGTCATCACAGTTCTCCATGAAGGATCTGGAAGAAGCTTCTTACATCCTAGGAATGAAGATCTATAGTGATAGATCTAAAAAGTTGCTTGGATTATCCCAATTCACATACATTGACACTATGTTGAAGAGATTTAGCATGGAGAATTTCAAGAAAGGCTATCTACCAATAGGCCATGGAATTTCTTTCTCGAAGAGGGATTGTCCGACAACACCTCAAGAGAGAGAGTGTGTATGAGTAGAATTTCATATGCTTCAATAGTGGGTTCTATCATGTACGCCATAACATGTATGAGATCAGATGTGATATACTCACTAGAGATAGTGAGTAGATACCAATCTGATCTAGGGAAGAACCACTAGAAGGTTGTTAAAATCATCTTGAAGTATTTGAGAAATACTAAGGACCAATGGCTTATTTATGGTGAGTTAGACTTAAAACTTATGGGGTTTACGAACTTCAATATTTAGTCTGATCATGATGACAGCAAGAGTGTGTCGGGATATGTGTTTACCCTTAATGATTGTACTGTCTGCTGGAAAAATTTCAAGTTGCACACCATGGTCGATTCAATATGCGAGGCGAAGTATGTTGCTACATCAGATGCTGCCAAAAAAATGGTGTGGCTAAAGAAGTTTATCACTGAGCTCGAAGTAGCACCCTCCTTTGATGGTCTAGTTCTGCTCTTCTATGATAGCTCTGGAGCCATAGCTTAGGCAAAGAAATCAAAAGTACACCAGCAGACGAAGCATATTTTGCATAACTTCCACCTTGTTTGGAAGATCATGGATCGAGGTGATGTCGATCTTCAGAAGATCGATGAGAAGGAGAACTTGGCTGACCCATTCATTAAAGCCATTACAATAGAGTTCGATGACTTCAAGTCGAAGATGGGTATACGATACTGCACCAATTGGCTTTAGATCAAGTAGAAGATTATTGGGAATAGTGTCCTAAAGCCAATCGTCAACTTGTTGATGATTGAGCTATTTTATGTAATTGTATATGAATTATTAATTGAATAAAAGTTATTCTAATATTTTTAACATAAATATTTCATCTTCTAATGAACTCCTATCTATTATGATGAAGTCCTTAGGACTATTTAGAATCAATAAAGAAGGATTTATCATTTAGTCCTTAAATATATTTGCGATCAATTGATACGTTGTTATCAAGGATGATAACATTTATCGAGTATAGGTCATTGTGTGCCATATAGGTTGGTTGTCCTCTTAACCAAGGAGTGTGGAGACACTGGTGTAGCATGCAAGTGAGATGTAGGGGTACATCTGCACTAAACGTGACCGACTTAGAAGCTTTTTTGTTGTCAAGAATTGCTTTGATGGAATATGGGCATAAGTGTCCCTTCGACCTGAGATCACCATGGTTACCTCCAAGTAAGTCACTATGCTTTGGTGCCAGACTATCTGAATTTTTAATTTAGTGATGGAAGGTTTCTAGGTACAGTCAAATATTTGAGTAGTCGGTGCATAAATCAAGATGGGATTGACCACTCCTAGACTTAGAAGCTGTATTCAATAGTGTTTCAATTTAGCAAAGCCTTAGCTAGGATAATCCTAGTGAAGGGTCATAGGACTAATTTCTTTTAGACATGATTTAGATGTATCTTCCAGAGTTGACAGTTAAACCTTAAGTCATCCTATGTGCAGAGGTCAAAGGTGTTGGGATAAACTATCCTCTCTCAGACCAGTGTGGCTGTTGGTGATTAGCCAAGAATTAAAGATCAATCTCCTAGGATCAATGTGGAAGCAAAATAATAGATTCAAGAGAAAAGAGAGAAAGAGAGCACAAGAGTTTTCTGGGAGAAAAGAGCTTTATTCAATGAATTCAGCATCATATACAACCTTAACCTATTTTTAGTATTTATACTTTACAAAAGGATCAAGCCCCAAGCTCATAGAAAAACTTTCCAAAATCCAAACAACCCACGTATACAAAACAAACTTGCAAAAACTGAGCTAACCTAGTTTCAGACTGAGCTGGCCTAGTTCAGACTGAGCCGACGAACCTATGACTAGGTCAGCTCAATTTGAGACTGAGTCGACCCAGTTGTGTACCTTACCAATAGTCCGAAAATACTGCTTTCTATTTAGATTTTTCTCTAAGACATAGTCGACCCAGTCCTAGACTAAGCCGGTACAGTCTCAGGGTGAGCCGGCTCAGTTTCTAAACTTTGCTACCCGAGCTAATTTCTCTTCTGGCTTGCTCCTGTCATCTCATGATCTATCTTCTGATGTTTTCAAGACTTAGGAGTGCCACTTTGAGCTCATATTCTCCACCTTGGTCCTTTCAAGTTCTTATGAACTCATCTTTTCTCAGCAAACCCATCCTTGCCATCTGAAAGCTATCTCTAGGAAGTACTTTCGTGAGTGCATCAGACTGATTCTCCTTGGTATGGACCTTCATCAGTTTCACTTCACCTTCCTCCACCAACTCTTCGATCCTATGGTACCTCATGTCTATATGCTTTGTGCGTGCATGATAGACTGATTCTGTGCCAACAGTAGAGCACTCTGACTATCACTAAATAGTGTAACCTTGCTCTGCTCCACTCCCAACCTAACAATCAGCCTCCTAAGCCAAAGAGCTTCCTTCGTAGCCTCCATTATTCTAATATACTCAGCCTCTATGGTAGACAACACTATAATTGACTGAAGGATTGATCTGCAAGAAACCAGTCCACCATACTATTAGATATGTGTGCCCTAGAAGCCAGAATTGGCTGACACTTGTAATACACTTCTAGGGGAAAAATCATAATTTTGACTATAAATAATAAAATGGGTTATTTTCTATCACAAATGTATATTTAGTGTCTATGATACATCCCTTGAGTTAATGGTAATGATAATTTTTATTTTCAAGAGTTGAAAATTTAAGACAAGAATTTTCATTATTAACTCATAAAATGCTCCTGACCATAGGATCATCATGAGGATGATGATTGATCCAGAAGGTTAGTGTATAATCGCTTTTTTGTTGTAGATGAGTCTTAAATCTACGGTGTAGAGACACCAGAGCGAGAGTACAGATACTCATTAGAGAATGAGGGCACTGAGCGTGACCACCTCAAGTAGTCATAAGAAAGTCTACCTTCTCGTCGATGACTGACTCGATGCTGCAGTGGTGTCTGGTTCTTTGACCTGAGGTGCATCGGCAGTTCACCTTGAGGGTGTTATAGTTTGACTACACCATGACTCGGTCTCCTAGCCATTCGGAATCCTGAGGTGTATGTTGGCTATAGCATGTTCATTGTAGGAATTGGATTGCACCAAGATGGAATCTATCTACCTCGGTGGATGAGGAGCAGCCCTATGATGATCATGAGAATCAAGTCCATAAGGCCCATGGCCATGGCAGAGAGTGTGAAATAATAGAAAGAGTTTCTATTAAGGTTTTTCACATCGGACTTGAATCGAATGATTAAATCATATGATAGAAATTAGGGTTTGACGAGTTCACCTTAACCCTAATCTGATCGGGGCTCAAGATAGAAGAACTTAATCACACAAGTAGCTGCACCAAGAGGTTCATTTTTAATTTTGATGGGTTGCCACCATATGCTGCTAGGTGTCACTGGTGGATTTTGGGAGCAATTAGAATGATTTAGATGATCGATCATTCTAAGTTGTCTGAATCAGAAGAGTTCTGATCCATCGAAAGGAGTTTCGATGATGTCGATGATGGAGATCATGACATATCCCATTACCATACAGAACTGAATCTAACTGGGTCACACAAACAAGGGTTTGGATCTGGATATCATCAATTGGACTAACCCAGTTCAATTGATTTGAATAAGATTCAATTAGGTTCAAGAAAATCGTGCTAGCACACGATTGAGCCTAACATTCTCCTTTTTCTATCATTAAAAGTTGTCTCGACTGAGCCAAATGAGTTTGTGCTCACTCAGGTACCTTTACCTAATCTGACTAGGAGCTTGTCCAAGTCAGAAAAGGGTTGTCTTAATTTATGAGATAAATTTGAGACAACACCTGCCATTTTTCGTCACCTGCTAATTCTTGTACTTTGACTTGGTCAAACGTTGACCTTTGACCCTTGGACATCTGCCCATGTGTCATGCACACTTATTGGAGAGCAGATAGGGGCTTGTCCCCTCTCTAGAAATTGGAAAGAAAAGGGGGCATGCACGCCTAGGATGGCGTGCGCCCATGGATAGGGATGCTGGAGTCCCATACGGATGGGACTCCAGGTTGCTTATTGGATTCAAACTAGGTGACCCTCACCTATAGACTTTGACCAGTCTTAGGTGCCACCTTAGGATGAATCCGTGGGTCTCTCATCCCACCAATCAGATTTAGATCTGATTGAATGAAGCAAGAACATGATTGGCCGGGGTGATGCAGCACTGCATGGCACAGCAGAGTCTATAAATAGACCCTATCTACGCCCACTTTTAAAAAACTTCTCTCCAAGCCATGCCCCAAGGCTGTCTCTCTCCCCTCTTCATGCCAACATCTAGCCCTCTCTCTCCTCTCCATGCCCAAGAAAGTTGGGTTCTTCAGATTAGTGCGAGTCAGGCAAGAAAAGGCTGACGAAAAAGGAAGAAGGCAGCACTGCTGTAGAGACGACGGGTGATCTTCAGAAGGTGTTTTGAAGATCCTCCAAATCAGATCTAGATCTAATTTTTGGGAAAAAAAAAAAGAGAAGAAGAAGATCTTCAGATCCAGCCTGAGTTGATATCGGTAGAGGCCAGGTGCTTGCGTGACTAGATTCAGAACCTCACAACTTCCGCAGGATCATCAATGGGTAATCAGATTACCCAAATCAAGGTAAAATTAATTTAAGAATTTAATTTAATTTTAATTTTTCTTATTTATCAGATCATAAATTAGATCTTAAAAGTATCAGATCTAATTTGGATATGAGAGGAGAATTTTTGAAATATGTCTCTCGATCCAATCAAATCTGAATGAATCTGATCCAGAAAATCAGGATTTTTCTTCAACTGGTATCAGAGCTAGGTTCTTATTAAATTAATTTAGATCTAATTTAATCTAATTAATTAGTAATTTTAGATATCACATGAGATTTAATTAGATCTAAAATCAAAAAATAAAAAAAATAAAAAAAATTAATTGATCTAGATCTAATATGTATGAGATACATAACTAGACTAGGAATAGAATTATTCTATGTGTAGTCTAGTATAATCATAATTTTTATTTGAATTAAATATAATTTTTAGATCTATTTATTTTTACTATTTTTTAATATTATAAATATTATAATCAGATCTAAAAATAAAAAATAAAATTAAATTTAATTTATTCATATGAGATATGATAGTTGCATGTTTAGACTAGTTGTAGAATAGTTCTACAATAGGTCTAGATTAAATTTTATTTGATATGATCAAATTTAAATTTAATTTTTTAGATGATTATGAGATAATTTAGATCTGAAAAATATGCATGCATGATATATGTGATATATAAAAAATATGTTTTAATTAGATCTAATTTTTTATATGAGATATATGCTTAGATCTAATTAGTTTTTGTAGATTAGTTGTATTTCTGATTAAGGCATTCCCCTTGGCCGTCCGATCATAAGAACAAAGTAGGGCTTAAAGACCCTCTCCTCCCATTCGATGGGGTGTTCTTATGATGTGTAGGGGTGCTGCGCGTTCGTCCTTAATCAAAAATTGAAAAACTTACTTTCTGCAAAATCCTAGATCCTGAAATCCTAGGATCTTATTTACATGTTTTATTTATGAACCCTAAACTTAATTAAGAATTAAGATTATGAAATATAATTAGGTCTAAAATTGAGAATTTTAGATCTAAGACATATTCATAAAATTGGGTTCGGGCTTGGGTAGCTCAATTAGGTCTAAGCGGTTGATCAAACCGAATCAAGAGTTGGTTAGATGGGATCAACAATGCTTAAATTGACCAGCCTAATAGGATTAAGTCTGGGTCAAGATCGAGTCACGTGAGTGATCGATCAAGCTAAGACCTAATTAGGCTCAGTGGTTAGAGTCTGGATTGTAGGCTAACCCGATTGGTTCTGGCTCAATAATTTGGTGTCTAAGGTAAGTTTGGCAGATACGATCGACTGATTTTTAATTGGGAGCTACTCGACTCGAATGCATTCTTATCGAGTTAATGGCATATCCCTTCCATCCGGTCTCACTTACCTGGCCATGTTTGTTGACTCAGTTCTGATCTGAGGTGGTCAATAATCCGAGCTAACCCATGCCACTAGGTTAGTCATAATGGTTATGACTATGTCAAGTCTAGTTTAATGAGACCTAAATCAAATCTCCCTAAGAAAAGATTAAGTCTAAGGTCTTCCACCATTGTAGATGTGCGGGCCCTTTCCGGGTTGATTGTTCTCGGCTGGTTACAGTGGCTTCAGTTGCACCAAAAAGATGCAACCATGTCTATTAGGCATTGGATGCTACAGGGCTGGAGGATGATTGGGCTCAATATTTTGGATACGGTGAGAGACTCAATTAGAAATCCAATCTATGCAAATGGTGGGTCTGACTTAACTAAGGAGTGGATCAATATTTCGGACATGGTGAGATTCATGAATTAGAGATCCAAGTTTGGGTGCACCATGATTAGAGAATCATTGAACAAGAGTTGTTCACTCATTGGCTAACCCATCACCAATAACTGTTAGGTGAGGTGATGAGTCAGTTGGTGGGACTGCACCATCCACTAGAAATCAGTAATCATGAAGATTTTTGCATCTCTACAGAGGGAGTGTAGGGATCCGAGAAAATAGTGGAAGCTAATTTATTTTAAAAATAAAATCTCTAAATAAATTGGTTAAGTCTTAATTACAATATCTAACTAGAAACTTTGACTCTCTACAGAAAAATGTCTGCATCCAACCCACTAGCACGAATCCTGGACACCCATAGACTGACCGGACCAAATTACAAGGATTGGCTCTGAAACTTCAAAATCATTTTGGATTTTGAGAAGTTAACTCATGTATTGGACCAGGACCCTCCCACCTTACCAGCTCGTCCATCCGCTGAACAGAGAGCATCTCTGGATAAGTGGACTGACGAAGATAATAAGGCCAGATACTATATGTTGGGCTCGATGTCTGATGAGCTTCAGTGCCAACATGAAGATATCAGGACTGCTCGCCAAATGTTGGCTCACCTATAGAAGATGTTTGGTGAACAGAGTCGCGCAGCCAAGTATCAAGTCACTAAATGACTATTCAAGGCTAAGATGCATGATGGGCAGTCAGTCCAAGATCATTATCTGATGATGATCAAGGACTTGGAAGAGCTTGAGAAGCTCGGAGTGAGGTTAGACTTGGATCTGCAGAATGATATAATTCTGCAATCCTTGACTGATGCATATGGGCAGTTCATCATGAACTACCATATGCATAAACTTCAAAATTCCTTGGCCGAACTTATGAACATGCTGGTTACCGCTGAGCTTTCCATGAAAGGTTCTAAAGGCTCAGTGCTTGCTATGGAATGACTTCTTCCAAGAGAAAGTCTTTTGGAAAGAAGAAGAAGTCTATGAAAAAGCAGAAGGTGGAAGGAGGAAAGAAGAAAAAGGCAGAGCTGAAGAAGGCCGCTGACAAAGAAAAGTATTTCCATTGCAACAATGACGGCCACTGAAAGCGGAACTGCCCTACTTACCTGGCCACCCTAAAGAAGAAGGAGGCAGGTCCTTCTGGAGGTATGCTCATTATTGAGTCTAACCTTATGGTTTCTTCTACATCCAGTTGGGTGCTTGACTCTGGTTCTAGTGCTCATTTATGCACTTCTATGCAGGGTCTTGAGGATAGCAGGAGGCTGAGGGATGGTGAGATGATCCTACACATCGAAAATGGAGCAAGAGTTGCTGTCATGGCCGTGGGAACATACCCTCTTCGACTACCATCTGGTTTAGACTTAGTATTAAAAGACTGTTATTATGTACCTGCAGCAAGCAGAAATTTGATTTCTATTTCTTGCCTTGCATTAGAAGGCTATGTAATTAGTTTTCTTAAGGACCATTGTAACATTCTTTATGAAAGAAATAAAATTGCAAGTGGTTTCCTTATTAACGGTCTTTATCAGTTACATGTTGATGTATCTATTTTTAATATTGAGCAAAATGTGAATGCCATAAAATCAAAATGACCTAGGGATAGTCCAAATGATAGGTATCTATGGCACCTAAGATTAGGTCATATAGCAGAAGATAGGGTTAACAAATTGGAGAAAACTTGGGCTATTGAGTCCATTGACTTTCGAGTCATATCCAATTTGTGAATCTTGTCTTCATGGCAAAATGACTAAGCTCCCTTTTGTAGGACATGGGGAAAGGGCCATGGATCTTCTTGCCCTAGTACATACTGATGTGTGCGGCCCATTTGATGTGCCGGCTAGAGGCAACTTTGTCTACTTCATAACCTTTATCGATGATTTATCTAGGTATGGGTATGTGTATCTTATGAGACACAAGTCTGAAGCTTTTGAAAAGTTCAAAGAATTCAGACATGAAGTAGAAAAGCAAATTGGAAAAACCCATTAAGGTTCTTCGATCAGATCGAGGAGGTGAATACCTTAGTCAAAAATTCCTGGACTATCTCAAGAAAAATGGCATAGTCTCTCAATGGACTCCACCTAGAAATACCTCAACTCAATGGGGTTTCAGAATGGAGGAATCGGACCCTATTAGATATGGTCCGATCCATGATGAGCTTCACAGACCTTCCTAATTTTCTTTGGAGATACTGTTTGTTAACTGCAATATACTTACTGAATAGGGTTCCTTCTAAAACCATTCCTACCACACCGTATGAGATATGGCATGGTAAGAAATCCAAGTCTGAGTCATCTCAGAATTTGGGGTTGTCCGGCTCATGTCAAAAGACAACAAGCAGGACAAGTTAGACTTTAGGTCCTTTAGAGCTCGATTTATAGGATATCCTAAAGAGTCATTAGGATATTATTTCTACATTCCAGAAGATCACAATGTGATTGTGAGTCGACATGCCATCTTTCTTGAAAAATAGTTTATTCAAGATAGCGGCATTGGAAAGCAGATCAAGCTCGATGAGAAAGTCTCACAAGAGCAACGAGCTAAGGACCAAATGGAACCAAATCAGGTTAAGCCAATCCATACACTACCTCCTCCACCTCATAGATCGAAAAGAGTTTTTCGTCCCCCTAAGAGGTACTTAGGTACTATTTCAGAGGATGTAGAGGAAAATATTCCTCATAGGTAATGGGGTTCATGGTGATGATCCCAAAACCTATAACAAGGCGATATCAGATATCGACTCTGAGAAATGGTTAGAGGCAATGAAGTCAGAAATTGACTCGATGCACTCAAACCAAGTCTGGACCTTGGTAGATCCACCAGAAGGTATAGTACCTATTGGGTGTAAATGGATCTTCAAGAGAAAGATTGATGCAGATGGGAATGTGGAGACATTCAAGGCTAGATTAGTGGCAAAAGGTTATAGTCAATGCAAAGGCATTGACTATCAAAATACCTTTTCGCTAGTAGCTATGCTAAAATTCATTCACACATTGCTTGCTATTGCAGCCTATTTTGATTATGAAATATGGCAAATGGACGTGAAAATGGTATTCTTAAATGGATATCTTGAGGAAGATATCTATATGGAACAGCCCTTAGGTTTCACATCCAGTGATGATGATCACAAAGGTATGCAAGCTACAAAGGTCCATATATGGACTTAAGCAAGCATCTCAGAGCTGGAATACTCATTTTAATGATGTGATCAAATTATTTGGTTTCATCAAGAATGAGGAGGAGCCATGTATCTTCAAAAAGGTTAGTGGGAGCGCTGTTGTCTTCCTCGTATTGTACGTGGATGACATCCTCCTTATTGGGAATGATATTTCCATGTTGACCATAGTTAAAATGTGGTTATCTAAAAAATTCTCCATGAAAGACCTAGGAGAAGCATCCTTTATTCTAGGAATTAAGGTCTATAGAGATAGACCGAATAGGATGCTAGGACTTTCACAAAAGATGTACATAGAGGAAGTGCTAAAGAGGTTTAGCATGGAAAACTCTAAGAGGGGTTTAGTACCCTTCAGACATGGCATTCATCTTTCCAAGAAGATGTGCCCTAGCACACCTGAGGAAATAGAACGCATGAGCAAGATCCCTTATGCTTCTGCAATAGGGAGCCTCATGTATGCCATGTTATGTACACGACCTGATATAGCCCATGCTGTGAGTGTCACAAGCAGATATCAGTCGAATCCAGATGAAGAACACTGGACTTCTGTGAAATGTATCCTTAAGTACTTGAGAAGAACTAAGGATATGTTGTTGGTCTTTGGTAATGGAGAACTCCAAGTCCAGGGATATACAGACTCGGATTTTATGTCCGATATAGATGATCGAAAGTCAACATCTGGGAGTCTATTTTTGTGTAATGATGGAGCTGTTAGTTGGAAGAGTTCCAAACAGACAGTAATAGCAGATACCACCATGGAAGCAGAATACATTGCTGCATCGAAAGCTGCAAAGGAGACATTCTGGGATAAGAAGTTTGCCGTAGAGATCGAAGTGATGCCATCAAATGCCATTCTTTTGTACTGCAACAACAATGGTGCCATAGCCCTTGCTAAGGAGCCAAGATCTCATAAAAAATACAAGCACATCGAGCAGCGATATCACCTTATCCATGATTACCTTGAGAAGGGTTACGTCGAGGTCAAGAGAGTTGACTCCATAGACAATGTGGCAGACCCGCTTACAAAGCCATTGGGCCAGCAGAAGATCAAAGCCCACCTTGAGAAGATGGGACTTAGATTTATAGCCAATTGGCTTTTGGTCAAGTGCGAGTTTGTTTGATATGTGTGCCCTAGAAGTCAGAATTGGCTGATACTTGTAATACACTTCTAGGGGTAAAATTATAATTTTGACTATAAATAATAAAATGGGTTATTTTCTATCATAAATGTGTATTTAGTGTCTGTGATACATCCCTTGAGTTAATGGTAATGATAATTCTTATTTTTAAGAGTTGAAAATTTAAGACAAGAATTTTCATTATTAACTCATAAAATGCTCCTGACCGTAGGATCATCATGAGGATGATGATTGATCCAAAGGGTTAGTGTACAATCGCTTCTTTGTTATAGATGAGTCTTGAATCTATGGTGTAGAGACACCAAAGCGAGAGTACAGATACTCGTTAGAGAATGAGGGCACTGAGCGTGACCACCTCGAGTAGTCATAAGGAAGTCTACCTTCCATCGATGACTGACTCGATGCTGTAGTGGTGTGTCTGGTTCTTTGACCTGAGGTGCATCGATAGTTCACCTTGAGGGTGTTATAGTTTGACTACACCATGACTCGATCTCCTAGCCATTCGAAATCCTAAGGTGTATGTTGGCTATAGCATGTTCAATGTAGGAATTGGATTGCACCAAGATGGAATCTATCTACCTCGGTGGATGAGGAGCAGCCCTATGATGATCATGAGAATCAAGTCCATAAGCCCATGGCCATGGCAGAGAGTGTGAAATAATAGAAAGAGTTTCTATTAAGATTTTCACATCGGACTTGAATCAAATGATTAAATCATATGATAGAAATTAGGGTTTGATGAGTTCACCTTAACCCTAATCTGATCGAAGCTCAAGATAGAAGAACTTAATCACATAAGTAGCTGCACCGAGAGGTTCATTTTTAGTTTTGATGGGTTGCCACCATATCCTGCTAGGTGTCACTAGTGGATTTTGGGAGTAATATGAATGATTTAGATGATCGATCATTCTAAGTTGTCTGAATCAGAACAGTTTTAATCCATCGAAAGGAGTTTCAATGATGTCGATGATGGAGATCATGACATATCCCATTACCATATAGAACTGAACCTAACTGGATCATACAAACAAGGATTTGGATCTGGATATCATCACTTGGACTAACCCAATTCAATTAATTTGAATAAGATTCAATTAGGTTCAAAGAAATCATGCTAGCACACGATTGAGCCTAACATTCTCCTTTTTCTATCTTAAATGTTGTCTCAATTGAGCCAAATGAGTTTGTGCTAACTCAAGTACCTTTACCTGGTTTGACTGGAGCTTGTCTAAGTCAAAAAGGGATTATCTTAATTTATGAGATAAATTTGAGATAATATCTGCCATTTTTCGTTACCTGCTAATTCTTGTACTTTGACTTGGTCAAACATTAACCTTTGACCCTTGGACATCTGCTCATGTGTCATGCACTTATTGGAGAGTAGATAGGGGCTTGTCCCCTCTCTAAAAATTGGAAAGAAAGGTGGCGCATGCCTAGGATGGTGTGTGCCCATGGATAGGAACGCTAGAGTCTCATACGGATGGGATTCCAGGTTGCTTGTTGGATTCAAACTAGGTGACCCTCACCTATAGACTTTGACCAGTCTTAAGTGCCACCTTAGGATGAATCTGTGGGTCTCTCATCCCACCAATCAGATTTAGATCTGATTGAACGAAGCAACACGATTGGTCGGGGTGATGCAGCACTACATGGCGCAGTAGAGTCTATAAATAGACCCTATCTACGCCCACTTTTAAAAAATTCTCTCCAAGCCATGCCCCAAGGCTGTCTCTCTCCTCTCTTCATGCCAACATCTGGCCCTCTCTCTCCTCTCCACACCCAAGAAAGTTGGGTTCTTTAGATTAGTGCGAGTCAGGCAAGAAAAGGCTGACAAAAAAGAAAGAAGACAGTACTACTGCAGAGACGATGAGTGATCTTCAAAAGGTATTTTGAAGATCCTCCAAATCAGATCCAGATTTGATTTTTGGAGAAAAAAATAGAAGGAGAAGATCTCCAGATCCAGCCCGAGTGGATACCGATAGAGGCCAGACGCTTGCATGGCTAGATTTAGAACCTCAGAGCTTTCGCAGGATCATCAATGGATAATCAGATTACCCAATATCAAGATAAAAATTAATTTAGAATTAATTTAGTTTTATTTTCTTAATTATCAGATCTGATCTAGATATGAGAGAAGAATTTTTGAAATATGCCTTTCGATCCAACCAGATCTGAACGAACCTGATCCGAAAATCAGGATTTTTCTTCACATACAAGCAGAAGAGATATCCAGTAGTAGACCTCCTTGTATTAAGATCTCCTGCATAATTTGCATCTACAAATCCTTCCAAAGGACTCAAACCTCCATCTTCAAATCCTTCTAGCTATCTACCAAATACCAAATCATAATCTCTTGTTCCATGCAGATATCATAATATCCATTTCAATGCTTTCAAGTATTCCTTCCCCAGGTTAGCCATGTATCTACTAACCGTACTCATTGCATGTGCTATATCTGGTCTATAGCACACCATAGTGTACATTACACTACCTACAATATTTGCATAAGGGACTCTTTCCATGTATTCTCTCTTCTCTTCTGACTGGGGGCTTTGTATCTTGGAGAGGATATATGGCTCGGTAATGACATCTTTACAGGTTTGGCCTTCTCCATCCCAAATCTCTCTAGAACTTTCTGGACATATCTTTCTTATGGCAAATGGAGCACTCCTTTGCACCTATCTCTACAAATCTCCATTCTAAAAATTTTCTCAGCTAGACCCAGATCTTTCATCTCAAACTCTGATGATAATGCCCTTTTCAGCCTTTTCACAACTTCCATGCTTCTATTGGCTATAAGCATATCATCTACATACAGTAGCAGGTACAGAGCATCCTTCTTATCCATATCTTTGACGTAGACACAACAATCATGTTCACATCTACTGAAACTCAGGCTCAAAATAAAACTATCAAATCTTCAATACCATTGATGAGGGAACTATTTCAAGCTATACAAAGACCTTCTGAGTAAACATACCTTTTCTTCCTATCCAGTCTCCATAAAACCATCTAGCTGCTTCATGTAGATCCTTTCCTCCAATATGCCATAAAGGAAGGTCGTCTTCACATCCATCTATTCCAACTCCATGTTGTACTATACCATCAATGACAGCAAAATCCGAATAGATGTATGATGCACCATAGGAGAGAAAATTTTTGTGTAATCAATTCCTTTCCTTTGTGAGTGTCCTTTGCTGCCAATCTTGCTTTGAATCTAACTCCATCTTATTCTGAAGGTGCATCTTTCTTTGTGAACATCCATTTTGAGCCAATAGGTCGAGCACCTTCTGAGCTGTCATGTCTAATTCTTTTCAAATGATTCCATCTCCTCCATCATGGATTGTATCCATGAATCATGATCCTCAGTCTCCATAACCTCTACATAATTTTCTAAATCTCCATTAGTAGTGATGAATGGATAGGAGATAACCTCATCAATGCCATATCTAACTAGTCTCTTGATAGTACACTAGGGTTTGTGCAAAGCTACTTCTACTGGCACATCTCTGCCTGATGTCTATGCTTGATCTTGCACATCCATCTGAACTGCTAGCACTTCATGCCAGTCTTTCATCCGAGTATCTTTTCTTCTACCTAGTTTCATCTCAATATGAACACTCCTATACATGGATTCGGACTGCATGTCATCTATCTCAGACTGGCCACTGCTGTTCACCTTTGTCTTTCTAGTTCCATCTATCCCAGACCTCCTTAAGATGCTCTTCTCATCAAAGGTAATGTCCCTGTTGATCATTGACTTCTGTGCCTGAGAGTCCCACAATAGGTACCCCTTGACTCCTTATGGATATCCTATGAATATCATCTTTTCAGATTTCGGATTCAATTTGCTCCTCTCGATTGCATCCATATGTGCATAAATCGGGCAACCAAACACCTTCAGGTAGCCAAGCTCCACCTTCTTCCCACTCCAGACCTCCTCTGGAATGCATCCGTTCAGCTTATGATGTGGGGATCTATTCACAAGAAAACTAAGAAAAATTTAAGGCATCATCCCAATAAGATTTTGGAAGTGATGTCTGCAACCTCAAACTCTATGTCTTCTCGATCAATGTCCAATTCATTCTCTCCATGACACCATTCTGCTGGGAAGTCATCTTCACCATGTAATGGCATTTGATGCCATTTTTCTCGTAGTACCTTCTGAACTCTAGGCTAGTATTCTCCCCTCCATTATCCGATCAGATACTTCATCTGTCTCCCTGACTTCTTTTCTACTTTAGCTCTCAAGGCTCTGAACTAGGCAAATACCTCTAATTTTTCTCTAATTAGATAAACCCATACCTTTCTTGAGAAATCATCAATGAAAGTGACAAAATATCTTATCCCACTTCTAGCTGATAGAGGAGCTGGTCCCCACACATCCGAGTGCACTAAATCCAGCACTCCTTCACTGCACTTGGTACTTCTGGCAAACTTTATCCTATGCTATTTTCTAAAGATACACAGCTCACACAAATCTATGCCCTCTTTCTTCAAGGCTAGGATCATATCTCTTCTGCTAAGTTCAGTGAGCCCATGTTCACTCATATGATCCATCAAATAGTGTCACAGTCGATATAAAATCTTCTCCTCCTATGCCGCTGCTAGCACCTCTGCACTATCATTCACCACTGAGATTTTCATTCTAAAAAGATTGTTGCTCAGTCTTCTACCTCTCATCACCATCAAAGCTTTCTTAGAAATTTTCAGACATCCACTCCCAGCCTGGCTACTAAAAGCATAACCCTACTCCTCTAAGTAGTCTAAAGAAATCAAATTCTTTTTTAATTTTGGTATATGTCTGATATTTGATAATGTACAAATAATTCCATCATACATCCTCACCCTGATAGAGCCAACTCTAGCTACTTTTCAAGGATGATCATCTCCAAGACTGACATCTCTACCATCAACCTTCTAGTAGGTAGCAAATGGGATCTATCATGTATGAGTAGAGTCTCATATGCTTCAACAATGGGTATGAGTAGAGTCCTGGTGAGTGTATGAGTAGAGTCTCATATGCTTCAACAATGGGATCTATCATGTATACCATGACATGTACGAGACCAGACGTGGCATACTCATTAGGAGTAGTGAGTAGATACTAGTCTGACCCTAGAGAAAATCACTGAAAAGTTGTTAAAACCATCCTTAAGTATTTAAGAAATACTAAGGACTAATGGTTCGTTTATGGTGAGTCAGATCTAAAACTTATAAAATTTATAGACTCCAGCTTTCAATTTGATCAGGATGACAGCAGAAGGCATGTTGGGATATATTTTTGCTCTAAATGATGGAGCTATCTGCTGGAAGAGTTTTAAGCAGCATACTATGGCAGACTCTATTTACGAAGTAGAGTACATCGCAACATCAGATGCTACTAAGAAAGTTGTGTGGCTGAGAAAGTTTATCACCAAGCTCAGAGTAGCACCCTTTCTAGACGGTTCGGTCCTGCTCTATTGCAATAGCACTAGTACCATAGCTCAAGCGAAGGAACCAAAGGCACACTAGTAGATGAAGCACATGTTGCACCGCTTCCACCTGATCTGGAAGATCATGGATTGAGGTGACGGCGATTTTTAGAAGATTGATGGAAAGGAGAACCTGGCCAACCCCTTCACTAAAATCCTGATGATAAAGGAGTTCAACAACCACAAGTCGAAGATGGGTATTAGATACTGTGCCGAGTTGATTTAGAAGAAGTGGGAGTTGTTGGAAAATGTATTCCAAAGCCAATCATCAGCCTGTTGATGGTTAAGCTATATTATATCTTTAATTAATTTATTAATAAATAATATATATTTTTGATATTTTTTCATCATAAAGTATTCATCTTCTAATGAATTTCATTATTATGATGAAGTTTTTAAGACTATTTAGCTTCGATAAAGAGAGGATTTATCGATTAGTCCTTAAATCTGTTCACGATCAAATGATAGATTATTAATTTGGATGACAGCGTCTATCAAGCAAAGATCGTTGTATGCCATATAGATTGATTGTCCTCTTAATCAAGTCGTGCGGAGATACTAGTATGGCATACAGGTGAGATGTATGGGTACATCGTCACTGAACGTGACCAACTCTAGAGCATTTTGCTGTTAAGAATATCTTTGATGGGATATAGGTATAAGTGTCCCTTAGACTTGAGATCACCTCAGTGACTTGCAAATAATTCACCGTGCTTTGGTACCAAACTAACTGAGTTTCTAATTCAGTAACAAAAGGCTTCTAGGCATAGTTAAGTACTTGTGAAGTCAGAGTGTGATCAAGATGAAATTGAACACTCCAAGAGTTGGAGAAAAATGTATCACTGTATTTCAATATAGCAAAACCTTGGTCTGGATAATCCATTAGATGGATTTGCTATTTTGAAATACAATGTGGACATCCTTATCAAAGTTGACAGTTGAACTCTGAGGTGTCTTACAAGTATTTTGATCAAGAGGATGAATTATATGAAAACTATATTCATATGGGTTCTAAGGATGTTGTTCTACACATTCGACCTATCCGGCCATCAGATATCATTGCTAGATGATCATTTCGATTAGTAAAAAAATTTATTCTTATGCTACCAGCTTAGATTCAGACTTATGAGGTCACATACATTAGAGTTCATGATCCGATCGGATGGTTGATCAATGATTAAGAATCATTCTAGGGTTAAACGATCAATACGATTGATGTTTAACCTAATGCAAGTATTATAGGAGGATCGATTAGCAATTAGATTGCTAATTGGCTTAATTTGATTAAGACAAAGGATTAAAATTAAATCTAATTAAATATAATTTAATTAAATTTGGTTTGGGCTTGATTGGATCAAGTCCAATTGGTTTATTCGATAAGCCAAGTGCAAGTAAGAACTAGTCCTAGTTCAACTAGAACTTTGGTCAATCCAATTTCTTAATTTGATTAAAAAATTAAATTAAAATTTAATCTAATTTAATTTGATTGAATTAAGTTCTTAATTATTTTAGAATCTAATTTAATTAGGTTGAATTAATTCTAGTTTGATTTGGTTTGAGAAATCATGTTGGACCAAGTCAAAATAAGAATCCTAGTAAGACTAGGAACTTCCCTCCTTGCACCACCTTAGTCCCAACGCCCACCCTTCACTCCCCTTTTGATTTTGCATGAATTCTCCATTCCTAAGAGAAGCCCACTACATCCCAAAGTCCTCCTCTTTCTTTCTTACATGGTAAATTAGGTATGGACCAAGTCAAAGTAGGAATTGGTTTTTATTTCAAATTGTATGAGATGAAATTTTAGGAAATCAAAACTTTTACTATAGTGCACCGATTCCACCCATATTTTTTTTGAGATTTTTGTGGATTTTAGAGTGATTTTTGTATAACAAAACTTGGTGGTCCACAGTAGAAAAGAAGGAGGAGGCACCTAAGAGTTGGGCACCCCTTGTCTTGCCCAATTTGGACATTCCTTATCTAGGTATTTGACCTAGACAAGGACTCCTCTATATTTCTCTATATAGGATGAATTTTGAGCTGATTTCTAGATATATTCTAGATCATTGAGTGAGTGACCTTTGGGGTGTATGAAAATCTGGGAAAAAGAGTATTGGGGCTTGGGGATTTCATAGACACCATTGTGGCTTGGGGATTTCATAGACACCAATCTTAGTGTCTATGTGAGAGAACAAAGAAGAAGAAGAAGGTGTCTCAAGTTCTTTAGAGATTTTTGATTTGATCTCTTCTTCCTTCTTTAGAGATTTTTGAGAGGTGTCTTAAGTTTAAAATCTCTTCCTCTTCCTTCTAAAAATTGGAGAGTCCAAGATTTGAAGAAGATAATTGCAGATCGATCGTCAAAGAAGGATCAGCATAGTACTAGCATACTATACTGATTTCCTGCATTGAACTTTTGATCATGATTCGTGGGCTTGTGTGGATGACTCCTAGAGATCGGACATGTGTGCGGCTTGCAACATCATCCTCAAGCTTGGATCAGCAAGTTGGAACATCTAACTTGCATAGATAACAGATCTGATCTATTATTTTCATACCTGCATTAGATGTAGTGTATATATATGTTGATGTGATCAACATATTTTAGTTTCTTCTTTAGATTTTAATTTTTAATTTAATAAGATGCCATGATCATGTAATAGATCTTAGATCTAGGATATTTTCAAATATTTAAAATTAATTTTGATTAATTTTTATCTTCCACTGCTTGATCTTGAAAAAGTTTCAAGATCTAGCCTTGAAATTCTAGATCTGGTTCCTTCACTAAAATCTATCTAGGATTTAGGATTTAGATCTATGAGTTACAAGGGTCGTGATCTCATAGATCCAATCAGAAGTCCTCCTCTTCATCATCTTCTGTATTCATCAAGATCCGAAACATCTGAAGATCCCATGAAGAAGATCAAAGGAGTTTGATCTACATCAGTCGTTGAAGACTTCTATTCGAGCTAGCACTCAAAAGGAGTTGATTCGGATTTGGGCCTCATGTGGATTACCAATAAAGGCCAGACACTTGTGTGGCTACATCACGATGATCAGATCTACACCAAGAAGATCAGATTGTAGAGATCATCTACTTGCAAAAATATAATATGTTCTGAATACGTAGAAGCAGTAAATTTATTTTACTATACTTGCTGTTTTATTTTTTAGATATACATGTATATATGATACATTAGATCCTATAGCGTGTAAGATTTTTAGATTAGATCTATAGCTCTTATTATTAATATGATTAATAATTATTTGCACTACATATGTTTCTCAAAAAAACTTTTTGAAAGTAGAGCAAGAAACCTTGTGCGCTCTCCTTCATGAAGATCTAGAGAGTTTTGAGGCCATGGAGAGTTCGGACCAGGAGTCATGGATGCAAGCCATGATGGAAGAGATGGAGTCTCTTAGAAAAAATTGAACATGGCAGTTGGTGGATCTATCAGATGATGCTCGATTTATTGACTCCAAATAGATTTTTACCAGAAAAGAGGCACCTTCAAAACAAGATGGAGTGAGGTACAAGGCTAGGCTGGTATCCAAAGGGTACTCATAGAGAGAAGGGATTGATTACTTAAAAGTTTCTCTTCGATTGTCAGACATATGTCCATTAGGATACAGTTGAGCAAAGTTACTGCTCATGACTTAGAGCTAGAGCAAATGGATGTTAAAACAGCGTTCCTCCATGGGAATTTGGAGGAGAACATATACATGGAGCAACCATAGGGCTTTAGGGAGCTTGGGTCAGAGAGAGAGGTCTATTTACTAAAAAAATCACTGTACAGATTGAAGCAGTCTCCTAGATAGTGGTACAAGTGGTTTGACACTTATGTGAGAAGTATTGAACTTTTTAGGTGCGATCATGACTCGTGTGTATATGTGAGGTCTCTGAAAGATGGATATTGGTTATACTTACTCTTGTATATAGATGACATGCTAATAGCATGCAAGAGTAAGGGAGTAGTGCAGGAGTTGAAGGAAGCTTTATCCTAAGAATTTGAGATGAAGGACTTGGGGCTTGCAAAGAAGATCCTTGGTATGAAAATTATCAGAGATAGAATTAAGAGGCTGCTACATCTATCTTAGGAAGGATACATCAAGAAAATCTTAGAGAAGTTTAGTATGAAGGATGCTAAATCGACAGAGCTGCCACTAGTCGAGCATGTTAGACTCTCTAATACCATGTCACCACAAACTAAGATGAAAATTCAGGAGATGGAAAAGGTTCCATATGCTTCTAGTATGGAAAGTATTATGTACTCTATGGTATGTTGTAGGCCTGATTTAGCCTGTGCAGTGAGTCAGGTGAGTAAGTTTATGGGCTTAGCCTAGAAAGAAGAACTGGAGAGCAGTAATGGATATCTTCAGATACTTGGCAGGTTCAATTGGGATCGGTATCTGCTATGGTCAGTGGGAAGGTGCTAAGGAACATCCTAACATGTCTAAAGAGGCTCAAGAACTAATAAAAGAATTTATGGATGCAGATTTTGGTGGAGATGTGGATACTCGATGCTCGACTATAGATTTTGTATTCAACTTGTATGGAGGTCCAGTCTCATGGAGATCTTGCTTGCAGTCAATTACAGCCTTATCCACTACTGAAGTGGAGTACATTGGCATCACAGAGGTAGTGAAGGAAGCTCTATGGTTGAAGGGCTTGGTGCTGGAGATAGGATTCCTATAGGTTATAGTCAGAATGCATTATAACAGCTAGAGTGTTTTGTTGCTCGCACAGAACTCTATGTATCATGCGAGGACCAAGTACTTTGATATCAGATACCACAAGATCAGAGAGCTATTAGAGGATGGTGAACTGGAGTTGGTGAAGGTTCACACCAAGAAAAATCTAGTTGATGTGCTCACAAAGGTACTTCCATGAAATAGCTTTTATAATTGCATGGTATTGATGGGGTTATCGGATAGAGCTGAGATCATAAGAACTTGGGAGCACCAAGGTGGAGATTGTGAGCTCAGATATGGTGTTCTCAAGCCTTAAAAATAGGTGAAAAGAGAGCAAGGAGCGAATGAAATCAATCATCAAAAAGCTTTAGCAAAAGCTTTAGAAGAGCTAGCTTGGATCTTATCAGAAGAGCTAGCCCGAGCTGTAGAAGAGCTAGCTTGAGCTAAAGATGAGCTAGCTTGAATTATGAGAGAGCTGGCTCAAGCAGAAGTTCAGAAAGTGCATCAGACTGATACGTTGGAAGAGCTGGCTCGGTTCCTATCAGAGCCAGCTTGAGTAGAAGCTGAGATAGATCAAATCCTGAGAGAGCCAGCTTGAGCAGTAGAGCAGAGAGTGATGATTCGGGCTCTCATAGGAGACATCACTATTGAGCTGACTCAATTGCTAATCGAGCTAGCTCGAGCAGAGAATAGAATAGAACATAGTTTCTATTCTAATCCAGGATTCGGTTTAATCTTAGGAACTCAAGACCTTGGTTTGTAAGGTCCTAAGGAGGCTAACCTATGGTGTGGATTGGGATTTATCCAATGGGTGTGTGCATGGGAGACATGGATGTACATGGGCTCGGAAAGTGCATCACATTAGGTTAGCTAGGAGAGTTTTTTAGGTTGGATCTTATTTGATCAAGTATATATACTCTATACTAAGTTTTGTAAACTAAGCACGAAATCAATACAAGCCTTTTCTCCCTAAAAAATCTCTCTTCCTCTCTCATTCTCTCCTTTCTCTCCATGCTTAGGGTTTGCTAGGATTTCAATAGAACGGCCATCCCTTTTCTCAAATCCTTGTTGCTATTTCTGCAATCATCGAGTAGTAAGGATTGTTCCCAACAAATTGGTATCAGAGCATTCATCTGGTTACAATAATTACTGCCTCGGCCACATGGGAGATTGAGGGATGTATGAGCTGAGCAGGCATGGGGTGATTCCAGACATGAAGGGTAGAGTTTTAGAGGTTTGTGAGCCATGCCAGAAGGGCAAACAAAAGAGAGTTCAGTTTGCCATCAGTATAGCTAGGAGTGCTACCCTATTGAAGTTTGTACATACTGATGTGTGGGGACCAGTACCTATCTTGGTCAAGAATTGGTTCAAATACTTCTTGACACTTATTGATAACTTTTCAAGAAAGATGTGGGTTTATTTCTTGAGAAAAAAGTTAGATGTTTTCTCCAAGTTCAAGGTGTGGAAGGCTAAGGTGGAGAGGGAGCAAGGGCGTAGTGTCAAGTGTTTAAGATCAGATAATGGCAAAGAGTTCACTAATAGAGAGTTCTAGGCATTTTGTGAGGAGTGTAGCATTCAAAGGCACTTCACAATAAAGAAAACTCCACAGCATAATGGGGTAGCTGAAAGGATGAACAAGACTCTCCTGAAGAAGGCGAGATGCATAAGGCTGCAAGCAAGACTTTCCTAGATATTTTGGGTGGATATAGTTGATGTAGCATTCTATCTGGTGAATCAATCATCTCATACTATACTAAATGGAGGAATTCTTGAGGAGAAGTGGTATAGGAAGAAGGTGGAGTTGGGCCACCTTTGGGTGTTCGGTTATATAGCCTATGTGCATATAGCTACTAGTAAGTGGAGCAAATTGGATGCCCAGTTGAAGAAGATGGTGTTCCTAGGCTATCCATGGAGAGTGAAAGGACACAAACTATGGGATCCCTTGGAGAAGATGGCCAATGTGATCTTCAATGAGAGCTTAATTCTTCAAAGGCAAGGGGGCTTGGAAGAATAGGAGCAGTAGGAGGTCCAATCGGATAGCGGTTGATATCTAATCTTCTATACTATTTTGCCTTTTGTAGGTGCAAATGGAGGACATGACATTTAGGTGGAGCACTCCCCAAAGGTGTCTCTATAGGTGGAGAGGGCTCAGATAGGGGAAAGAAGCCAGGAGATCCAATAGGAGCAAGTTGGATCTAGAATAGAGATTAGGGTTGTGTTACACAAGCCTAAGAGGAATGTACGACAACCAGAGTGATATAGCTTTAAAGAGTCTATTTCTTATAACCTGGTGACTGTAAATGGGGACCCATATACCTATGAGGATAAATAAGAGCCATAATAGAGATAGGTGGGTTCAGATGATGTCCAAGAAGATGCAGTCACTCCACAAGAATCAGACTTGGTGGTTGGTGCAGCTGCAGAAGGGAATAGACCCATTGGAGGCAAATGGATCTTCCAATGCAAGGAGGGGCCTTCAAAGTAGGGAGGTATTAGGTATAAGGCAAGATTGGTATCCAAGGTATACTCTTAGAAGGAAGGCATTGACTTTAGCAAGGTATTCTCTCTGATCATCAGACACACGTCCATTTGGGTGCTATTGAGCATAGTAGCAACTTAGGATTTGAAGCTAGAGTAGATGGAGATCAAGATGGCCTTCTTCTATAGAAATTTGGAGGAGAGCATATACATGGAGCAGACATAGGGATTCACATTAGAAGGAAAGATGTGTTTGCTGTAGAAGTCATTATATGGATTGAAGCAGTTGCCAAGGTACTGGTACAAGCACTTCAATTCATATGTGAGGAGAATCAGGCTTTCTAGGTGTGAGCATGACCCATGTGTCTATGTGAAGACTCTAGAGGATGAGCCTAGGCTATATTTACTCTTGTATGTGGATGACATGCTTATAGCATGTAGGAATAAGAGAATTGTGTAGGAACTAAAGATAGCCTTATCTCGAGAGTTTGAGATGATGGATTTGAAGCCTACAAGGAAGATCCTTAGGGATAGAGCAAAGGGGCTGCTACATTTATTCTAAGATGGCTATATATAGAAGGTTTTTTGAAAGGTTTGGGATGAAGGAGACCAAGTTGGCAGCATTGCCAGTTGTCGGGCACTTCAGACTTTTGAAGACTATGTCACCATAGACTGAGGTGGAGACTCAGGAGATGGAGAGCATGCCATATGCCTCTAGGGTAGGAAATTTGATGTATGCTATGGTGTGTTGTAGGCTGGATCTTGCCCATGCAGTGAGTCAGGTCAACAAGTTCATGGCATGGCCTAGCAAGGAGCACTGGCAAGCACTAAAGAGGATCTTAAGATATTTGGTAGGTACAGTTGGGGTTGATATCTACTATGGACAGCAAGGAGGTGCTGAGGGAAGTTCCAACCTAACCAAAGGAGCTCTAGGGCAGATGGAAGGGTATGTGAATGCTAATTTTGGAGAAGACATGGACACAAGGCATTCAACAACTGGTTTTGTTTTCAATATGAATGGGGGTTCAGTCACATGGAGATCATGCCTACAGCTTATTATAGCCTTATCCATTATAGAGGCTTATAGAGGTGGCAAAGGAGGCATTGTGGCTAAAGAAATTGCTGTTGGAGATGGGCTTCGCACAAGAGGCTATCAAGGTATATTGTGATAGCTAGAGTGCATTGATGTTGACACATAGGACTCTATCTTCCATGCTAGGATGAAGCACATTGACATTAGATACCATTGCATTAGAGAGCTTGTGGAAGAGAGTGAAGTGGAGCTTCTGAATGTGCACACTTCGAGGAATCTAGCTGATGTACTCATAAAGGTTCTTCCACGAGATGGCTTTTATAAATATATGGCACTGATGGGGTTGATGGATAGAGTGAAGGTTGCTAAGGCTATGGGGCATCAAGGTGGAGATTGTAGAATCTGGTGTGGTGCTCTCAAGCCTTAGGGGAACAAAGAAGCTAGCCAGAGAATGAAGCTAAACAAATGATAGTAGTTCAGCATCTTAGTCGACTCACCCTGAGACTGGGTCAACTAAGTTAAAGGTGAGTTGACCTAGTCTCAGAGGTGGGTCGACTATGTCCCAGAGAAAAGCCAAAAAAAAAAAGTAGTATTTTTGGAACTTCTGGCATGGAACATAGGTAAGTTGATTTAGTGCTTCTATGAGTTGACTTAGTCCTAGGTAAGCCGACTCAGATTGAGATAGGATCAACTCAGTATCATGGGTAGAGCTGCATGGGCTTGCTGTTTGGGTTGGGATTAGGCTTGATTTTAGGTGACTTAAGGTCTTGGTTTGAGAGGTCTTAAGGGGGTAATCTTTTGTTTAGGCTTGGAATTAAGTTCAAAGGGATGTGTGCATGTGAGACATGGGTGTACATGGGCTCGGGCAGTAAATCGCATCAGGTTAGCCATTGAAAGTTTTCTTGAGTATTGGGCTTGACGTTTTTGTATATGTATATATATACAATGTAATTAGGTCAAGACATATACAGTGAATGAAAATTACTCTTTCTTCCAAGAACCCTAGCCATCTTTACTCTCTCTTCTCTCTTTCTTCTTCTCTTGCATGACCTAGGGAATCATTAATCTCTAGGTTTCTTAGTTCCTAATTAATCTCAGGTGTCCCTACATGATCTAATTTCCATAATAGACTTCTCCTCTCTATCAAGGTTAATAGATTCCATCTAGATGCACATTCTGCTCTTGTAGTGGACCAACTGTCACCAACATCCACTACAAAGACTCATAGAGTCAATGTTTATATGTAGTCAAACTTTAGCAATCTCACTATGAGCAATCATGGCACCACAGGTCAAAGGATTATTCACATAACTACAGCATCAAGACGATCACTAATGATTGAATAGAAATCTATGCGATCTCTCGTATGGTCATGCTCAGTACTAGTTGTTCTCTAACAACTACCAGCACTTATCACTCAGTATCTCTATACTATAGACTAGAGACTCATCTACCCCAAAGGAAGCAATCTGTGCGTCAGTCTATTTGGATTGATCACTATCCTCATGATGATCCTATGATCAATAGCAATTTAGGAATTAATTATACATGCCTATAATTCTCAACTCTTTGAGAATATGTATTGTAAGCATTAATTTCTTAGATGATTCAAAGATACATCACACTTGAATGAAAATAAAGTTATCCTTTTATTGATCAAATCAATATTTTAAATATAAATTTATATCTTAGAATAATATAATATGTCTGTCATATTGGCTTCTAGGACATACATCTAATAGTATCAAGTGTCCAAACATCTAGAAGAATCAGACACTAGAACTTCAGAAAATTGGATACAGCTTCATGTTCACATTACGTGGATGTGTCTGTAAATATGTAGAAAATTTGTATATAATGAATAATTTGTTGTACCAATTGCTTCAGAACCTGATAAAAGTGATGAAACTTTTGCTAAATGTGATGTTAGATTAGTAAAATTTCTAGGCATAAATATCAAAAGTTGATATACAAGTGTAATGAAACTTTGCTTTGTTGTTTTGAAGTGTTAAGGAGGGTCATGATGTCTCGAGGTTTTCAACCATCCAGACATGCCAAAAGACATTGGTAACACTGCTAGCTAGTATGGGGATGCAATGGAGTCTGCACACCGATTTGTAGTTTCAATACTAGCTCCCTAATTATGTTTAATTCTTTGTACTAGAGAATCCATTTGTATAAGGTGCAAGCACTCCAATTACTGTAGTTTCCAAAATTATGCAGCAATAGAACACAATAAGCCTTATCCCATCTATTTGCATGACTTCTTAGAAGAAAATATGGCAACTTGATACTTGTGATTCCAAAAAGGTTACACATGTGCTTTATTTGTTATTGTTGAAATGTAACTTTAAGAATCTACAAGTTTTTGGGTTACCTTGCACCAAAAAACAATAAAACTGAGTTGTCTTCCCATAAACTGGATCACAATCAAACCACACAACTCCTGGGTTAGAAGTACAATCACAAGACGGAATGCACTTGATTTCCACAACCCAAATGCTTCCAAGATGAGTGTTTTGTTCTTGAGCAAGTTTTTTTTTTTTTTTTGATTTTTGGATGTTTTTTGGGAGTGTTTTTGAGAGACATCAAAAACTCTGAATCTCTGCCATTTCAAGGTAGTTTTCAGCATGTTGCAGTTATGGAAAGTTACCAAAGTAACTCCCAAAAACTACATTCCTAGCCGGATCGGGTTTTGTCCACATGGATGATCCAAAACCGAATTTAAAAAACCTTCATCTCCCACTCATACATGATGGGCAAAACATTAATCTCATCTTGGTAATTTCATACAGGCAATTGAGTTGTGTGACTCGCGAGTACATCTAAAAACCTAACCATGTTTCTATTAGAGATACACGGTGGTTGTAAATCAGAAATCAAGAACAACATCAAATAATTTCATATCTCGCTGTGCCCGAGACATATTTGGTTACGTCAAGAATCAAGCATACTTAAATCTCTTAAAAGTTATACTTAATCTCTTTTCTCAAAAAAAAAATGTTCATAATTATGTCTGATTTCCAATGAAATGACATAACTTATCGACTAGTGAATACACATATATAACATAATCTAAAAAATTGTCTTCCTTTTGTACTCATATCCATAAGGTTCAAACTAATCACTTTCCTAGACATGCTCCATAAGGCTACATTATTTTATCATCATTGAAAGCATGCTAAAGTAGCAAACATTAGCTCATCACATCAGAATATAGTCAAAAGTCTCTAAGGGCACCAATAAGTCTTTATTAATGATTAAGCCTTGAGGAATTCACATAGTGTGAAAGCAAGTCAAATTCAATATTCAATGATTTTCAATATTCAATGATTTTCACTTTCCTTATATGTTACATATGCACAAGCGGTATGAAATACGTACTATAGTAGACTCTTCTTTAAGGAGCGTACGTCAAGTCTTATATTAACATCGTACAAATCTTGATCTAGACATTTTTTCATGTCTACCAAGAGTTCTCTCTATGCGCATCTATCAATATATCTCTTAAAGAACTTATATATGGCATTATATACCTTCTAGGCTTACAAGTTTGTGGGATCATCATGTTCGGTCCAAGTGATGATTTCTTAAACTTCAAGACCACATCTTGATTGTTATCAAGGTGGCACATTTGTTGTACGTACACTTTCATACTCTCTCAATTACATATTTCTAGTTTTAATAAGTGCACAAGTGTCTCATCTTAGCCCATCATCCAAAATGTCTAAGGCTATCACTCGTGTAAAAGAGCCCATATATGCATGGTGACATACTTTTAATTATGATACACATTCATAAATGTGCCAATGCTAATTCATTGTGTATCTAAATTTATTTGATAATTTATAAAAGTAAATAAAGACAAACTTCATTGTCTAGGCTTAAAATAATTCATATACTTAGGTCATTGTTCTCTTTTCTCAGAATAAGGCTAAACCCTAATTGCTCAAATCATTGTTAGACAGTGATGACTTATGGAACCCAACTTTGATAATTAGTATTGAAAGTTGAAATTGGTTCAGCAGTATGAATTAGTTTGTATTGGAGCTTCTAAGCCCAGTTAAAATAATTAGTCCAAAATTGATCCAAATCAGGCATAGTGCTTCTACTGTTAGAAGCTGGATCATAGGAAGAAGAATTGTCTTGCTTCCCTTGACCATAACAAACTGAACAAGAGAAAGGAGTAAGAGTTGCTCATTGAGGATTTTATATGATAACACCTTAAAATTTCTCTATATGTAATTAAACTACTTGGGTATTAGATACCGATGGTCTTATACAATTTGTTGTAAAGACTATTGGAAAGTGCAATGTTTAAAATTGATGAGAGATACTTGACTGTTAGGGATGGAAGTCCTATTCCAATCCTAAATTTAAAAATTATCAAGCTTATTTTCAAAAGATGTCATTTTGAGTGATTGTCACCATTGTCCATTGTTTATGATAAATGTGATCTCTGTTGACCTTTCAATTAGAGATGGTTAACATTTATCAATAAAAAAGATTATTGTGATGTTATTATGAATAATATTATAATAATACATGGATCATAAAAATGATATTTAACATCTATATAGCTTGTTAAGTGTAATGTACATATTTAATAAAAATATCCAAGTTAGATTATGTCATAGATGTCTATATTTGGAATTATAGGCTTAGTCATCTTGACAAGAATAAGATAAATAGGTTAGCTTAAGAGAAAAACCTCGACATCAATGATTGTAAATCATTGATAACCTATGAGTCTTATCTTCTTTGAAAGATAACAAAGTCATCTTTTATTGGAAAAGGTGAAGGAGTTGATAAAGTTCTAAGTCTCACACATAGTTATGTATATGGACCTATAAACTTAAGTGCCAAAGAAAGATATTAATATTTCATTACAGACGACCTATCCTGACATGGGAGCATCTGGCTTGAATCATTTAAAATGTTCAAACCATTCAATAATGAATTAGGAGAACAAACTGGAAATGGTATTAGAATTCTTTGATCAGATCGAAGAGATGAATACTTATCCAGTGAGTTTGTTGATCCCTTAAGTGATTTTGATAATGATCAAACATTAAAGCAAGTGATTACTAACATATTTTATTTTAAGTATTTCAATATCAGAAGAAAGAGATCTTTTTGACCAAAACAAGGAAGACATAAAGTGGAAATCAAATGAAATTCAAATCTCCTAAAATTGCCTTGGAGCAGTCTTCGAGACATCTTGGATTTTTTTTGAGTGCTCTCGAGTGGACTGGCATGCAGCAAATGCAGTTCTAGCTTAGTTTCGAGAAGTCTTGAGTGAATCTCAAGACGTCTCGATCTCAGATGATAGAAATCTAGTTTCTATGCTCTAAGAAAGAGAGGTCTCGTAGGATTCTTGAGAGGTCTCGCGGTTCCAGTGAGATGTCTCATTCAGAATCGAGACGTCTTGATCTCAAGCATGCCATTTTCTTTAGAAAGATGATTTTTCATACGACTGAAGATGAGAGCTCTTCTGATCAATCCAAGAGGCCTCATAACCTGATGAGACATCTCAAGACAAACCGAGAGGTCTCGAGACACTGATGAGACGTCTCGATCTCAAGCGTGCCATTTTTTTTAAAAAGATGATTTTTCATGCGACTAAAGATGAGAGCTCTTCTGATAAATCCGAGAGGCCTCATAACCTAATGAGACATCTCAAGACAAACCGAGAGGTCTCGAGACATGATGATAGCTTTTTGATGGGGCATTCCAGATTGGATTTTTTCCATTCCAATGGTTAGTTGCTACTTTCCAATGGTCAGATTTTGCTTTTTTTAAACCCCAATCATCACCAAAAAAGAGAAAATACTAGAGATATAAAAGAAAGAATAATTATTTTTCAAAAGAGTAGAAAAAGAAGAGAAAGAAAAGCACGCTCTATTCTTGAACGAATACCCAATCTCCAATCAATCTGTTCTCTCAAGCTGTGAAGAATCCTTAACTGCATTAACTCCACACATTCAAAGAGGCTTTCAACGAACTACAAGGATAACTTTTCTGCCATTCAAAGGGGCATTTTGAGTTGTATAATTTCTTTTCCTCTTTCCATGTACTTAGTTTCAGTAGGGGCTGAAACTTGAGTTTTGGGGCTTTTTCTTCCCTCTATTTAATTAGATTGATTCATCTGATTCTTGTAATGGTTGTGGTTGGTGAACCTAGAGGAAAACGAACTAAATTTTTAGATAGTGAGCCCAAAAAAACTATCCGACTATAATCTTGTAGGATTATAGTAAAATTTTTAAGAGTATGCTTGAGGGTGGACGTAGGTGCTGAGGGAGCACCAAACCACTATAAAATTCTCTTATTTGTGTGTGTGCTCTTAATTGTATCTTCTATTTGCTCTTACACTTCATTCACTTAGGTTTTAATCATTTAGAACTATACATATCTATTTTAATTTTTGAAAATCCAATTCACCCCCCCCCCTCTTGGGTTGTCTATCTAGCAACAATTAATATCAAAGCCTTGGTTCTCTACTAATTATTGATCTTATCAACTAGAGACAACGATCATGTCAACCTAACTAGGAGGTTCACTTGTTGAAGGGCAATCCACAAATAGTCCACCTCTTTTCAATGGGTCCAACTATACCTATTGGAAAGCTCGCATATGCATTTTCATTCAAGCCCTTGACTATGACATATGGAGTGTCATTGTCAATGGCCCACACACACCTACAATCATTGTCAATAGCACATCCTTAAGAAAAATCCTAATTTTTGGATCAGATTCGTTCAGATTCGATTGGATCGAGAGGCATATTTTAAAAATTCTCCTCTCATATCCAGATCAAATTTGACACTTTTCAGATCTGATTTATGATCTGATAATTAAAAAAATAAAACTAAATTAATTCTAAATTAATTTTTACCTGATCTTGGGTAATCCTATTATCCCTTGATGATCCTATTGCAAGCGGAAGGTTCTGGATCTAGCCACGCAAGCGCCTGGCCTCTATCCGGTATCCACTCGAGCTTGGATCTGGAGATCCTCTTCTTTCTCTATCACATCTCCAAAAATTAGATCTGGATCTGATCTGGAGGATCTTCAAAACTCCTTTTGAAGATCAGCCAGTCGTCCTTTGCAGCAGTGCAGCCTTCTTCCTTTTTCGATCGCTTTTTCTTGATCTGAATCGCACCAAACCAAGAACCCAAACTCCTTTTGGACGTGGAGAGGAGAGAGAGGGAGATGTTGGCATGGAGAAGAGGGGAGAGGCAGCCTTGGGGCGTGGCTTGGAATTGAATTATTTAAATCTGAGTTGGGCGCAGGGTCTTATTTATAGACTAGCTGCTGATCCAACTCCTCTTCTTCCCAACCAATCACAACCCTTTGTGAAATCAGATCTAAATCTGATTGGTGGGAATAGAGTCCCCTGGATTCCTCCTTAGAGGGTGCCTAAGACCAGTCAAAGTTCTTAGGTTCTTAGAAGAACTCTAATTTGGAATCCAAAAAGGAGATGGAGTCCTTGTCCAACAAGGACTCCTAGGCGCCCTCCAACTTGGGCACACGCCTAGGGTGGCGTGCGCCCCCTTCTCCTTGCCAGGTTCTGGCAGGGGGACAGGCCCCCACCAGCTCTCCAATAGGTGCATGACACATGTGGTCAAAAGTCAAAGTGTCAAAGGTCAACGTTTGACCAAAGTCAAAGTATAAGAATTTTGCAAAGTCAAAGACAAAAAATGGCAGGTGTTGTCTCAAAAATTTATCTCAAAATTAAGACAACCTTTTCTGACTTGGACAACCTCCAGTCAGACCATATGAAGGCCTCTGATTGAGCACAAACTCCTTTGGCTCAGACAGGACAACTTATTTATGATAGCAAAAGAAGAACGTTAGGTTCAATCGAGTGCTAGCACGATTTCCTTGAACCTAATTGAATCTCATTCAGATCAATTGAACTAGATCAGTTCAATTGATGATCACCAGATTCAAACCCTTGTTTGTGTGACCCAGTTAGGTTCAGTTCTGTATGGTAATGGGATATGTCATGATCTCTATCATCGACATCATCGAAACTCCTTTCGATGGATCAGAACTCTTCTGATTCGAACAGCTAGAATGATCGATCATCTAAATCATTCTAATTGCTCCCAAAATCCACCAGTGACACCTAGCAGTATATGGTGGCAACCCATCAGAGCTGAAAATGCGAACCTCTTGGTGCAGCTACCTGTGTGATTAAGTTCTTCTATCTTGAGCCCCGATCAGATTAGGGTTAAGGTGAAACTCGTCAAACCCTAGTCTCTGTCATATGATGTAATCATTCGATTCGAGTCCAATGTGAAAATCTAAATAGAAACTCTTTCTATTATTTCACTCTGCCATGGCCATGGGCTTCTGGACTTGATTCTCATGATCATCATAGGGCTGCTCCTCTACCACCGAGGTAGATAGATTCCATCTTGATGCAATCCAGTTCCTACAATGAACATGCTATAGCCAACATACACCTCAGGGTTCCATATGGCTAGGAGACCGAGTAATGGTGTAGTCAAACTATAACACCCTCAAGGTGAACTGCCGATGCACCTCAGGTCAAAGAACCAGACACACTACTGCAGCATCGAGTCAGTCATTGACGAGAAGGTAGACTCCCTAATGACTACTCGAGGTGGTCACGCTCAGTGCCCTCGTTCTCTAACGAGTACCTGTACTCTCGCTCCGGTGTCTCCACACCGTAGACTCAAGACTCATCTACTAAAGAGAAGCGATTGTACACCAACCTTCCGGATCAATCACCATCCTCGTGATGATCCTATGGTCGGGAGCATTTTATGAGTTAATAATGATTATTCATGTCTTAAATTTTCAACTCTTGAAAATATGAATTATCATTACCATTAACTCAAAGGATGTATCACAGACACTAAATACACATATGTGATAGAAAATAACCCATTTTATTGATTTATAGTCAAAATTATAATTTTGCCCCTAGAAGTGTATTACAAGTGTCAGCCAATTCTGGCTTCTAGGGCACATATATCTAACAATCTCCCACTTGTCCTAAAGCCAATTGGCTACAAGTCTAAGTCCCATCTTCTCAAGGTGGGCTTCGATCTTCTGCTGGCCCAACGGCTTTGTAAGTGGGTCTGCCACATTATCTGCGGAGTTGACTCTCTTGACCTCGACGTAACCCTTCTCGAGGTAATCGCGGATGAGGTGGTATCGCCGCTCAATGTGCTTGGATTTCTGGTGAGACCTCGGCTCCTTAGCAAGGGCTATGGCGCCATTGTTGTCGCAGTATAGAGGAATGGCATCTGATGGCATTACTCCAATTTCTGCAGCAAACTTCTTGTACCAGAATGCTTCCTTTGCAGCCTCTGATGCAGCGATATATTCTGCTTCCATGGTGGAATCTGCTATCACAGTTTGCTTGGAACTCTTCCAGCTGACAGCTCCACCATTGCACACAAACAGACTCCAGATGTCGACTTTCGATCATCTATATCAGGACATGAAATCCGAGTCTGTGTATCCCTGGACTTGGAGTTCTCCATTACCAAAGACCAACATCATATCCTTAGTTCTTCTCAAGTACTTAAGGATACATTTCACAGAAGTCCAGTGTTCTTCACCTGGATTTGACTGATATCTGCTTGTGACACTCACAGCATGGGCTATATCAGGTCGTGTACATAGCATGGCATACATGAGGCTCCCTATTGCAGAAGCATAAGGGATCTTGCTCATGCGTTCTATTTCCTCAGGTGTGCTGGGGCACATCTTCTTGGAAAGATGAATACCATGTCTGAAGGGTATTAATCCCCTCTTAGAGTTTTCCATACTAAACCTCTTTAGTACTTCCTCTATGTACATCTTCTGTGAAAGTCCTAGCATCCTATTCGGTCTATCCCTATAGACCTTAATTCCTAGAATAAAGGATGCTTCACCTAGGTCTTTCATGGAGAATTCCTTGGACAACCACATCTTTGACTGATGTCAACATGGGAATATCATTCCCAATAAGGAGGATGTCATCCACGTACAATACGAGGAAGACAACAGCGCTCCCACTGACCTTTTTGAAAACACATGGTTCCTCTTCATTTTTGATGAAACCAAACTTTTTGATCACATCATTGAAACGAGTGTTCCAGCTCCGAGATGCTTGCTTAAGTCCATATATGGACCTTTGCAGCTTGCAAACCTTGTGATCAGTATCACTGGATGTGAAACCTAGCGGCTGTTCCATATAGATATCTTCCTCAAGATATCCATTTAAGGAATGCCGTTTTTCACGTCCATTTGCCATATTTCATAATCGAAATAGGCTGCAACAGCAAGCAATGTGCGGATGGATTTTAGCATAGCTACTGGGGAAAAGGTATCCTGATAGTCAATGCCTTCGCGTTGACTATAACCTTTTGCCACTAGTCTAGCCTTGAATGTCTCCACATTCCCATCTGCACCAATCTTTCTCTTGAAGATCCATTTACACCCAATAGGTACTATACCTTCTGGTGGATCTACCAAGGTCCAGACTTGGTTTGAGTGCATCGAGTCAATTTCTGACTGCATTGCCTCTAGCCATTTCTCGGAGTCGATATCTGATATCGCCTCGTTGTAGGTTTTGGGATCATCACCATGAGCACCATTACCTACGAGGAACATTTCCTCTACATCCTCTGAAATAATACCTAAGTATCTTTCAGGGGGACGGAAAAACTCTTTCCGATCTACGAGGTGGAGGAGGTAGTGTTCTTATTGGCTCAACCTGATTTGGTTCCACTTGGTCCTTAGCTCTTGTCTCTTGCTCTTGTGAGACTTTCTCATCAAGCTTGAATCTATTTTTCCAATGCCGCTATCTTGAATAAACTATTTTTCAAGAAAGATGGCATGTCGACTCACAATCACATTGTGGTCTTCTGGAATGTAGAAATAGTATCCTAATGACTCTTTAGGATATCCTATGAATCGAGCTCTGAAAGGACCTAAACTCTAACTTGTCCGCTTGTTGTCTTTTGACATGAGCCGGACAACCCCAAATTCTGAGATGACTCAGACTTGGTTTCTTACCGTGCCATATCTCATACGGTGTGGTAGGAACGGTTTTAGAGGGAACCCTATTCAGTAGATAGATTGAAGTTAACAATGAGTGTCCCCAAAGAAAATCAGGGAGGTCTGTGAAGCTCATCATGGATCGAACCATATCCAATAGAGTCCGATTTCTCCATTCTGAAACCCCGTTGAGTTGAGGTGTTCCTGGTGGAGTCCATTGAGAGACTATGCCATTTTTCCTTGAGATAGTCTAGGAATTCCCGGCTAAGGTATTCACCTCCTCGATCTGATCGAAGAACCTTAATGGGTTTTTCCAGTTTGTTTTTCTACTTCATGTCTGAATTCTTTGAACTTTTCAAAAGCTTCAGACTTGTGTCTCATAAGATACACATACCCATACCTAGACAGATCATCGGTAAAGGTAATGAAGTAGACAAAATTGCCTCTAGCCGGCACATCAAATGGGCCGCACACATCAGTATGTACTAGGGCAAGGAGATCTGTGGCCCTCTCCCCATGTCCAACAAAAGGGAGTTTAGTCATTTTGCCTTGAAGACAAGATTCACAAGTTGGATATGACTCGAAAGTCAATGGACTCAATAGCCCATTTTTCTCCAATTTGTTGATCCTATCTTCTGCTATATGACCTAATCTCAGGTGCCATAGATATCTGTCGTTTGGACTATCCCTAGGTCGTTTGGGCATTCACGTTTTGCTCGATAGTTAGAACAGGTACATCAATATGTAGCTGATAAAGACCATTAATAAGGAAACCATTTGCAATTTTATTTCTTTCATAAAGAATGTTACAATGGTCCTTAAAGAAGGTGATCACATAACCTTCTTGTGCTAAGCATGAAACAGAAATCAAATTCCTGCTAGCTGCAGGCACATAATAACAGTCTTTCAAAACTAAGTCTAAACCAGATGGTAATCGAAGAGGGTATGTTCCCACGGCTACTGCAGCAACTCTTGCTCCATTACCGATGCGTAGGATCATGTCTCCATCCCTCAGCCTCCTGCTATCCTCAAGACCCTGCATAGAAGTGCACAGATGAGCACTAGAACCAGAGTCAAGCACCCAACTGGATGCAGAAGAAACCGTAAGGTTAGACTCAATAACGAGCATACCTCCAGAAGGACCTTCCTTCTTGTTCTTCAGGGTGGCCAGGTAAGTAGGGCAGTTCCGCTTCCAATGGCCGTCGCTGTTGCAATGGAAACACTTTCCTTTGACCATCGGCCTTTTTCTTCGGCTTCTGCCTTCTTCTTCTTTGATCCTTCCACCTTTTGCTTTTTCACAGACTTCTTTTTCTTTCCATAAGACTTTCTTTTGGAAGAAGTCCGTTCCATAGCAAGAACTGAGCCTTTAGAACCTTTCATAGAAAGCTCAGCGGTAACCAGCATATTCATTAACTTCGGCCAAGGAATTTTGAAGTTTATGCATGTGGTAATTCATGATGAATTGCCCATATGCATCAGTCAAGGATTGCAGAATAATATCGTTCTGCAGGTCCAAGTCCAACTTCACACCGAGCTTCTCAAGCTCTTCCATGTCCTTGATCATTGTCAGACAGTGATCTTGGACTGACTGCCCATCACGCATCTTAGCCTTAAAAAGTCATTTCGTGACTTGATATTTGGCTGCGCGACTCTGTTCACCAAACATCTCCTGCAGGTGAGCCAACATTTGGCGAGCAGTCCCGATATCTTCATGTTGGCGCTGGAGCTCATCAGACATCGAGCCCAACATGTAATATCTGGCCTTATTATCTTCGTCAATCCATTTTTCCAGAGACGCTCTCTGTTCAACAGATGGACGGGCTGGTAAGGTGGGAGGGTCCTGGTCCAAAACATGGGTTAACTTCTCGAACCCAAAATAATTTTGTAGTTCCTGAGCCAATCTTTATAATTGGGTCCAGTCAGTCTATGTGTGTCCAGGATACGTGCCAATGGGTTGGACGCAGACATTTTCCTGTAGAGAGTCAAAGATTCTAGTTAGATACTGTAATTTTGACTTGACCAATTTATTTAGGGATTTTATTTTTAAACAAATTAGCTCCCACTATTTTCTCGGATCCCTACACTCCCTCTGTAGAGATGCAAAAATCTCCACGATTAATGATTTCTAGTGGGTGGTGCGGTCTCACCAACTGACTCATCACCTCACCTAACAGTTATTGGTGATGGGTTAGCCAATGAGTGAACAACTCTTGTTCAATGATTCTCTAATCATGGTGCACCCAAACTTGGTCTCTAATTCATGAATCTCACCGTATCCGAAATATTGATCCACTCCTTAGTTAAGTCAGACCCACCATTTGCATAGACTGGGTTCCTAATTGAGTCTCTCACCGTATCCAAAATATTGAGCCCAACTCATCCTCCAGCCCATAGCATCCAATGCCTAATAGACATGGTTGCATCTTCCCGGTGCAACTGAGCCACTGTATCCAGCCGAGAACAATCAACCCCGGGAAGGGCCCGCACATCTACAATGGTGGAAGACCTCAGACTTAATCTTTTCTTAGGGAGAATTGATTCAGGTCTCATTAAACTAGACTTGGCTTAGTCATAACAATTATGACTAACCTAGTGGCATGGGTTAGCTCGGATTATTGACCACCTCAGATCAGAACTGTGTCAACAGATATGGCCAGGTAAGTGAGACCGGTGGAAGGAATATGCCATTAACTCGTACAAGAACGCATTCAGGTCGAGTAGCTTCCAATTAAAAACCAGTCGGTCGTATGTGCCAAACTTACCTTAGACACCAAATTGTTGAGTCAGAACCAATTGGGTTAGCCTACAATCCAGACTCTAACCTCTGAGCCTAATTAGGTCTTGCTTGATCGTGACTCGATCTTGACCCAGACTTAATCCTATTAGGCTGGTCAATTTAAGCATTGTTGATCCCATCTAACCAACTCTTGATTCGGTTTGATCAACCGCTTAGACCTAATTGAGCTACCCAAGCCCGAACCCAGTATTATGAATATGTCTTAGATCTGAAAATTCTCAATTTTAGACCTAATTAATATTCCATAAACTTAATTCTTAATTAAGTAGGGTTCATAAACAAAATATGCACAATAAATCCTAGGGTTTCAGGATCTAGGGTTTTGCAGAAAGTAAGTTTTGGGTTTCTGATTAAGGACGAACACGCAGCACCCCTACACATCATAAGAACACCCCATCGAATGGGAAGAGAGGGCCTTTAAACCCTTCTTCGTTCTTATGACCGGACGGCCAAGAGGAACGCCTTAATCAGGAACATTCAATACTATAAAACAATATCAGATCTATATCATATATCTCATATATAAAGTAGATCTAATCATGGCATATTTTGCATACATCTCATGTATCAAATCATGCATATTTTCAGATCTAAATTATCTCATAATAATCTAAAAAATTAGATTTAAATTGATCTAATCAAAATAAATTCTAATCTAGACAATTATGTAGAACTATTCTACAACTAGTCTAGACATGCATCAATCATATCTCATATGATATTTAAAATTAAATAATTTTTATTTGCTATTTTTTAGATGTTATTATAACACTTATAATATCAAAAAATAGTAAATAAAAGATCTAAAATATGATTTAATCAGATTAAATCAAAGATGCAAACATGCAAGACTATTCTATAGAACTATTCTATTCTAGAACTAGTCATGCATATATCTTCTAATCTTAGATCCAAATCATTTAATTTTAATTTTTTCTGATTTCAGATCTGATCACATCTCATGTGACATCTAAAATCACTTATTTTTAATTAAAATAAATTTAAAATCAGATCTAAATTTAGAACCATGGCTCTGATACCAGTTGAAGGGAAAATCCTGATTTCCCGGTCCAGGTTCGTTCAGATCTGATCAGATCAAGAGATATATTTCAAAAATTTTTCTCTTGATCCCAATCAGATCTTGATATGTTTTTAGATCTGAATTCTTATTATTTTAATAAATAAAATAAAATAAGATAAATTAAATCAAATTTAATTTACCTGATTTGGGTAATCCTATTACCCTGTTGATGATCCTGTTTGCAGCGGAAGGTTCTGGATCTAGCCACGCAAGCGCCTGGCCTCTACCGGTATCCACTCAGGGTTGGATCTGGAGATCCTCTTCTTCTCTATCACACCTCTCCAAAAATTAGATCTGGATCTGATCTGGAGGATCTTCAAAACTCCTTTTGAAGATCAGCAGTCGTCCTTTGCAGCAGCGCAGCCTTCTTGCTTTTGATCGCCTTTCTTTGATCTGAATCGCACCAACCAAGGTCCAAAACCAAAACTTTTTGGACGTGGAGAGCAGAGGGGAGAAGATGGTTTGGCATGGAGAAGGAGGGAGAGGCAGCCTTGGGGCATGTGGGTTGAATTGAATTCATTAAAAGTTGGGCGCATACAGGGTCTTATTTATAGACTAAGCTTGTGATCCAACTCCTCTTCCTTCCCAACCAATCACAACCCTTTGTGAAATCAGATCTAAATCTGATTGGTGGGAATAGAGAGTCCCCTGGATTCCTCCTTAGAGGGTGCCTAAGACCAGTCAAAGTTGGTTCTTAGAAGAACTCTAATTGGAATCCAAAAAGGAGATGGAGTCCTTGTCCAACAAGGACTCCTAGGCGCCTCCAACTTGGGCACACGCCTAGGGTGGCGTGCGCCCTTCTCCTTGCCAGGTTCTGGCAGGGGGACAGGCCCCCACCAGCTCTCCAATAGGTGCATGACATGTGGTCAAAAGTCAAAGTGTCAATGGTCAACGTTTGACCAGTCAAAGGTAGACTTTTGACCAAAGTCAAAGAACAAGAAATGGCAGGTGACCAAAAATGGCAGGTAATGTCTTACAAAATAAGACAACCTTTTCTGACTTGGACAACCTCCAGTCAGACCATATGAAGGCCTCTGATTGAGCACAAACTCCTTTGGCTCAGTCAGGACAACTTATTTATGATAGCAAAAGAAGAACGTTAGGTTCAATCGAGTGCTAGCACGATTTCCTTGAACCTAATTGAATCTCATTCAGATCAATTGAACTAGATCAGTTCAATTGATGATCACCAGATTCAAACCCTTGTTTGTGTGACCCAGTTAGGTTCAGTTCTGTATGGTAATGGGATATGTCATGATCTCTATCATCGACATCATCGAAACTCCTTTCGATGGATCAGAACTCTTCTGATTCGAACAGCTAGAATGATCGATCATCTAAATCATTCTAATTGCTCCCAAAATCCACCAGTGACACCTAGCAGTATATGGTGGCAACCCATCAGAGCTGAATGCGAACCTCTTGGTGCAGCTACCTGTGTGATTAAGTTCTTCTATCTTGAGCCCCGATCAGATTAGGGTTAAGGTGAACTCGTCAAACCCTAGTCTCTGTCATATGATGTAATCATTCGATTCGAGTCCAATGTGAAAATCTAAATAGAAACTCTTTCTATTATTTCACTCTACCATGGCCATGGGCTTTCTGGACTTGATTCTCATGATCATCATAGGGCTGCTCCTCTACCACCGAGGTAGATAGATTCCATCTTGATGCAATCCAGTTCCTACAATGAACATGCTATAGCCAACATACACCTCAGGGTTTCCATATGGCTAGGAGACCGAGTAATGGTGTAGTCAAACTATAACACCCTCAAGGTGAACTGCCGATGCATCTCAGGTCAAAGAACCAGACACACTACTGCAGCATCGAGTCAGTCATTGACGAGAAGGTAGACTTCCCTAATGACTACTCGAGGTGGTCACGCTCAGTGCCCTCGTTCTCTAACGAGTACCTGTACTCTCGCTCCGGTGTCTCCACACCGTAGACTCAAGACTCATCTACTAAAGAGAAGCGATTGTACACCAACCTTCCGGATCAATCACCATCCTCGTGATGATCCTATGGTCGGGAGCAATTTATGAGTTAATAATGATTATTCATGTCTTAAATTTTCAACTCTTGAAAATATGAATTATCATTACCATTAACTCAAAGGATGTATCACAGACACTAAATACACATATGTGATAGAAAATAACCCATTTTATTGATTTATAGTCAAAATTATAATTTTGCCCCTAGAAGTGTATTACAAGTGTCAGCCAATTCTGGCTTCTAGGGCACATATATCTAACATATATGATGAAAAATGCTTAATTTAAGCTAAAATTTATAGAAAATAGATATTATTGAAAAAATTTCTAGAAACGGGCCAGAAGATAAAATTAACATGCTAGTTCACCAATATGAGTTATTTTATATTGATCCCACTAAATCTATCACTAATATGTACACAAGATTCACTGATATTATAAATGGTTTAAAAAGCTTAAATAAAGTTTACACTAACAGTGAATTGGTGAGAAAGATCCTCAGGTCTTTGCCTAGATCATGAAAAGCCAAAGTAATAGCCATCTAGAAGGCAAAAGATCTGAATACACTGCCACTAGAGGAGCTCATTGGATCCTTGATGACACATGAGCTAGCCATGAGTTGGCACAATGAAGAAGACAACAAGAAAAAAAAAATAATAGCACTGAAATCCATAGCTGATGAAGAAGAAGTTGATCTATCCACCAGTAAGGACAATTATGAAGACATGACTCTGGTGATCAGAAAATTCAAGAAATTTATGAGAAGAAGAAGATAAGGATTCAAGAAGAGAAACTTCATTAGAGGAGAAGCCAGTAGGAAGAAAGAAAAAGAAAAAGAGATGGATCAACCCACTTGCTATGAATGCAAGAAACCAGGATATTTTAGGGATGAATGTCCTATATTGAAGAAGGGGCCAAAAAGAATAAAAATGAAAGCCATGTTAGCAACTTGGAGCGATAGCAACGAGTCAAGCATGGAGAAAGAAAATCAAAATAAAGCAAACTTATATTTCATGGCACAAGATGATGAGGTATCCTTCACTTTTGATTCAGATTTTACCTTTGATGAGCTTCAAGATGCTTTTTAAGATTTGATGAAAGATTTCAAAAAGATAAGCTCAAAAAATAGAAATCTTAAGAAAATGACTCAAACACTCTTGAAAGAAAAGAAAGAGGTAATTAGTAGCCATAATAAGTTAAAAGAAAAAAACAAAATCCTAAAGGATGAATTGGATAAATTAAAGCCTTTAGTTGATAAATTTACTTGTAGTTTCAAAAAATTACAAATGATTTTAAATAGTCAAAGAGGAGTTTATGATAAGGCCAGACTAGGATATAAATCCAAAGACAAAACCAAGTTTCTAAAAAATTTCTTCACTACATCCATCACTAATAGCACTTCTCATACCATTTGCGTTAAATGCAAAAAGATAGGACATAAGGCTTTTGAATGCAATACTAAAAGAGTTAATAAAAAGCATGTTAAAAGCATTTGGATTCCAGAAGGAACCATATCTGCTAACCCTAAAGGACCCAAGAAGACTTGGGTACCTAAAACTATCACTTGATTGTTTGTGCAGGAATGACTTGCAGCCCAAGGATCAAAACGGGATTGGTATTTAGATAGTGGCTGCTCAAGGCATATGTCAGGTGACAAGCAACAATTTGTTAGCCTAGAAAGAAAGGAAGGGGGAGTAGTCACCTTTGGTGATAATGACAAAGGTAAAATAATTGGCTATGGTAAAATTCATATTACTCCTTCGATCTTTATAGATAATGTATTATTAGTTGATAATTTAAAACATAACTTGCTTAGTATTAGCCAACTATGTGATAGAGGTTTTAAAGTCTCATTTGAATCTTTTTTGTGCAAAGTATCTAGTTTCTTGGATGATAGTTTAAAATTCATTAGATTTAGGCGTAGGAACATCTACATGGTAAATCTTGATGAAATTGCCATGAAGAGTGGCCAATGCCTAGTTACAATGAATGCTAACATAAAAGAAACTAGTTGGCTTTGGCACCAGAGATTAGGTCATGCTAGCATACATACTCTTTATAAATTGCATAATAAAGACTTAGTTAAGGGGCTACCAAAAGTAAATTTCAAAATTGATCATGTTTGTGATGCTTGCCGATTCAAAAAATAAACTAGGGAGAGTTTCAAATCCAAAAATGTAATCTGATTGAAGGAGAAGTTTGGAGGAAGTTTGGCTCCTAGAGGAATCCAACTAAAGGAGAAGTCCGGAGGGAGTTTGGCTCTTGGAGGAATCCAATTGAAAGAGAAGTCCAGAAGGAGTTTGGCTCCTGGAGGAATTCAACCGAAAGAGAAGTCTGGAAGGAGTTCGACTGTTAGAGTAGTTTGGCCACTGTAGGAGTCCAAGAGGGGTTCGGCTGCTGGAGGAGTTTCCGATTAAAGCTCTCTATGATTACCAGTTACATTAGGCTAAGCATCAGACTGAACTTCGGCAGAAGTGGGGTTTATCCCCAATAATAGTCTCTCCACTCTCAAGTTCGAAATTCGAAGGAAGGGAATACAAAAAAGATGACTGCTAAAGTTCTTTTTCAGGCTCTGCACCCATTGAGGTTGAAGCAAGAAAAAGATCTTATCTTCAGTCGAGGTTGTAGGAGATCCTATCCTTTATTGAAGTTGATGCTCGACGGAGATTGACTTTTAGACAAAGTCCTATACCTTGGCCTCGATAATTTTTGCTAGTGGTTCGATTTCGACCCATTTGGTGAAGTAGTAGTCGATCGCGACTAGGAGAAACTTTCGTTGTCTGGATGCCATTAGGAAAGGACCAAGTATATCCATTCCCCACTATGCAAATAGCCAAAGTGCGCTTAGTGGAGTAAGCTCTGAGACTGGCTGTCTTTGTATATTTACATTTCTCTAATAGTGATCACATTTCTTGATGTAATCCATAGAATCATGGTATAAGGTCAGCCAATAGTATTCTTGCCGAAGTAGTTTTTATGACAGGGATCTGGCTCCTACATGACTTTCATAAATTCTCTCGTGTACTTCTCATAATGCGAAGTCGACCTCTGAAGGTTGGAGACATCTTAGCAGTGGTAGCGAATATGATCCTTTATACAACTTACCCTCATACAAAACGTACCAGGAGGCTTGATTCCTAAGTTTTCGAGCTTCTTTTGGATCATGAGAAAGAACTCCCTCTTTAAGATAGGCAACTAACAGGTCAATCCAGCTCAGCTCGAGCTCCGTCTATATAATGAGCTATGATTCCTCTGAGCTTGGGCATTTTAGAGTTTCAAAAAATACTTCTTGGGACAGTCCTGTTAGATATATGTGCCCTAGAAGCCAGAATTGGCTGACACTTGTAATACACTTCTAGGGGCAAAATTGTAATTTTGACTAAAAATAATAAATGGGTTATTTTCTATCACATATGTGTATTTAGTGTCTGTGATACATCCTTTGAGTTAATGGTAATAATAATTCATATTTTCAAGAGTTGAAAATTTAAGACATGAATAATCATTGTTAACTCATAAATTGCTCCGACCATAGGATCATCATGAGGATGGTGATTGATCCGGAAGGTTGGTGTACAATCGCTTATCTTTAGTAGATGAGTCTTAAGTCTACAGTGTGGAGATACTGGAGTGAGAGTACAGATACTCGTTAGAGAACGAGGGCACTGAGCGTGACCACCTCGAGTAGTCATTAGGAAGTCTACCTTCTCGTCAATGACTGACTCGATGCTGCAGTAGTGTGTCTGGTTCTTTGACCTGAGGTGCATCGACAGTTCACCTTGAGGGTGTTATAGTTTGACTACACCATTACTCGGTCTCCTAGCCATATGGAACCCTGAGGTGTATGTTGGCTATGACATGTTCATTGTAGGAACTGGATGGCATCAAGATGGAATCTATCTACCTCGGTGGTAGAGGAGCAGCCCTATGATAATCATGAGAATCAAGTCCAGAAGCCCATGGCCATGGCAGAGTGAAATAATAGAAAGAGTTTCTATTTAGATTTTCACATTGGACTCGAATCGAATGATTACATCATATGATAGAGACTAGGGTTTGACGAGTTTACCTTAACCCTAATATGATCGGAGCTCAAGATAGAAGAACTGAATCACACAGGTAGCTGCACCAAGAGGTTCGCATTCAGCTTTAATGGGTTGCCACCATATACTGCTAGGTGTCACTAGTGGATTTTGGGAGTAGTTAGAATGATTTAGATGATCGATCATTCTAGCTGTTCGAATCAGAAGAGTTCTGATCCATCGAAAGGAGTTTCGATGATGTCGATGATGGTGTAGAAGCCTAGCTCTTCTTTTCGACATCCATTGCTTTGAAGTAGCCTCTAATCTAAAGCTTGGCTTTATCCTATAACAAAGCTTCACCTTGATCAAAGATAATGAATTTTGAAGACCTGGCATCTTATTTATAGGTGTTGGAAGACTGAAGAGTTTCTTTGTAGGCAATATGGGACTAAAGGATATTTTAATCATCAAAATACGAAGAAATCCAAGTGAAATTTAGATTAAAAAGAGTTCTGGACAAATTCTGTTGCTCTAGATGAAATCTAGCCATCAGATATGGATCAAATGGTCCAAAAAATACCAAAATTAGATATATATCGGCCCAGATTAGGTCGGATTAAATTCTGACCATCCGAATTGGCATTAATCAAGGAGGAAAATCCTGGCCGTCGGATCGAGTTTTGGGTGTTTTAATCAAGTCGAGAGCTTTCTGGATCGTTGGATCATCTTCTAGGTTAAGGCTACCGTCGGATGGTGCCTGGAGTTTGAATTAAAACTGGAACCACACCGCATCGGATCTTGACCGCAAAGCAACCACAGCCCGCAGATCGCACACTTACTATTCCATGGCCGCATGGATGGCCGCATCATACACCGCAACTAATCAGCGCCTCCTGTCGTCGAGTGAAAAAACCAAAATGCCTTATGAGCTGCGATAGATTTTCTATAAATCCTTTAAGGGCTTGGTCCACCACATGTCACTCCCTGATTCGCTTGTTTGATTTTGAGCTGACAGTCCATGCTTGGATCATGGATCGACTGGTTGGCTAGCTAGGCTTGAGTCGACTTGGTCAGTGTGCTGCTTGGCTAGTTGGCTAAGTGCATTTGGACGCATCGACTGATATGGCGCAGCGACTTGAGCTGACTGAGCCATATGTTATTTTTCATTCAATTTTTATTTATTTTATTTCTTTAAAAATTTATATCGGACCATATCTAATAGGATTCAATTTCTCCATTCTGAAATTCCATTGAATTGAGGTGTTCTAGGTGAAGTCCATTGAGAGACTATGCTATTTTGTTTGAGATAGTCCATCTGATTGAAGGAGAAGTTTGGAGGAAGTTTGGCTCCTAGAGGAATCCAACTAAAGGAGAAGTCCGGAGGGAGTTTGGCTCTTGGAGGAATCCAATTGAAAGAGAAGTCCAGAAGGAGTTTGGCTCCTGGAGGAATTCAACCGAAAGAGAAGTCTGGAAGGAGTTCGACTGTTAGAGTAGTTTGGCCACTGTAGGAGTCCAAGAGGGGTTCGGCTGCTGGAGGAGTTTCCGATTAAAGCTCTCTATGATTACCAGTTACATTAGGCTAAGCATCAGACTGAACTTCGGCAGAAGTGGGGTTTATCCCCAATAATAGTCCTCCACTCTCAAGTTCGAAATTCGAAGGAAGGGAATACAAAAAAGATGACTGCTAAAGTTCTTTTTCAGGCTCTGCACCCATTGAGGTTGAAGCAAGAAAAAGATCTTATCTTCAGTCGAGGTTGTAGGAGTCCTATCCTTTATTGAAGTTGATGCTCGACGGAGATTGACTTTTAGACAAAGTCTATATCTTGGCTCGATAATTTTTGCTAGTGGTTCGATTTTGACCCATTTGGTGAAGTAGTAGTCGATCGCGACTAGGAGAACTTTCGTGTCTGGATCCATTAGGAAAGGACCAAGTATATCATTCCCACTATGCAAATAGCCAAAGTGCGCTTAGTGGAGTAAGCTCTGAGACTGGCTGTCTTTGTATATTTACATTTCTCTAATAGTGATCACATTTCTTGATGTAATCCAATAGATCATGGTATAAGGTCAGCCAATAGTATTCTTGCCGAAGTAGTTTTTATGATAGGGATCTGGCTCCTACATGACTTTCATAAATTCTCTCGTGTACTTCTCATAATGCGAAGTCGACCTCTGAAGGTTGGAGACATCTTAGCAGTGGTAGCGAATATGATCCTTTATACAACTTACCCTCATACAAACGTACCAGGAGGCTTGATTCCTAAGTTTTCGAGCTTCTTTTGATCATGAGAAAGAACTCCCACTTTAAGATAGGCAACTAACAGGTCAATCCAGCTCAGCTCGAGCTCCGTCTATATAATGAGCTATGATTCTCTGAGCTTGGGCATTTTAGAGTTTCAAAAAATACTTCTTGGGACAGTCCTGTTAGATATATGTGCCTAGAAGCCAGAATTGGCTGACACTTGTAATACACTTCTAGGGGCAAAATTGTAATTTGACTAAAAATAATAAAATGGGTTAATTTCTATCACATATGTGTATTTAGTGTCTGTGATACATCCTTTGAGTTAATGGTAATGATAATTCATATTTTCAAGAGTTGAAAATTTAAGACATGAATAATCATTGTTAACTCATAAATTGCTCCGACCATAGGATCATCATGAGGATGGTGATTGATCCGGAAGGTTGGTGTACAATCGCTTATCTTTAGTAGATGAGTCTTAAGTCTACAGTGTGGAGATACTGGAGTGAGAGTACAGATACTCGTTAGAGAACGAGGGCACTGAGCGTGACCACCTCGAGTAGTCATTAGGAAGTCTACCTTCTCGTCAATGACTGACTCGATGCTGCAGTAGTGTGTCTGGTACTTTGACCTGAGGTGCATCGACAGTTCACCTTGAGGGTGTTATAGTTTGACTACACCATTACTCGTCTCCTAGCCATATGGAGCCCTGAGGTGTATGTTGGCTATGACATGTTCATTGTAGGAACTGGATGGCATCAAGATGGAATCTATCGACCTCGGTGGTAGAGGAGCAGCCCTATGATAATCATGAGAATCAAGTCCAGAAGCCCATGGCCATGGCAGAGTGAAATAATAGAAAGAGTTTCTATTTAGATTTTCACATTGGACTCGAATCAAATGATTACATCATATGATAAAGACTAGGGTTTGACGAGTTTACCTTAACCCTAATATGATCGGAGCTCAAGATAGAAGAACTGAATCACACAGGTAGCTGCACCAAGAGGTTCGCATTCAGCTTTGATGGGTTGCCACCATATACTGCTAGGTGTCACTAGTGGATTTTGGGAGTAGTTAGAATGATTTAGATGATCGATCATTCTAGCTGTTCGAATCAGAAGAGTTCTGATCCATCGAAAGGAGTTTCGATGATGTCGATGATAGAGATCATGACATATCCCATTACCATACAGAACTGAACCTAACTGGGTCACACAAATAAGGGTTGAATCTGGTGATCATCAATTAACTGATCTAGTTCAATTTGATCTGAATGAGATTCAATTTAGGTTCAAGGAAATCATGTGCTAGCACTCGATTGAACCTAACGTTCTTCTTTTGCTATCATAAATAAGTTTCCTGTCCGAGCTAAAGGAGTTTGTGCTCAATCAGAGGCCTTATATATGGTCTGACGTGGAGGTTGTCCACTTAGAATAGGTTGTCTTATTTTATAAGACATTACCTGCCATTTTTGGTCACCTGCCATTTCTTTTCTTTGACTTTGGTCAAAAGGTCTACCTTTGACTGGTCAACATGTTGATCATTTTGACACTTTGACTTTTGACCACATGTCATGCACCTATTGGAGAGCTGGTGGGGGCCTGTCCCCCTGCCAGAATCTAGGCAAAGAGAAGGGCATGCCACCCTAGGCGTGTGCCAAGATGGAGGCGCCTAGGAGTCCTTTGGACAAGGACTCCATCTCCTTTTTGGATTCCAATTAGAGTTCTTCTAAGAACCAACTTTTGACTGGTCTTAGGCACCCTCTAAGTAGGAATCCAGGGTCTCTATTCCCACCAATCAGATTTAGATCTGATTTCACAAAGGGTTGTGATTGGTTGGGAAGAAGAGGAGTTGGATCATAGCTAGTCTATAAATAAGACCCTGTATCCAACTCAGATTAAGAGATATGATGAGATCATAGTTTCCCACACCCCAAGGCTAACCTCTCCCCTCCCTCTCCATGCCAAACCACCTTCTCCCCTTGCTCTCCACGTCCAAAAGAGTTTGGACCTTGGTTGGTGCCGATTCAGATCAAAGAAAGGGCGATCAAAAGTAAGAGCTGCGCTGCTGCAAAGAGACGATGCTCATCTTCAAAAGAGTTTGAAGATCTCCAGATCAGACCAAATTGAATTTTGAGGTATGACTAGAGAAAGAAAGAGGATCTATCCAGAATCCAACTCCGTGGTACGATAGAGGCAGGCGCTTGCGTGGCTAAGATCCAGAACCTTCGCTGCAAACAGGATCATCAATAGGGTAATAGGATTACCCAGATCAGGTAAATTAAATTTGATTTATATTTATTTTTAATTTTATTTTATTAAATAATAAGAATTAGATATGAAAACATATCAAGATCTAATTGGGATCAAGAAAAAATTTTTGAAATATATTCTTGATCTGATCAGATCTGAACGAACCCTGACTGAAGAATTAAGGATTTCCCTTCAACTGGTACAGAGCCATGGTTCTAATATTTAGATCTAATTTTAAATTTTATTTTAATAAAAAATAATAATAATTTTAGATGTCACATGAGATGTGTCAGATTCTGATAATTAGTAAAAAATTAAAATTATAATAATTTGGATCTAAGATTAGATACGTGATATCGGATACTAGGTTTTACTAGAAATAGAATTATTCTTTATTAGATATAAATCTTGCATGTTTTTGATTTATTTTGGTATTAAATCATATTTAGATATTTTATTTACTATTTTTGATATTATAAGTGTTATCCATAAACATCTAAAAATAATAGTAAATAAAAATTATTTAATTTTTTGAATATCATATGAGATGTGATTGATGCAGTCTAGACTAGTTTGTAAATAGTTCTACATAGTTGCTAGTTAGATTATTTGATACAATCAATTTAAATTAATTTTTAGATTAATTATGGATAATTTAGATCTGAAAACAATATGCATGATTATGATACATGAGATTGCTATGCAAAATGATGCCATATATATGTCTGAATTTATATATGTAGATATATGAATATAGATCTGATACTGTTTTATAGTATTGAATTGTTCTCTGATTAAGGAGTTTCTCTTGTCCGTTCGGTCATAAGAATGAAGAAGGTTTAAAGGCCCTCTCTTCCCATTCGTATGGGTGTTCTTATGATGGTTGTAGGGGTTGCTGCGTGTTCGATCCTTAATCAGAAATCCAAAACTTACTTTCTGCAAAATCCTAGATCTTGAACACCTAGGATTTATTGTGCATATTTTTATTTATGAACCCTACTTAATTAAAAATTAAGTTATATGAGATATTAATTAGGTCTAAAATTGAGAATTTTAGATCTAAGACATATTCATAATACTGGGTTGGGCTTGGTAGCTCATTAGGTCTATAGCGGTGATCAAAACCGAATCAAGAGTTGGTTAGATGGATCGATAGTGCTTTAAATTTGATCAGCCTAATAGGAATTAAGTCTGGGTCAAGATTGAGTCACGATCAAGTAAGACCTAATTAGGCTCAGAGCGTTAGAGTCTGGATTGTAGGCTAACCCAATTGGTTCTGGGTCAAACAATTTGGTGTCTAAGGTAAGTTTGGCATAGAAACCGACTGGTCTTTAATTGGAAGCTACTCGACCTGAATGCATTCTTGTACGAGTTAATGCATATTTCCTTCCACCGATCTCACTTACCTGGCCCTAGTTGATAGTTCTGATTAGATGAGTGGTCAATAATCTGACTGATAACCCTTGCCACTAGGTTAGTCATAATTGTTATGACTAAGCCAAGTCTAGTTTAATGAGACCTAAATCAATTCTCCTTTAGAAAAGATTAAGTCTGAGGTCTTCCACCATTGTAGATGTGCGGGCCCTTCCCAGGGTTGTTTGTTCTCGACTGGATACAGTGCTCAGTTGCACCGGAAGACGCAACCATGTCTATTAGGCATTGGATGCTATGGGCTGGAGGTATGAGTTGGGCTCAATATTCTGGATACGGTGGAGAGACTCAATTAGGAACCAGTCTATGCAAATGGTGAGTCTGACTTAACTAAGGAGTGGATCAATATTTCGAATATGATGAGATTCATGAATTAGAGATCAAGTTTGGGTGCACCATGATTAGAGAATCATTGAACAAGAGTTGTTCACTCATTGGCTAACCCATCACCAATAACTGTTAGATGAGGTGATGAGTCAGTTGGTGAGACCGCACCACCCACTAGAAATCATTAATCATGGAGATTTTTGCATCTCTACAGAGGGAGTGTAGGGATCCAAGAAAATAGTGGGAGCTAATTTGTTTTAAAAATATAAATCCCTAAATTCAATAGTTAAGTCAAAATTACAGTATCTAAACTAGAATCTTTGACTCTCTACAGAAAAATATCTGCGTCCAACCCATTAGCACGTATCCTGGACACACATAGACTGACTGGACCCAATTATAAAGATTGGCTCAGGAACTACAAAATTATTTTGGGTTTCGATAAGTTTACCCATGTTTTGGACCAGGACCCTCCCACCTTATCAGCCCGTCCATCTGTTGAACAGAGAGCGTCTCTGGATAAATGGATTGACGAAGACAATAAGGCTAGATATTATATGTTGGGCTTGATGTCTGATGAGCTCCAGCGCCAACATGAGGATATCGGGACTGCTCGCCAAATGTTGGCTCACCTGCAGGAGATGTTTGGTGAACAGAGTTGCCGCAGCAAATATCAAGTCACAAAATGACTTTTTAATGCTAAGATGCGTGATGTGGAGTCAGTCCAAGATCACTGTCTGACAATGATCAAGGACTTGGAAAGAGCTTGAGAAGCTCGGTGTGAGTTGACTTGGACTGCAGAATGATATTCATTTCTGCAATTCCTTGACTGATGCATATGGACAATTCATCATGAATTACTATATGCATAAACTTCAGAATTCCTTGACCGAATTAATGAATATGCTGGTTACCACTGAGCTTTCTATGAAAGGTTCTAAAGGCTCAGTTCTTGCTATGGAACGGACTTCTTTCAAAAGAAAGTCTTCTGGAAAGAAAAAGAAGTCTGTGAAAAGGCAAAAGGTGGAAGGATCAAAGAAGAAGAAGGCAAAGCCGAAGAAAAAGGCCGCTGGCAAAGGAAAGTGTTTCCATTGCAATAGTGACGGCCATTCAAAGTGGAACTGCCCTACTTACCTGGCCACCCCGAAGAATAAGAAGGAAGGTCCTTCTGGAGGTATGCTCGTTATTGAGTCTAACCTTACGGTTTCTTCTGCATCCAGTTGGGTGCTTGACTCTGATTCTAGTGCTCATCTGTGCACTTCCATGCAGGGTCTTGAGGATAGCAGGAGGCTGAGGGATGGAGACATGATCCTACGCATCGGTAATGGAGCAAGAGTTGCTGCAGTAGCCGTGGGAACATACCCTCTTCGATTACCATCTGGTTTAGACTTAGTTTTGAAAGACTGTTATTTTGTGCCTGCAGCTAGCAGGAATTTGATTTCTGTTTCATGCTTAGCACAAGAAGGTTATGTGATTACCTTCTTTAAGGACCATTGTAACATTCTTTATGAAAGAAATAAAATTGCAAATGGTTTCCTTATTAATGGTCTTTATCAGCTACATGTTGATGTACTTGTTCTAACTATCAAGCAAAACATGAATGCCAAATGACCTAGGGATAGTCCAAATGACAGATATCTATGGCACTTGATATTAGGTCATATAGCAGAAGATAGGATCAACAAATTAGAGAAAAATGGGCTATTGAGTCCATTGACTTCCGAGTCATATCCAACTTACGAATCCTGCCTTCAAGGCAAAATGACCAAACTTCCCTTTTGTTGGACATGGGGAGAGGGCCACAGATCTCCTTGCCCTAGTACATATAGATGTGTGCGGCCCATTTGATGTGCCGGCTAGAGGCAATTTTGTCTACTTCATTACCTTTATCGATGATCTATCTAGGTATGGGTATGTGTATCTTATGAGACACAAGTCTGAAGCCTTTGAAAAGTTCAAAGAATTCAGACATGAAGTAGAAAAACAAACTGGAAAACCCATTAAGGTTCTTCGATCAGATCGAGGAGGTGAATACCTTAGCCGAGAATTCCTAGACTATCTCAAGGAAAATGGCATAGTCTCTCAATGGACTCCACCAGGAACACCTCAACTCAACGGGGTTTCAGAATGGAGAAATCGGACTCTATTGGATATGGTTCGATCCATGATGAGCTTCACAGACCTCCCTGATTTTCCTTTGGGGACACTCATTGTTAACTTCAATCTATCTACTGAATAGGGTTTCCTCTAAAATCGTTCCTACCACACCGTATGAGATATGGCACGGTAAGAAACCAAGTCTGAGTCATCTCAGAATTTGGGGTTGTCCAGCTCATGTCAAAAGACAACAAGCGGACAAGTTAGAGTTTAGGTCCTTTCAGAGCTCGATTCATAGGATATCCTAAAGAGTCATTAGGATACTATTTCTACATTCCAGAAGACCACAATGTGATTGTGAGTCGACATGCCATATTTCTTGAAAAATAGTTTATTCAAGATAGCGGCATTGAAAAATAGATCAAGCTTGATGAGAAAGTCTCACAAGTGAAACGAGCTAAGGACCAATTGGAACCAAATCAGGTTGAGCCAATAAGAACACTACCTCCTCCACCTCGTAGATCGGAAAAGAGTTTTCCCCATCCCCCTGAAAGATACTTAGGTATTATTTCAGAGGATGTAGAGAAAATGTTCCTCGTAGGTAATGGTGCTCATGGTGATGATCCCAAAACCTACAATGAGGCGATATCAGATATCGACTCCGAGAAATGGCTAGAGGCAATGCAGTCAGAAATTGACTCGATGCACTCAAACCAAGTCTGGACCTTGGTAGATCCACCAGAAGGTATAGTACCTATTGGATGTAAATGGATCTTCAAGAGAAAGATTGGTGCAGATGGGAATGTGGAGACATTCAAGGCTAGACTGGTGGCAAAAGGTTATAGTCAACGCGAAGGCATTGACTATCAGGATACCTTTTCCCCAGTAGCTATGCTAAAATCCATCCGCACATTGCTTGCTGTTGCAGCCTATTTCGATTATGAAATATGGCAAATGGACGTGAAAACGGCATTCCTAAATGGATATCTTGAGGAAGATATCTATATGGAACAGCCGCTAGGTTTCACATCCAGTGATACTGATCACAAGGTTTGCAAGCTGCAAAGGTCCATATATGGACTTAAGCAAGCATCTCGGAGCTGGAACACTCGTTTCAATGATGTGATCAAAAAGTTTGGTTTCATCAAAAATGAAGAGGAACCATGTGTTTTCAAAAAGGTCAGTGGGAGCGCTGTTGTCTTCCTCGTATTGTACGTGGATGACATCCTCCTTATTGGGAATGATATTCCCATGTTGACATCAGTCAAGATGTGGTTGTCCAAGGAATTCTCCATGAAAGACCTAGGTGAAGCATCCTTTATTCTAGGAATTAAGGTCTATAGGGATAGACCGAATAGGATGCTAGGACTTTCACAGAAGATGTACATAGAGAAAGTACTAAAGAGGTTTAGTATGGAAAACTCTAAGAGGGGATTAATACCCTTCAGACATGGTATTCATCTTTCCAAGAAGATGTGCCCCAGCACACCTGAGGAAATAGAACGCATGAGCAAGATCCCTTATGCTTCTGCAATAGGGAGCCTCATGTATGCCATGCTATGTACACGACCTGATATAGCCCATGCTGTGAGTGTCACAAGCAGATATCAGTCAAATCCAGGTGAAGAACACTGGACTTCTGTGAAATGTATCCTTAAGTACTTGAGAAGAACTAAGGATATGATGTTGGTCTTTGGTAATGGAGAACTCCAAGTCCAGGGATACACAGACTCGGATTTCATGTCCTGATATAGATGATCGAAAGTCGACATCTGGCAGACTGTTTGTGCTGGAAGAGTTCCAAGCAAACGGTGATCATCCACGATTACCTGTTACGTTGAGGTCAAGAGAGTCAACTCCACAGATAATGTGGCAGACCCACTTACAAAGCCGTTGGGCCAGCAGAAGATCGAAGCCCACCTTGAGAAGATGGGACTTAGACTTGTAGCCAATTGGCTTTAGGACAAGTGGGAGATTGTTAGATATATGTGCCCTAGAAGCCAGAATTGGCTGACACTTGTAATACACTTCTAGGGGCAAAATTATAATTTTGACTATAATCAATAAAATGGGTTATTTTCTATCACATATGTGTATTTAGTGTCTGTGATACATCCTTTGAGTTAATGGTAATGATAATTCATATTTTCAAGAGTTGAAAATTTAAGACATGAATAATCATTATTAACTCATAAAATGCTCCCGACCATAGGATCATCACGAGGATGGTGATTGATCCGGAAGGTTGGTGTACAATCGCTTCTCTTTAGTAGATGAGTCTTGAGTCTACGGTGTGGAGACACCGGAGCGAGAGTACAGGTACTCGTTAGAGAACGAGGGCACTGAGCGTGACCACCTCGAGTAGTCATTAGGGAGTCTACCTTCTCGTCAATGACTGACTCGATGCTGCAGTAGTGTGTCTGGTTCTTTGACCTGAGATGCATCGGCAGTTCACCTTGAGGGTGTTATAGTTTGACTACACCATTACTCGGTCTCCTAGCCATATGGAACCCTGAGGTGTATGTTGGCTATAGCATGTTCATTGTAGGAACTGGATTGCATCAAGATGGAATCTATCTACCTCGGTGGTAGAGGAGCAGCCCTATGATGATCATGAGAATCAAGTCCAGAAGCCCATGGCCATGGCAGAGTGAAATAATAGAAAGAGTTTCTATTTAGATTTTCACATTGGACTCGAATCGAATGATTACATCATATGACAGAGACTAGGGTTTGACGAGTTCACCTTAACCCTAATCTGATCGGGGCTCAAGATAGAAGAACTTAATCACACAGGTAGCTGCACCAAGAGGTTCGCATTCAGCTCTGATGGGTTGCCACCATATACTGCTAGGTGTCACTGGTGGATTTTGGGAGCAATTAGAATGATTTAGATGATCGATCATTCTAGCTGTTCGAATCAGAAGAGTTCTGATCCATCGAAAGGAGTTTCGATGATGTCGATGATAGAGATCATGACATATCCCATTACCATACAGAACTGAACCTAACTGGGTCACACAAATAAAGGGTTTGAATCTGGTGATCATCAATTGAACTGATCTAGTTCAATTGATCTGAATGAGATTCAATTAGGTTCAAGGAAATCGTGCTAGCACTCGATTGAACCTAACGTTCTTCTTTTACTATCATAAATAAGTTGTCCTGACTGAGCCAAAGGAGTTTGTGCTCTCAATCAGAGGCCTTCATATGGTCTGACTGGAGGTTGTCCAAGTCAGAAATAGGTTGTCTTATTTTGTAAGACATTACCTGCCATTTTTGGTCACCTGCCATTTCTTGTTCTTTGACTTTGGTCAAAAGTCTACCTTTGACTGGTCAAACGTTGACCATTGACACTTTGACTTTTGACCACATGTCATGCACCTATTGGAGAGCTGGTGGGGGCCTGTCCCCCTGCCAGAACCTGGCAAGGAGAAGGGCGCACGCCAACCCTGGCGTGTGCCCAAGTTGGAGGCGCCTAGGAGTCCTTGTTGGACAAGGACTCCATCTCCCTTTTTGGATTCCAATTAGAGTTCTACTAAGAATCCAACTTTGACTGGTCTTAGGCACCCTCTAAGGAGGAATCCAGGGGTCTCTATTCCCACCAATCAGATTTAGATCTGATTTCACAAAGGGTTGTGATTGGTTGGGAAGAAGAGGAGTTGGATCACAAGCTAGTCTATAAATAAGACCCTGCGCCCAACTCAATTAAAGATATGATTGAGATCATAGTTTCCCACATGCCCCAAGGCTGCCTCTCCCCTCCTTCTCCATGCCAAAGTCTCTTCTCCCCTTGCTCTCCACGTCCAAAAGGAGTTTTGGACCTTGGTTGGTGCGATTCAGATCAAAGAAAGGCGATCAAAAGCAAGAAGGCTGCGCTGCTGCAAAGGACGACTGCTCATCTTCAAAAAGAGTTTTGAAGATCCTCCAGATCAGATCCAGATCTAATTTTTGGAGGTGTGATAGAGAAGAAGAGGATCTCCAGATTCAACTCAAGTGGATACCGATAGAGGCCAGGCGCTTGCGTGGCTAAGATCCAGAACCTTCCGCTGCAAACAGGATCATCAATAGGGTAATAGAATTACCCAGATCAGGTAAATTAAATTTGATTTAATTTATATTTTAATTTTATTTTATTAAAATAATAAGAATTAGATATGAAACATATCAAGATCTAATTAGGATCAAGAGAAAAATTTTTGAAATATATCTCTTGATCTGATCAGATCTGAACGAACCTGGACTGAAAAATCAGGATTTTCCTTCAACTGGTACAAAGCCATGGTTCTAAATTATTTAGATCTAATTTTAAATTTATTTTAATCACTGTAGACTTGAAGTCGATCTACTTTTAACTCTCTTGTTATTTTTAATTCAATGATCAGCACTTCATATTCGGCCCCATTATTAGTTGCAAGAAATTCGAAGCATAGTGCATACTCGACGACGACTCCCTTGGGGTTGACTAAGACTAACCCTGCACCTACTCCAACGGAGTTGGATAAACCATCCATATACAGGGCCCAAAAACCTTTGGATAGATCCAGCACTTTCTTTGGGGAGGCTCGGTTGCAACCATGGGATGTTGGTCTCATTCTATTCAAGCTTGGCTTCATCTAGAATGGTGCATTCAACTATGAAGTCAACCAGTGCCTGCCTTGATTGCTGACCGAGATCGGTAGTTGATGTCAAACTTTGTTAATTCAATGACCCATTATGCAATTCTTCCGAAAGGATCAATTTAATGAAGGATTGCTTTGATCAGTTGGTCAATGAGGAGCATTATAGCATGTCCCTGGAAGTAAGGTCAAAGTCTTCTTGCTGCAATCAGAAGAGCATAAGTTAATTTTTTCAACTTTATATACCTGATCTCAGCATCTCTTAGGATCCGGCTTTGTAGTAGACTGGTTGCTATACTTTCACCTCTTCTTTGACCAAGACTGCTACTAGTGCTGTAGGGGAGACCGTGAGATAGAGAAATAGCTTCTCTCTGGATTTGGGTTTGGCTAGTAGGGGGTGAGCCGAGGTAGTTCTTGAGCTCGTCAATGCCTTTTGGCATTTCCGAGTCTAGTAAAAATTTTCGATTTCCTAAGGATTTGGAAGAAGGGCATACAGCATTCGGCTGACATCAAGACAAAATGACTCAAAGATGCCACCTTCCCGATCAGGCGTTGAACTTTCTTGATAGACTTTGGAGCGGGGTCATCTCCTGGATAGCTTAAATTTTCTTCAAATTGGCTTCGATCCCTCGTCTCGAGACCATGAATCCCAAAAATTTTTCTAAGGCTACCCCAAAGATGCACTTGGTTGGGTTCAGCTTCATCTTGTATTTTCTGAGCACATCGAAAGTCTCTTCAAGGTCGGCGACATGATTGACAATCTCTCGACTTTTGATCAGCATGTCGTCAACGTAAACCTCCATATTGCGGTCGATTTACTTCTTGAAGATTTTATTGACCAAGCACTGGTAAGTCGCACCTACATTTTTAAGCCCAAAGGGCATGATCCTGTAATAGTAAAGACCGTGGTTAATAATAAAGCAGTCTTCTCCTCATTCTTTGGTGCCATCCAAATTTGATTGTAGCCAGAGAAGGCGTCCATGAAGGTGAAGAGCTCGTAGCCTAAAGTCGTGTCCACTAGTTGGTCGATTCTAGACAAAGGGTAGCTGCCTTTTGGGTAGGTCTTGTTAAGCTTCTTAAAGTCGATGCATATCCTCCATTTGTCGTTGGCTTTCTTGACTAGGACCACGTTAGATATCCAAGTCAGGTAGCTGACTTTTTGGATAAATCTGGCATTGAGAAGCTTGTCAACTTCTTTTGCTATTACCTTCTGCCTTTCTGGTGCATGGCTCCGAACTCTTTCTTTCACTGGTCGATGCTTGGGGTCAACGGCCAGCTGATGTTCCATAACCTCGGCATCAATCCCAGGCATATCCATCGAAATCCAGATGAAGACGTCGGCATTCCTTTGTAAGAAGGCGATGAGCTGCTCCCGAACTTCATCTTTTAGGTTGTAGCCAATTTGCACCATATGCTCCGCATTTCCATCATTCAGGAGGATGGTCACAAGATCTTCTATGGGCTCGCCCCATTCTTCGGCAACATCATCATAGACATCTAGCCTGTCAACAGGACAAAGGTCGGACCGTTCTTCCTTTTGCAGGGCAATTGAGTAGTAGTGCCTTGCCAAAGCTTGATCTTTCCTGATCTCTCTGATCCCATAACTTATCAAAAATTTCATCTTCAAATAATAAGTTGACACCACCGCTCAAAGCACATTTAGAGTAGATCAATTGAGATTTACATTGTAAGCAGAGGGAGCCTTTACTACCAGAAAATCCACTTGCGCTCTAAATTGTCTTGGATATTATCCTGCAGCCATGGTTAGAGTTATTACATCTTCAACTGGTACTGCAGCACCAGCGAAGCCTACTAGGAGGGAGTTTATTCATCCTATTAGATATCGACATTTTGGAGAAAGCATTATAAGATAAGACATCAATCGAACTTTCATTATCAACTAGGATACGGCGTACATCATAGTCTCCTATATTTAAAGAGATTACAATCACATCATTATGTAGGAACTGTACCCCCCGTGTATCTACCTCAGTGAAGGTTATGGGTTCTTCAGTCCTCCATCTCTTCACTGATCCATCAGATTCGCTGGCTTCTTCTCGTCGAAGTCTCCCAAAGATAGTGTTGATGATGTCGAGAAATGGTCGATCTCCTTGTTGTTCCTCCCTCCTTAGTGGTTTTGGCTGTGGTAGTGCCCTCGATCAATCTTCTCTTGCTTCAGGCTGGTGTCTGAGGAATGGATCCAGTTGATCTCTCCTGATGAGCTCCTTAATCTTATCTTGGAGCTGAATACATTCTTCAGTATCGTGGCCATGATCATGATGGTAGAGAAAGTATTTACTAGAATTATGCTTACCAGGATGAGTGCGCATCCTTTCAGGCCTCGGTAGTTGCTCCTTGATCTCCATCAACACTTACATTTTTGGAGCATTGAGGGGGGCATAGTTTTGAAACCTTCTGGGGGGAGAACTTTTTTGCACCCTTCCATCGAAGCTTCTTTGACGATGAGCTTGAGGAGGAGTTTGGGCTCGCTTGTGCTCGGGAGGAGTCCTTGAGCATGATCGAACTTCATTTGGCCCTCCATCAGCCATGGGTTTATTAGACTCACCCATCTACTGCTCTCCTATGGCTTCCTCATCTTTCAATTTGAAGGCTTCTTCCGCTTGGGCATATCCTTCAGCCTGAGCTAGCAGATCGGTAAAGTTTCTAAGGTACTTCTTCTCCAGAAAGAATAGTAAATCATTCTTCTGAAGGCCATCCTTGAGTGTGGCTATTATAATAGACTGGTCTAGGTTTCGGACCTCTAATGCAGCAGCATTAAATTAGGTGATATAAGTCTGGATAGATTCTCTTTCCTTCTACTTGATATTCATTAGAGAATCCAAACCTCAATGCAAATGTCGACTGCTGACGAAGTGAGCCACAAACTGATGGCTCATTTGGTTGAAGAAGAAGATCGTACCTAGCCTCAATGTTAAGTACTAGTTTCTTGCTGCTCCCTTCAAGGTAGATGAAAAAGCTCAGCATAAGATGGCATCTAGTGCACCATGTAGCAGCATCATGATTTGGAAGGCCTTCAGATGATCGACCAGATCAAAGATTCTATCGTAGCTTTCAAATTGAGGGAGCTTGAAGTTTGGTGGAATGGACTCTTGCATAATTCGAGAAGAAAAAGGAGGATCAATGCAGACCTTATCATGGCGAGTCGGGGTGATGTGGTGGAGTTCCTCAATCCATCGGTCCAACTCCTATTGTTTTTGATCGAGGACATCATCTTGATCGTAGATCTTGGAAGGCTTCCGACTATAGATGGGGAAGGTCTCTTTCGGAGAAGAATCATGATCTGAACAAGGATCCTCTACTCTTTTTTTTTGCTTCCCAGGGGCGACGGATATGCTAGCCCAAGTGCTCCTCCTTGGGATTGATTTCTGACATCTCGATGGTGGGTTTCCTGGTGGAACCGCCATCGGAGGCTGCCGCATGGCCTGCACCATCTCGGTGAGGCCCTGAACCCACTACATCAGCAGGTTAAACTGCTCTAGATCTATCATGGCCACCAATGGAGGAGGAGGTTGAAGCGTTGATGCTGAGCAGGAATGGGTGGGTCTGGCTCGAATTTGATGGTAAAAGCGGTAGATCTCCATGTAGTCATCTTCTTTGGAGGCATTTCTTGGGATTGGGAGAGAGGATGGAGATGGACCTTGGAGAAAAAGATCCATAGGGTCAGCTGAGCACTCCTTTAAGAACAAGGGTACCTCAGAAATAGAGGGCCTTTCATCTAGCGCCAATCCTATTGGTGCAGAATTTAATTGACGTTGGATCGAGTTGGAGTTAAGAAAGAAGAGGTCGCCATCGATGACATGCAAAATAAAGTCCCATCCAAAGTCGTTGGTGGTGGCTCCAGCAGGATCCTCCGATGATCAAGTCAGCTCTTCTAGCCAATAGAAATAGAGTGCTTAGGAAAGAATTCAACAGAGTTTTGGGAAGGAGAAGAGAGCTTAGAGAAAATGTATATGGAGGATCTGTTTTATAGATGAAGCTCGGAGCAGACTGATAGTGACAGCCGCAGTCGTCAGGTAGCTGGCTGCTCGGGGCTGCATGGAGTTTGCTATGGAGAAGGGCACCACCTATAGTAGACTGATAGTGATAGCCATAGCTGTCAGGTAGCTGGCCGCTTGGGACCACGTGGGATTTATTACAGAGTGGAACACCGCCTGTAGCAGACTGATAGTAACAGCCATAGTCGTCTGGTACTAAGCTGCTCGGGGCCACGTGGAGGGGTGAAGAGCTTTGACATATATCAATTTTAGAGAAGTTCGAACTCCTAAAGAGAATACAGCTAGAGGGGATCATCTAGAAGGAATACTACTTGAAATCTGAAAGTAATCCGCTGAAGAAATCCAGATGGAGTTCGACTGATGGAGAAGTCCAGAAGGAGTCCAACTAGTGGAGAAATTTGATTGAAGGAGTTTGATTGGTGGAGAAGTTTGGTTGAAGGAGAAGTTTGGAAGGAGCTCAGCTCCTGAAGGAATTTGGTTGAAGAAGAAGTCCAGAAGGAGTTTGGCTCCTTGAGGAATTCGACTGAAGGAGAAGTCCAGAAGGAGTTCGGCTCCTTGAGGAATCCGACTAAAGGAGAAGTCCAGAAGGAGTTCGGCTCCTGGAGGAATCCGACTGAAGGAGAGGTCTGGAAGAAGTTGGGTTCCTGGAGGAATTCGATTGAAGAAAAAGTTCGGAAGGAGTTCGGCACCTAAAGGAATCTGACTGAAAAAAAAGTCCAGAGGGAGTTCAGCTCCTAGAGGAATCCGACTGAAGGAGAAGTCCGAAAGGAGTTCGGCTCCTGGAGGAATCCAATCGAAGGAGAAGTTCGGAAGGAGTTCAGTCGGTGGAGGAGTTCGGCCACTGTAGGAGTTCGCGAGGGGTTCGGCCACTGGAGGAGTTTTCGATCGAAGCTCTTCTATGATTACCAATTACATTAGGCTAAGCATCAGACTAGACTTCGACGGGAGCGGGGTTTATCCCCAATAATACTTATTAGCTATTAAAAGAATTTTTAGATATTTGATCTACACACACAAATTAGGTCTTTGGTACTCAAAATAATCTTCTGTTGAATTGATTGGATACACTGATGCAGACTATGCAGGATGTAAAATTGATGAAAAGAGTACCAATGGCACTTGTCAATTTCTAGAGTTGAACTTGATTTCTTGGTACAACAAAAAGCAAAACTCTGTAGCACTATCAACGATCGAGGCTGAATATATTGCTGTGGGGAGTTGCTGTCCTCAAATACTTTGGTTCAAACAATAACTCGAAGACTTTGGAATTAAGCAAAACAAGATACCTATTAAATGTGATAACACTAGTGCCATAAACCTGACAAAAAAATCCTATTCAATATTCAAGAACCAAATACATTGAAATTAGACATTATTTCATTAGAGATCATGTTCGAAACAATAACATTGTACTTGAATTTGTTTCAACTGAAAATTAATTAGCTGATATTTTTACAAAACCTCTAAGTGAAGATAGACTCTCTAAAATTTAGGGTAAACTTGGTGTATGTGATCCTCTATAAAAATATTTAATATTAAATTTTTTGGATTATTTTTTGATCTCCCTCTATCATCCTAAACACTCCTAATTCAATTTTGAAAAATCAAAAAAAAAAAATTGGCTTGAAATTTCATTTTTATCCTAATTTCTTCCCCCTATGCACGAGAAGTCTCGGGTTATTCATGAGACCTCTCGGCTGGATTTTGAGACATATCGTGGTAAACACAAGATCTCTTAAAATTTTTGAGACGTCTCATCTTTAGGCGAGAGCTCTCGAGCCCTCTTTTTAATCGGTCTACGAGAGATCCCCTATTTCATTCAATCATTCCGTTCTTTCGAGATCTCTCCTCCAAACTCTCCAAAACTCTCCTCCTCTCCACAAAAACCTTCTGAATCACCTTCCCTTGTCCATTCCCTCCAAATCTTAAACCCCAATGGCTCCTCCGAAGAAGAGATCCCTTCCCACACAAAGACCTCCCCATCATGTCATCGACTGAAGCTAGGGCTAAGCGATAGCGGGACTTGCCTCAATCATCTCCGCCTGCTTCATCATCTCGTTCTTGTCTCTTCATTGCTTCTAGGATAGTTCCAACAGGCCACTGTGTGGATGTCAAATACCTAGATCAGGAATACTTCTGTATTGGGACTTGGATTCGATAGCAAGGATGGGAAAAAATGTATACACTAGAGGTAAATGTTTATCCGAACTTGATAAGAGAATTTTTTGACAACATTAGCTTTGATCATGGGTTGAAGGTTGAGTTCGTTGTGAAAGAGGTACACATTTTCTTAGATGAGAGAAAAATAGGGCAGCTTCTCGAAGTGCCTAGGGTAGGGATTAGCAATCTAAATTTGTTTGACAAAACTAAAGCCCTCAAGTGCATCTTAGAAAGGGAGGATGTTGACGAAAATGTATAATTAGTTTCACATCTTCTCTCAGTTGAGATGAGATTACTACAATCTTTTGTCAATTACATAGTTTTTTCCAAAGTAGGAAGACATGACTGGCTTGAAAAGAGAGAACTAGGTGTCATATTCTTTATGGTGACTGGAACTCCCATCAACTTTCCCTCTCTTATGCTTCAACAACTAAAAGACACTGCCAACAAAAGCAAGGCTTATTTACCCTATGGATTGTTCTTCACCTTAATCTTCAAGGACTTTAAAGTTAATCTAGAAGGTGAAGACTTTAAAAAACTGGTCCACACAGACTACATCAATGAAGGAATAGTAAACCAGATGAAGTTTGTAAAAAGGGATGATAAATGGATGAGGGCAGATGAACATGCTGCAAATGAGCCCGAAGAACACAGGTCTCCACCCCCTCCACCATCACCATCTGCTGCTGGACCCTCTTTTACTACACTAGGGTCCTCACACTCTCCTCAGGTGCCTCCTTGTCCTGCACCAGCACCTCCCTCAGCTTTTAATCAAGATCTATTAATTAAAAGGGTGGTAGAAGAAGTGGTTCAGAAAGTATCTAAAAGGTTCATGGATATACTATCCAGCGTGAGGCATCAACTCCTTGTAAGCATTGAAGAACAAAGGATATCCACTGAAGGTCAGATAGAAATGCTTAGCCAACAGATTAGTGGATTGTCTCAAAGACTTAATATTTTGGAAAAGGAGCAGCACAGTTCGTCAGGTCAAATTAAACTACTCCTATCTGAGAATGCCAGACTTGCATAGAGACTTGAAGAGAACATCACTATTTAGTGCACCATAGCTAAAGTCATTATCTCCATCCTGCGGCAGATTTGCAGTCGAACTCCATCCTCTTCTGGGCCATCATCTTCTTCTAGACCATCAACATCTCCTAGACCTGCTCCTCACTTGTCCTCTACTAGACCCAAATCCTCCTCTGAACCCATCATTGAGTTCCTCTCTGATGAAGACTAGGTCTAGTATCTCTTTTGTTTTAAGTATGTTGGTATGAGATTCATTTTTTTGTAAACCAACATATATCTCTATCTATGTATTATCACATCTTGCAATGAAATCAATCTTTTTCATGCTCTTGCCTTTTTATGATTCTCTCATTGTTGTCATTTTGATGCTGACAAAAAGGGGAAGAAATATTAAAGAGAAATATGCAAATGCATAATTAAATCTAACATACAAAATACAAATGTGTAATCATTCAAATCAAAAATACAAATTCACAAAAAGAAACTTTTAGAAAATGAAATGATTTAAATGAACAAATACAAAATGAAAAGAATGTTATTCAAATCCTATTCATTTCATGAGAGCATACACCAAGGGGGACCTTTAGCACTAAAATTTTGCATTCATTAGTTCTTAATATACATTGCTTACATTCCATTTATGGCTTGCTTAATATTTTGTCATCATCAAAAAGGGGAAGATTGTTGACCCCCTAAGTGATTTTGATGATGACCAAATATTAAAGTAAGTGATTACTAATATATTTTATTTTAAGTGTTCCAATATCAGAAGAAAGAGAGCTCTTTGATCAAAATAAGAAAGATATAAAGTGAAAATCAAATAAAATTCAAATCTCCTAAAATTACCTTGGAGCAGTCTTCGAGACGTCTTGGATTTTTTTCAAGAGCTTTCGAGTTGACTGACATGCAGCAAACGCAGTTCTGGCTTAGTTTTGAGAAGTCTCAAGTAAATCTCGAGACATCTTGGTCTCAGGTGATAGAAATCTAGTTTCTGTGCTCTGAGAATGAGAGGTCTCATAGGATTCTCAAGAGGTCTCATAGTTCCAGCGAGACGTCTCATTAAAAATCGAGACATCTTAGTCTCAGGCGAGCCATTTTTTCTAAAAAGATAATTTTTCATGCGATTGAAGATGAGAGCTCTTCTGATCAACCCGAGAGATCTCGTAACCTGGCGAGACCTCTCGAGACAAATTGAGAAGTCTCAAGATACGGCGACAGCTTTTTGATGTAGCAATCCAGGTCGGATTTTTTTTGTTCCAACGGCTAGTTGCTGCTCTCCAATGGTCAAATTTTGCTTTTTCTAAACTTCAATCATCACCAAAAGAAAAAAAATACTGGAGATATAAAAGGAAGAAAGATTATTTTTCAAAAGAGTAGAAAAAGAAGAGAAAGAAAAACATGCTCTATTCTTGAATGAATATCCAATCTCCAATCAATCTGTTCTCTCAAGCTTTGAAGAATCCTCTAGTGCATTAACTCTACACATTCAAAGAGGCTTTCAATGAACTACAAGGATAACTTTTCTGCTCATTCAAAGAGGCATTTTGAGTTATAAAATTCCTTTTCCTCTTTCCATGTACTTGATTTCAGTAGGGGCTGAAACTTGGGTTTTGGAGCTTTTTCTCCTCTTTATTTATTTATATTGATTCATCTGATTCTTATAAGGGTTGTGGTTAGTGAACCTAGGAAAAAACCAACAAAATTTTTGGATAGTGAGCCCAACAAAACTATCCAACTATAATCTTATGGGATTATAGTAAAATTTCTAAGAGTGTGCTTGGAGAGTGGACGTAGGTGCTAGGAGAGCACCGAACCACTATAAAATTCTTTTATTTGAATGTGTGCTCTTAATTATGTCTTCTATTCGCTCTTACACTTGATTCACTTAGGTTTTAATCATTTAGCACTATACATATCTATTTTAATTTTTGAAAACCCAATTCACCCCCCCCCCCTCTTGGGTTGTCTATCTGGGCAATAGAGTTTGTGACATATCTAGGAGAGAATAGGATTCTCTCTTAGTGGAATTCTTTTTGGAACACAGTGAAATAAAAGAAGAAGTTGAATTTTATTAGACATGGTTCAATCCATAGTAGGATTTACTTATCTGTCTGTTTCAGGCTGATGCTCTTGTGACTACTAGTTTTACTCTAAATATATATCGAGTAAATCTATTGTAAATCTCCATATGGATATGGATTGGGCGTAGACCTAGACTCTTTCACCTTCGGGTTTAGGATTGATCGGCCTATATCATAAATTTGCATACATATAAACTTGGATCTTTGTCCAATAGGTGTTTGAGAGTTATTAACTCTACCATACTGAAGAACATCAAATGTTCATCAGTAGTAGGGCATTCCTTTTGGAAAGAAGTTCCTTAGAAAAGGAACTGATGCTTTCAAGTTAAACTTAAAAAAGTTTGACTAGTAGAAATAAACTGGTATAATCTAGTAAATCTACAGAACTGGATTTAATCAGATCAAATTTGGAGCCCATTCAAGTGGCACCCTTAAGGAGATTCAGTAAAGTACCACATTAGCTAGATAGATACTTCAATATCTAGGTCTGGAATAGTGATCTTGTTGAGCTCGATGAGAACAATAAGGATCTGATCACCTATAGGAATGTAATACAGTGGTCTGACTGTGAAAAGTGGCTTGGAGCCACATAATACAAATTGAATTTCATGGAAATCAAAGTGTATGGATACTAGATGACTCACCTGAAGGGATAAAATTCATTGGGTGTGAATGAATTTTCAAAAAGATTAGAATAGCGCAGACGGAAAGGTAAAGACCTATAAAGCCCATTTGGCTATTATCTCAGTTTTGGTATATACATTTTGAATGTATGTCTTTATTATGAATAAAGATAAATCCTACATATACAAGTCATCAAAATATTCTGTAATGTTATTTCTTGTTTTATCTATGGATGAAGTTCTCTTAATCGGAAATGGCATTCCAGCATTGCAAAAAATAAAGGTTTGACTGTCATCTAATTTCTTCATGTTTAAAATTAGATATGGTATACTCACTAATGGTAGTGCGTAAATACCAATCTGACCTAAATGAGAATCACTGAAAGATTGTATAGACAATCCTCATGTAGTTGAGAAATACTAAGATCCAGTGACTCAAATATGAAAATATTGACTTAAAACATGTGGATGTTTTAATTTCAGAACAAGATGATAATAAGAAAATGTCGGGTCATATCCTAATTATAAGAGCAATCTACTAAAATGGTTCCAAGTAGGATACTAAGCCTATTCAGTTAGTGATGTAGAGTACATCATGGCATATGATACTGCCATGTAAGCTATGTAGTAGCTGAGGTTCATTAGTAGGTTAGGAGTGGAACCCTCCACCGATGGTCCAGTCCTATCATAGCACTGGAGCCATAGCTTTGGCAAAAGAACCAAAGGACCAGTATATTCTACATCGCTGTTACCTTTGATTTTATATCAGGGTGATATCGATCTTTGAAAGATTGATGAAAAAGGAGAACTTGATTGACCTATTTGCTAAGGCCTCAGAACTAAAAAGTTCTACAAACTAAAGTGGAAGATATTTGATATTGTTCTTATTGACTTTAATCCAAGTGGGAGTTGTTGGAAAATATGTTCTAAAGTTAATTATTTGAGTAGTAGATGATTGAAATTAGTATATGAATTATCTAATAATAATAGTTATTTGGTTGGTTCATCATAGAAGTTCTATATTTCTTAAATGAACTCTTAAATTATGATGAAGTCTTTAGAACTATAATCAATTAATAAAGAAGGATTTATTGGATGGTTCTTAAATTATTCACGATCAAATGATGAGTTATTAATAAGGATGATAACTTATCGAATGTAGGTTGCTCTATGCCATATGCGTTGGTTGTTCTCATGATCAAATAGTGTGGAGACACTGGAATGTCATCCAAGTGAGATGTAGGAGTATATTTGCACTGAACATGACCAATGTAGCACTCTACTATCAAGAGCAGCTAGCTAAGATCAATGGATATAAGTGTCCCTTTGACCTAAGATCACCATGGTGACTTGCAAGCAACTCAGTGTACTTTGATGCTGAACTGCCTATATTTCTAATATAAGTTTGAAAGATTTTTGGGTATGGTCAAGTACTTGTGAAGTTGGTGTATGAGTCAAGATGAGATTGACAACTCCTGATTAGCTTCAGGAAGAGAATGTATCATTGTGTTTCAATTTAACAAAATCTAGGCCTGGATAATCCTCGTGAGGAGTCACAGGATTTACAAAATTTTGAGATATAATAGAGATAACTTATATGAGTATTTGATAGTGTACTTGAAGTTGTCTTAAGCATTAATGGTCAAAGGAATGAATTATTTGGTAACCATGGGCTAGGGTTCTAAGAATATTGCTTTGCATACATTCAACCTATCCGAACGTCGGAAACCATTGCTAAATGGTTACTTTGACTGATATAAGAATTGGTTCTTATGCTATCAGTTTAGGTTCGAACCTATAGGGTCACACACATAAGAGGTTGTAACTTAATCAAATGGTTAATCGACAATTGAGAATCATTCTGAGGTTAAACATTCAATGCGATTGATGTTTAACCTAATGCAAGTGTTGCAGGAGGATCGATTAGCAATTAAATTTTTAATTAGCTCAATTTGATTGAGCAATCAAACTGAGATCAAGTTTAATTAAATTAGATTCAATTAGAATTGGTTTGGACTTAATTAGATTAAGTTTAATTGGTTTATTGGATAAGTCAATTACAAGGAAAAAATAATTCCTAGTTGGACTAGGATTTAAGTGCACCTAATTTATAATTAAGTTAGGATTTAAATTAGATTTAAATATGATTTAAACCTAACTTAATTAGGTTCCTAGTTGGACTAGGATCATCCAAAATTAGGCTTATATTAATCTTATTTTATTTAGGTTAAAAATTGGTTTGACCTAGTCAATACTTGAGAATCCTAGTTAGACTAGGATTTCTTGTTTCTTTTCTTGCACAAATTATCTCCAACGCCCATCTAATTTTATTTCTAGATTTTTTTTATGATTTCCATGCCTAAGATTGATTTCCCATGCCCCAGATCTAGTTTAATTTGGATCAAATCTGATTTGGTTCATTTTGGAAAGTTGTTTTGGATTGGATTCTATTTGATAGAGTCCATACAAACTAAAACACCTACTTTCTTTTTGCCCCTTGCTTTCCCACGTCATGTTTTTTTTGTGTGCCTGATATCTTGGATTTCTTTCATTCCCCTTGCTCTCTCTTTCACGTGAATTATTCATGAAAATAAGCTAGGAGGCATCCAAGAGTGGGACGCCTCCATAGATGCCTTATTTGTCTAGGTTTTGACCTAGTCTTCCATTAAAATTGTCTCCCCTCCTATTTAATAAGTTATGAATGTGAAAAATCCCAAGATATCCACAATTAAACTAGAAGGAAAAGGACATTTGGCATGGGGATTAGGAGCACCAATTATCTTGGAGAAGGCGCTTTCATTTGGACATCAAATGTTGATGTCTTGAAGGGACAAAGGCAAGAGAAGATTGTCTTCTCTTTATTTTTCTTTTAAGTATTTTCTTCTTATTTATTTTATGTGATTTTTATATGATAAAAATTTGAGAGAGAGATAGAGAGGATGAGGGTGTGGGGATCTGTGCTTCAAGATGTTGGGGCATGAAGATCAATTTTGGACATGATTTAATCATGTCCTGATGAGAGAAGGAAAAGAGAAGATGGTCTTCTCTTAGGGTTTCTTTGAGCATTAAAACTCTTCGATCTGATCGAGGAGGAAAATACCTTTTCGGTGAGTTTCTCACATATCTAGGAGAGAATGGAATTCTCTCCCAATGGACTCCTCCAGGAATACCACAGCATAATGGTGTGTCTGAAAAGAGGAATCGGACTCTGTTAGACATGGTCCGATCCATGATGGATTTTGCCAGCTTGTCGATATCCTTCTGGGGATATGCACTCGAATTGGCTTATTATTTGTTAAATTTGGTTCCAAGTAAGTCTATAGTTAAGACTCTATATGAGATATGGATAGGGCGTAAGCCAGTACTTTCACACCTTTGGGTTTGGGGTGTCCGGCTTATGTCAAACGATTAGTTACAGATAAACTTGGACTTAGGTCTAACAAATGCACATTTATAGGATACCAAAAAGAGATAAAAGGATACTATTTCTACCATGCTGATGAACAAAAGATGTTCGTCAGCCTTAGGATAACTTTTTTGAAAAAAAATTTCTTGGTGAAAGAACTGTTGCCCCTAAGGTTGAACTTAATGAAGTTCAACATGTAGAAAAATAAACACCTATAGTTGAACCAGAATCGGATTCGATAAGATCAAATTTGGAGCCTAGTATACCTGCACCATTAAGGTATTCTGGTAGAGTACTGCATTAGCTAGATAGATACTATGATTTCTTAGTCTGGGATGGTGATCCCATCGAACTTGATGAATGATGAGGATCCGATCACCTATTTGGATGCTATGCAGAGACTTGATTCCAAGAAATGGCTTGAGGCCATGAAATTTGAAATGGAGTCCATGAAGATCAACGATGTGTGGACATTGGTTGACCCACCTAAAGGGTAACCCATTGGATGTAAATGGATCTTTAAAAGAAAGAGGGGTGTAGATAGAAAGGTGGAGACCTATAAAGCCCGTTTGATTGCCAAGGGGTATCATCAACATTATGGTATTTGACGAGACGTTCTCTCATATGGCAATGCTCAATTTCATTCAGATTATGCTTGCAATTGCTGTCCATTTGGACTATGAGATCTGATAAATGGATGTGAAGACAGCTTTCCTAAATGGAGAGTTGATCGAAGAGGTGTATATGATACAACTTGAGGGGTTCACATCCACAAATGAGTCCAAGGTGTGTAGGCTTCAGAGATCCATTTATGAATTGAAGCAGGAATCTCGGAGTTGGAACATGTATTTTGATAAAGTGATCAAAATGTATGATTTTATTAAGAATGTTGAAGAACCCTGCATTTACAAATGGACAAATGGTCCAATAGTGGTATTTCTTATTTTATACGTGGATGACATTGTCTTAATCAAAAATGACATTCCCATACTATAAAGAATAAAAGTTTGATTGTCATCACAGTTCTCCATGAAGGACTTGGGTGAAGCATCCTACATCCTAGGGATGAAGATCTATAGGGATAGATCTAAAAGGATACTTAGATTATCCCAGTCCACGTATATAGATACCGTGCTAAAGAGGTTTAGCATGGAGAATTTCAGAAAAGGCTATCTCCCGATAGGCCATGGAATTTCTTTCTCTAAGAAGGATTGTCTAACAACTCCTGAAGAGAGAGAGCGTATGAGTAGAGTTTCATATGCTTTGGCAGTAGATCTATCATGTACGCCATGACATGTACGAGATCAGACATGGTATACTCACTAGGAGTAGTGAGTAGATTCCAATTTGACCCCAAAGTAAACCACTAGAAAGTGGTTAAAGCCATACTTAAGTATTTGAGAAATACTAAAGACCCATGGTTGGTTTATGGTGAGTCAGATCTAAAACTTATGAGATTTATAGACTCCAGCTTTCAATCTGACCATGATGACAGCAGAAGAATGTTGGGATATATCTTTACTCTAAATGGTGGAGCCATCTGTTGGAAGAGTTCCAAGCAGCATACTATGGCAGATTCTATTTGCGAAGCAGAGTACGTGGCAGCATTAGATGCTGCAAAGAAAGCTATGTAGCTGAGAAAGTTTATCACCGAGCTTGGAGTAGTATCCTTCCTTGATTGTTCGGTTCTGCTCCACTATGACAGCATTGGAGCCATTGCTCAAGTGAAAGAACCAAAGGCACACTAACGGACGAAGCACATTCTGTGCCACTTTCACCTGATCCAGGAGATCATGGATTGAGGTGACGTCGACCTTCAGAAGATCAACGAAAAGGAGAACCTAACTGACTCCTTCACTAAAGTTCTGAAAATAATGGAGTTCGACAACCACAAGTCAAAGATGAGTATTAGATACTATGCCGAGTGGCTTTAGGATAAGTGAGAGTTATTGGAAAATGTGTTTCAAAGTCAATCATTAGCCTATTGATGGTTGAGCTACTTTATATTTGTAATTGATTCATTAATAAATAAAATATATTTTTAATATTTTTCATCATAAGTATTCATCTTCTAACGAATTCCATTGTTATGATGAAGTCCTTAGGACTATTTAGCTTCGATAAAGAGAGGATTTATCGATTAGTCCCTAAATTTGTTCATGACCAAATGATAGGCTGTTAATAAGGACAACAGCATTTATCGAGTATAGGTCGCTATATGCCATATTGGTTGGTTGTCCTCTTAACTAAGGAGTGTGGAGACACTCATATGGCATATAGGTGAGATGTATAGGTACATCATCATTGAACGTAACTAACTCTAGAGCATTCTACTGTCGAGAATGTCTCTGATGGGATATAGGTATAAGTCTCCCTTTGATCTGAGATCATCTTAGTGATCGGCAAGCAACTCATTGTGCTTTGGTACCAGACTAACTAAATTTTTAATTCAGTAATGGAAGGCTTCTGGGCACAAACAAGTACTTGCAAAGTCAGAGTGTGATCAAGATGGGATTGATCACTCCAAGAGTTGGAGAAGAATGTATCATTGTATTTCAATATAGAAAAACCTTGGCCAGGGTAATCCATCAGATGGATTTGATATTTTGAAATACAATGTAGACAATTTGATCAGAGTTGACAGTTGAACTCTGAGGTGTCCTACGAGCATTTTGATCAAGGGGATGAATTATATGAAAACTATATTCACATGGGTTCTAAGGATGTTGTTCTACACATTCGACCTATTCGGCCATCGGGTACCACTACTAGATGGTCACTTTGATTGGTATAGAAATCTATTTTTATGCTATTGGCTTAGGTTAAGACCTATAAGATCACACACATTAGAGCTCACGATCTGATCGGATGGTTGATCAATGATTAAGAATCATTCTAGGGTTAAAGAAATAATATGATTGGTGTTTAACCTAGTGCAAGTATTGTAGGAGGATTGATTAGCAATTAGATTGCTAATTGGCTTAATTTGATTAAATCAGAGGACTGAGATTAAGATTAATTAAATATAATTTAATTAGATTTTATTTGGGCTTGGTTGGATTAAGTCTAATTGACTTATTGGATAAGCCAATTGCAAGGAAGAACTAATCCTAGCCTAACTAGGACTCGGGTCAACCCAATTTTCTAATTTGATTAAAAAATTAAATTAAAATTAAATCTAATTTAATTTGATTTAATTAAGCCTCTAAATGAATTAGGATATTATTTAATTGAGTTTGTTTATTCTTGATTTTATTTGGTTAAAAGACCTTGTTTGACCAAGTCAAAATAGGAGTCCTAGTGTGACTAGGACTCCCTAACCTTGCGCCACCTTAGCCCATGCCCCCCATGCCCATTTTTCTTTATTTTGTGCATGAGATCTCCTCTCCCTGATCATGACACACACCCCTCTTTCTCTTCTTTTCTCATAAGATAATTTGTTGGAAGACCAAGTCAAAAGTGGAGTTAGTTTTGCTTTAGGATTCTATGAGATAGAATCCTTGTTGACCAAATCTTCTCTCCCTTGTGTGCCACCCCCTCTCCTATTTCTTCTCCACTTTTTCCATGGTGAGAAAGTAGAATTTTATGTGTTCTCCCTTTCTATATTCATGAAAAAATTAGAGGAGGGTCGCCCAAGAGTTGGGCGCCCTAACCACCTGCCAAATCTAGTCTTGCCTTGTCTAGTTTTTGACCTAGACAAGGGATTTTTTTTTTATAAATTTTGGATGAATTTTATCCTAATTTTTTCATAAAATATAGAGCATTAAGAAAGGTTTAGGGTGTGCAAAAATCAGAGGAATAGGGTCCTTGGGCATGGGGGTTCCATAGGCACCAAACTAGGTGTCTAGGTGAGAGAAAAGAGAAGAAGAAGAGGGTCTTCTTCTAGGGCTATTTTATTCTTCATCTCTCCTCCTTCTTTTGAGTTTTTTTCTAAGAGAGTCTTAGATTATAAAACTCTCCTATTCTCATATTTTGGAGAGTCCAAGTTTTGAAGAAGGGAGCATCAGATCGACCATCGAAGAAGGATCAGCACGGTACTAGCATGTTGTGTTGATTTTCTGCATTGGACTTCAGATCAGAGTTCGTAGGCTCGTTTGGACGACTCCTAGAGGCTGGATACATGTGCGGCTCGTGACTTCATCCTCAAGCTAGGATCAGCAAGTTAGAATGTCTAACTTGCACAGGTAATAGATCTGATCTATTGATTTCATACCTGCATTAGATGTAATGTAGATCTAGATTGATGTGATCAACATTTTCTTCTCCTTTATGTTTTTAATTTCTAATTTAATATCATACCTTGATCATGTAATAGATCTGAGATCTAAGTATTTTTATATTTATTTAAATAAATATTTAATTTATTTAAGTTTTTCACTGCTTGATCCTGAAAAGTTTCAAGATCTAACCGTAAAACCTTAGATCTGGTTCCTACAAATTGAGCTCACTAAATTTGATATTAAGTTTCAACCTCAACCATCAATAAAAGCTTAGATACTAGCCATTTTATGGTAGAATGCACCATTCCTGACCTGGCCAAACCCAAGCAACAAGAAGTCAACACTTCCAATTTGCAGCTGAACTTTCCTAAAGGGAAAGTGGGCCTTCCTAAAGATTTTTAGTCTCTGTATGTTGATGGTTTGTCCAATGCCACTGGAGTAGGTGCAGGTTTAATTCTTATTAATCTAGAAGAAATTATTATCGAATATGCACTGCATTTCAAATTTTCTACTACCAATAATGGAGTAGAATATGAGGCTCTGATCGCAAGATCGAGAATAGTAAAAGAATTGGGGATGGATCATGTGAGAGTTTACAGTGATTTACAATTGATGGTGGGACAAGTCAATGGTAGTTATGAAATTTGGAAGGAAAGTATGAAGAAATACTTGGACAAAGTGAGAAGTTTAATCTCGACCTTTAACAATTTTGACATTTAGCAGATTTCCAAAGCAAAAAACTCAAGGGCCGACCTCCTATCCAAATTGGCTACTCTAGCCCCGAATGAATTGCCAAAGGAGATTTTCTTCACAAGTTTTGAAGAATCCTAGGCAATAATGTAAGTTGACCACGAGCCCAGTTGGATTAATCCATTGATTCTGTATCTCAAAGATGGCATTCTTCCTATAGATCCCAAGGAAGCCCAAAAATTGAGAAATCAGGCCTCCCACTATTTATATGAGGATAAGTTATATAAGAAATCTTATTCTTTGCCACTTCTTAAATGCCTCCAACTATCTGAAGCTGATTATGTTTTGAGGAAAGTTCATGAAGGAGTATGCAGAAACCACATAGAGGTTAGATCATTATCTTATAAATAGGGATATTACTCCGACCATACAGCAGGATGCAACTAACTATGTAAGAAAATATGATCGATGCCAAAGAAATGCCAATATGCAAAGACAACCGGCTTCCCAGCTCATACCCTTGAAGCTCCTTGGCCATTCGTACAATGAAAAATGGATATACTTGGACCACTTTTCATAGCGTCTGGACAGTAAAAATTTTTTTTGGTGGCGGTGGACTAGTTCACCAAGTGGGTTAAGGCCGAACCCCTAGCAAAAATTACTAAAGCCAAAGTACAGAACTTTGTCTGAAAATCAATAATATGTAGATTTGGCCTATCTCAAATCTTAATTTTCGATAATGGGTGTCAGTCCGCAGGGGCAAGGTTTGCTGAATTCTATAAAGATTTGAATATTTCACATCATTTCACATCTGTAGTCCACTCTTAAGCAAATGGTGACGCCAAGCTAACTAACAAAACTTTACTGTAAGGAATAAAAGCCAGGCTTGAGTGAGAGAAAGGGACATAGATGGATGAACTTTATCATGTGCTTTAGGCTTATAGAACCACTCAGTGGTTGTCAACTAGAGAAACTCCATTTACCATGGCTTTTGGAACTGAAGCTATCATTCTAGTCAAACTTGGACTTCCCTCAGCACGAGTCGAAGGTTTTGATGAATAAAGCAATTCACAAGATCTCTGGGCAAATCTTGATCTACTAGAAGAAAGGTGGAAAAAAATCTAGATTCGGATGGCAACTTACAGATAGAAAGTTGCTCGATATTGTAATTCCAAAGTCAAGAGTAAAACCTTCAAAGTTGGAGATCTGGTGCTGCAGCAAGTAGATGTATCTCAGCTAAAAAATCAAGACAAGCTGGCTCTGAACTGGAAAGGTTCATATAAAGTTGAGGAAATTATTTGGCTAAAAATGTATCACTTAAAGGAGATTGGAGGAGCTATGCTACCTCGACCTTGGAATGCTGAAAACCTATGAATGCACTATCAATAATCAAACTTCAATAAAAATTCATTACTCTTAACATTCTCATTTTTTGTGCAAATTGAGTTATGATAGGAAATAACCAAGCCAAGTTTCATTCTTAAACAAAGTCATATATATATGAAGGCCTCTAATTCTTAAACAGGAGGTTAACCTCATCTGAATGAGGGTGAAGGCCTCTGGTTCTTAAACAGGAGGTAATCGAGAGAGGTCCTTGCAATGATCCTTTTATGCCCTGGCAACCTTATTAGGAGCAGGAGATGGACCTCATCCTAACAAGGATAAGAGCCACCCCACATCAAGAATAGGAGATGGACCTCATCCTGACGTAGGCAAAGATCCTTACGAGAGATTGAAGGCCTCCGATTCTTAAATAAAAGGTAATGGGGAGAGGCCCTCGCAACGGCCCTTTTGTGCCCCGACAACTTTATTAGAAATAGGAGGTGGGCCTCATCCTAATAAGAGTAAGAGCCATCCCACATTAAAAATAGGAGGTGGACCTTATCCTGACGTGGGCAAAGATCCTTATGAGAGATTGAAGGCCTCTGATTCTTAAAAAAGAGGTAATAGGGAGAGGCCCTTACAATGGCTCTTTTATGCCCTAGCAATCTTGTTAGAAATAGGAGGTGGACATCGTTCTAACAAGAATAAGACCCACTCCATGTTAGGAATAGAAGAAGGATCTCGTCTTAAAGTTGATGAAGACCTCTATGAGGGACACGAAAGTCCCTAATTTCTAAATTGGGAGAAAGGCTAAATACAAAATAGGTTTGGAGGACCCTTGTTCATAAACAAGGGGGACATGCCTACGAGACATTGGACTAGGATTACCGTTTCAAAATAGCACCAGCATTAGAGACATGGCATAGAAACAAGAAATTCTACATGTATTAAATCAAAGCAAGATAGTGAAGGATGATCAAAAGAAATATCATTTCATTGAAATAAAGTTCATTACAAATGAAGGTCTTCAATACCAATTACATAAAAAGAAAGAAGAGAGGAATGAAGTTCTACCCAAGCTACCGGCTCCAGCCATCATAAGGGAGTGCTTTAAGTCATTTACTTTATCCTCGAGATCTCGCCTGACCACCAAGCTCTCGCCAAGTAATTTTTGGAATCTTCAGAAGTCATCTTTCATTTTTCTTAGTCTCTTCCTCAAAATAGCAGATTCGACCTCAGCATCCTTCACTATATTCACCTGGTAGGTCATCTGGATTTTGAGTTGAAGGAGCTCATTCTTTATCTTCTCAAACATCATAGTAAGATCTCCTAGGGTATTCTTCAAAGTAGCAATTCATCTGGATATGCACTTGGGCCAGCTTGAGCTCTGTCACCTAATCACTTTTGAAGTCGAGCTATCTTTTTGTCGGTCATCCGAAGCATTCATTTAAGATCAACAATTGATCACACCAACCGAGCCTATAGGTGTTGTATGAGTCCCCGGGCACCTATAATTGACTCTGAAGCTCAGAGAACCTCTTAGACCAATCTCAGCCATATTCCTCCTGATCAATGGACCATACCGAGCTCCTCTTCAGTAGCAGAATCTTCTCCTTTGCTGCTCTAAGCTCAACCTCAAGGGAACTGACCTTCATAGTCGAGGATCAAGACTTTTTGCTGGTACACTTTTTAGTCTGCTCAAGCTCTTCACTTAAATGATATTTCCTAGTAGTGTATTCTTTGAAGAACTATTTGGATGCTTGGAGAAGGCGATTGATCTCGACTGCGGCCTCTGCATAATTTTTTTTCAACTTTTGAAGTTCATCTTCTGCTTTCTTCAACTTCTTATTGGCCTGATGAACATTCCTCTTTAGATCCTTGATAACGGCCTTTAAAGGAATGGCCTAAGGTAGTTGCATGGCCTCAGCATATGATTGTGTTCCATGGCAATGATTGCAAGTAGGATTCTGAGTAATGAGTACACCACAATATATAAAAGTTCTAAAAAGAAGAGAAATTCAATTTGATTTTATTAATTAAAAAACTTTAGGTACATGAGGCATGGAAGAAAAGGGAAAAAGTATAATGATAAGAGATCTCAAACCTCTAGAGGAGGAGCAGTTGAAGAGCTCGGCATGGCCTTAGTAGGTGCTGGCTCCTCAGCAGGTGCGATGATGGGTTCGATAGGTTCGACAGCAATAGGCTTAGCATACGAAAGATCAGCTTTGGCCATAAGAAGCTCCACCGCATCTTTAGAAGATTCCTTTGCTAGGAAGCCAAAGTCCAACTCAGGGAACCTCTTAGCGACCTTCTTCTAGCAGAGGTCAAACCCTTTGATGAAGGCCTCTTAAGCAAATGGCACTTTAATATTCTTTAATTCCTCTGAAGATTTGAAGGATGAGATGGCTTGCTCCATAGCCTTGGCAACTCACCTCCTTTCTTTGATGATCTTGACCTCGGCCTCCTTCCTTTTCTCCTCCTCCAAGATCAATGCAACCTTCAACCCTATCATAGCCTATTCTTCTCTCTTAAGCGCCTCTTGCAAATGCCCAACCTCAGCCAAAAGATGCCCCACTTAAGCCTTTGTATCCTTGAGCCGCCTCCATGGCCTTTGAAGTCTCGACCTTATGAATATTGATCACCTTGATATTGGTGATCAGTTGGTGACCGACCCATAAATAATAAAGTCAGTTGTGCCACTAGAGAATGCATGATTGAATTTGAAGAAGGGGTAAAACAATTACCTCAAGGAAAGCCTCAAGAGAATCCTTCATCTATTGCTCAAGGTTGGTAAGAACGATCCTATTACCAATATTTGGTAGAGTACACCCATCAATCAAGGCTTTGACAACCTTCCAATCGTCGAACGAGGCACTCTCTAAATCAATGCTGTCACCACTGGACTCCCCAGAGTTTTTTTGGGGTCGAGCTTTCTTACCAGTTGCCTTCTTCTTTTCCACCACCTTTTTCTTTTTGATAGGAGGCACTAGGGCAGGGACCTTGGCAGGCAGACTCGAGGTCGTCGGAGGAACTATAGTTTTGGGAGCAGGGGCTGCCTGTGCTGGAGTAGTTGAGCTTGAGCAACTAATCTTCGCCCGCTTGGATGTCTCCTTGGGGACATTGTTCTTTCTTTTGTGGGCTCAAAGTCCCTTTGACAGCATCTTTAATTCTTCAAGGGTCATCTCTGCAGCAGCAAATAAGTGAAGGGAAAATCCTGTTTTCCAGATCAGGTTCGTTCAGATCTAATTTGATCAAGAGGAATATTTTAAAAAATTTTCTCTTAGATCCAAATCAGATTTGAGACTCCTCAAATCTAATTTTATCAATCTGATAAAATAAAAATAAAAAATAAATTAAATTAAATATAATTTAATTGTACCTTGTTATGGATAATCCTACTATCCTATGATGATCTCGATGTTTGCAGCTAAGGTTCTGGATGTAGCCACGCAAGCGCCTGGCCTCTATCGGATATCCACTCGAGCATTGGATCTGGAGATATCTTCTTCCCTCTTATCATACTCCAAAAATAAGATCTGGATCTGATCTTGGAAGGATCTTCAAAACTACCTTTTGAAGATCAGCAGTCGTCCTCTTGCAGCAGTGCAGCCTTCTTGCTTTCTCGATCGCCTTTCTCTTGATCTGGATCGCACCAAACTCGAGCTCAAAAGCTTCTTGGACATGGAGAGAAGAGAGAGAAGATCTAAAGGTTTGGCATGGAGAAGAGAGGGAGAGGAAGCCTTGGGTGTGGGCAAAGGGTAGAGGATCTGAATCCTAGGCGCAAATAGGGTCTTATTTATAGACCCTGCTGTGCCAACTCCTCTTCTTCCCAACCAATCACAACCTCTTTGTGAAATCAGATCTAAATCTGATTGGATGGAATAGAGATCCCTGGATTCCTCAGATTAGAGGGTCCCTCATAAACCTCCTTAGGTGGCGCCAAGATTGGTCAAAGAAGACTCTTGGTCCACTTTGATGGAATCCAAAAGGAATTGGAGTCCCAACAATGGGACTCCAATCCTCCACTTGGGTGCACGCCTCCCTGGCATGCACCCCTTCCTCCTTGCCAGGTTCTGGCAGGGGGACAAGGCCCAACCAGCTCTCCAATAGGTGCATGACACATGGGTCAAATGTCAAGTCAAAGGTCAGACTTTTGACCAAAGTCAAAGAACAAGAAATGGCAGGTGACCAAAAATGGCAGGTAATGTCTTACAAAATAAGACAACCTTTTCTGACTTGGACAACCTCCAGTCAGACCATATGAAGGCCTCTGATTGAGCACAAACTCCTTTGGCTCAGTCAGGACAACTTATTTATGATAGTAAAAGAAGAACGTTAGGTTCAATCGAGTGCTAGCACGATTTCCTTGAACCTAATTGAATCTCATTCAGATCAATTGAACTAGATCAGTTCAATTGATGATCACCAGATTCAAACCCTTTATTTGTGTGACCCAGTTAGGTTCAGTTCTGTATGGTAATGGGATATGTCATGATCTCTATCATCGACATCATCGAAACTCCTTTCGATGGATCAGAACTCTTCTGATTCGAACAGCTAGAATGATCGATCATCTAAATCATTCTAATTGCTCCCAAAATCCACCAGTGACACCTAGCAGTATATGGTGGCAACCCATCAGAGCTGAATGCGAACCTCTTGGTGCAGCTACCTGTGTGATTAAGTTCTTCTATCTTGAGCCCCGATCAGATTAGGGTTAAGGTGAACTCGTCAAACCCTAGTCTCTGTCATATGATGTAATCATTCGATTCGAGTCCAATGTGAAAATCTAAATAGAAACTCTTTCTATTATTTCACTCTGCCATGGCCATGGGCTTCTGGACTTGATTCTCATGATCATCATAGGGCTGCTCCTCTACCACCGAGGTAGATAGATTCCATCTTGATGCAATCCAGTTCCTACAATGAACATGCTATAGCCAACATACACCTCAGGGTTCCATATGGCTAGGAGACCGAGTAATGGTGTAGTCAAACTATAACACCCTCAAGGTGAACTGCCGATGCATCTCAGGTCAAAGAACCAGACACACTACTGCAGCATCGAGTCAGTCATTGACGAGAAGGTAGACTTCCTAATGACTACTCGAGGTGGTCACGCTCAGTGCCCTCGTTCTCTAACGAGTACCTGTACTCTCGCTCCGGTGTCTCCACACCGTAGACTCAAGACTCATCTACTAAAGAGAAGCGATTCGTACACCAACCTTCCGGATCAATCACCATCCTCGTGATGATCCTATGGTCGGGAGCATTTTATGAGTTAATAATGATTATTCATGTCTTAAATTTTCAACTCTTGAAAATATGAATTATCATTACCATTAACTCAAAGGATGTATCACAGACACTAAATACACATATGTGATAGAAAATAACCCATTTTATTGATTTATAGTCAAAATTATAATTTTGCCCCTAGAAGTGTATTACAAGTGTCAGCCAATTCTGGCTTCTAGGGCACATATATCTAACAATCTCCCACTTGTCCTAAAGCCAATTGGCTACAAGTCTAAGTCCCATCTTCTCAAGGTGGGCTTCGATCTTCTGCTGGCCCAACGGCTTTGTAAGTGGGTCTGCCACATTATCTGTGGAGTTGACTCTCTTGACCTCGACGTAACCCTTCTCGAGGTAATCGCGGATGAGGTGGTATCGCCGCTCAATGTGCTTGGATTTCTGGTGAGACCTCGGCTCCTTAGCAAGGGCTATGGCGCCATTGTTGTCGCAGTATAGAGGAATGGCATCTGATGGCATTACTCCAATTTTTATAGCAAACTTCTTGTACCAGAATGCTTCCTTCGCAGCCTCTGATGCAGCGATATATTCTGCTTCCATGGTGGAATCTGCTATCACCGTTTGCTTGGAACTCTTCCAGCTGACAGCACCACCATTGCACACAAACAGACTTCCAGATGTCGACTTTCGATCATCTATATCGGACATGAAATCCGAGTCTGTGTATCCCTGGACTTGGAGTTCTCCATTACCAAAGACCAACATCATATCCTTAGTTCTTCTCAAGTACTTAAGGATACATTTCACAGAAGTCCAGTGTTCTTCACCTGGATTTGACTGATATCTGCTTGTGACACTCACAGCATGGGCTATATCAGGTCGTGTACATAGCATGGCATACATGAGGCTCCCTATTGCAGAAGCATAAGGGATCTTGCTCATGCGTTCTATTTCCTCAGGTGTGCTGGGGCACATCTTCTTGGAAAGATGAATACCATGTCTGAAGGGTATTAATCCCCTCTTAGAGTTTTCCATACTAAACCTCTTTAGTACTTTCTCTATGTACATCTTCTGTGAAAGTCCTAGCATCCTATTCGGTCTATCCCTATAGACCTTAATTCCTAGAATAAAGGATGCTTCACCTAGGTCTTTCATGGAGAATTCCTTGGACAACCACATTTTGACTGATGTCAACATGGGAATATCATTCCCAATAAGGAGGATGTCATCCACGTACAATACGAGGAAGACAACAGCGCTCCCACTGACCCTTTTTGAAAACACATGGTTCCTCTTCATTTTTGATGAAACCAAACTTTTTGATCACATCATTGAAACGAGTGTTCCAGCTCCGAGATGCTTGCTTAAGTCCATATATGGACCTTTGCAGCTTGCAAACCTTGTGATCAGTATCACTGGATGTGAAACCTAGCGGCTGTTCCATATAGATATCTTCCTCAAGATATCCATTTAAGAATGCCGTTTTCACGTCCATTTGCCATATTTCATAATCGAAATAGGCTGCAACAGCAAGCAATGTGCGGATGGATTTTAGCATAGCTACTGGGGAAAAGGTATCCTGATAGTCAATGCCTTCGCGTTGACTATAACCTTTTGCCACTAGTCTAGCCTTGAATGTCTCCACATTCCCATCTGCACCAATCTTTCTCTTGAAGATCCATTTACACCCAATAGGTACTATACCTTCTGGTGGATCTACCAAGGTCCAGACTTGGTTTGAGTGCATCGAGTCAATTTCTGACTGCATTGCCTCTAAGCCATTTCTCGGAGTCGATATCTGATATCGCCTCGTTGTAGGTTTTGGGATCATCACCATGAGCACCATTACCTACGAGGAACATTTTCTCTACTTCCTCTGAAATAATACCTAAGTATCTTTCAGGGGGATGGAAAACTCTTTCCGATCTACGAGGTGGAGGAGGTAGTGTTCTTATTGGCTCAACCTGATTTGGTTCCAATTGGTCCTTAGCTCGTTCTGCTTGTGAGACTTTCTCATCAAGCTTAATCTGCTTTCCAATGCCGCTATCTTGAATAAACTATTTTTCAAGAAAGATGGCATGTCGACTCACAATCACATTGTGGTCTTCTGGAATGTAGAAATAGTATCCTAATGACTCTTTAGGATATCCTATGAATCGAGCTCTAAAGGACCTAAACTCTAACTTGTCCGCTTGTTGTCTTTTGACATGAGCCGGACAACCCCAAATTCTGAGATGACTCAGACTTGGTTTCTTACCGTGCCATATCTCATACGGTGTGGTAGGAACGGTTTTAGAGGGAACCCTATTCAGTAGATAGATTGAAGTTAATATGATGATGTCCCCAAAGAAAATCAGGGAGGTCTGTGAAGCTCATCATGGATCGAACCATATCCAATAGAGTCCGATTTCTCCATTCTGAAACCCCGTTGAGTTGAGGTGTTCCTGGTGGAGTCCATTGAGAGACTATGCCATTTTCCTTAAGATAGTCTAGGAATTCTCGGCTAAGGTATTCACCTCCTCGATCTGATCGAAGAACCTTAATGGGTTTTTCAGTTTGTTTTTCTACTTCATGTCTGAATTCTTTGAACTTTTCAAAAGCTTCAGACTTGTGTCTCATAAGATACACATACCCATACCTAGACAGATCATCGGTAAAGGTAATGAAGTAGACAAAATTGCCTCTAGCCGGCACATCAAATGGGCCGCACACATCAGTATGTACTAGGGCAAGGAGATCTGTGGCCCTCTCCCCATGTCCAACAAAAGGGAGTTTAGTCATTTTGCCTTGAAGACAAGATTCACAAGTTGGATATGACTCAAAAGTCAATGGACTCAATAGCCCATTTTTCTCCAATTTGTTGATCCTATCTTCTGCTATATGACCTAATCTCAGGTGCCATAGATATCTGTCATTTGGACTATCCCTAGGTCGTTTGGCATTCACGTTTTGCTCGATAGTTAAAATAGGTACATCAATATGTAACTGATAAAGACCATTAATAAGGAAAACCATTTGCAATTTTATTTCTTTCATAAAGAATGTTACAATGGTCCTTAAAGAAGGTAATCACATAAGCCTTCTTGTGCTAAGCATGAAACAGAAATCAAATTCCTGCTAGCTGCAGGCACATAATAACAGTCTTTTAAAACTAAGTCTAAACCAGATGGTAATCGAAGAGGGTATGTTCCCACGGCTACTGCAGCAACTCTTGCTCCATTACCGATGCGTAGGATCATGTCTCCATCCCTCAGCCTCCTGCTATCCTCAAGACCCTGCATAGAAGTGCACAGATGAGCACTAGAACCAGAGTCAAGCACCCAACTGGATGCAGAAGAAACCGTAAGGTTAGACTCAATAACGAGCATACCTCCAGAAGGACCTTCCTTCTTGTTCTTCAGGGTGGCCAGGTAAGTAGGGCAGTTCCGCTTCCAATGGCCGTCGCTGTTGCAATGGAAACACTTTCCTTTGCCATCAGCGGCCTTTCTTCTTCGGTTCTGCCTTCTTCTTCTTTGATCCTTCCACCTTTTGCTTTTTCACAGACTTCTTTTTCTTTCCATAAGACTTTCTTTTGGAAGAAGTCCGTTCCATAGCAAGAACTGAGCCTTTAGAACCTTTCATAGAAAGCTCAGCGGTAACCAGCATATTCATTAATTCGGCCAAGGAATTTTGAAGTTTATGCATGTGGTAATTCATGATGAATTGCCCATATGCATCAGTCAAGGATTGCAGAATAATATCATTCTGCAGATCCAAGTCCTAACTTCACACCGAGCTTCTCAAGCTCTTCCATGTCCTTGATCATTGTCAGACAGTGATCTTGGACTGACTGCCCATCACGCATCTTAGCCTTAAAAAGTCATTTCGTGACTTGATATTTGGCTGCGCGACTCTGTTCACCAAACATCTCCTGCAGGTGAGCCAACATTTGGCGAGCAGTCCCGATATCTTCATGTTGGCGCTGGAGCTCATCAGACATCGAGCCCAACATGTAAGTATCTGGCCTTATTATCTTCGTCAATCCATTTTTTCCAGAGACGCTCTCTGTTCAGTGGATGGACGGGCTGGTAAGGTGGGAGGGTCCTGGTCCAAAACATGTGTTAACTTCTCGAAACCCAAAATAATTTTGTAGTTCCTGAGCCAATCTTTATAATTGGGTCCAGTCAGTCTATGTGTGTCCAGGATACGTGCCAATGGGTTGGACGCAGACATTTTCCTGTAGAGAGTCAAAGATTCTAGTTAGATACTGTAATTTTGACTTGACCAATTTATTTAGGGATTTTATTTTTAAACAAATTAGCTCCCACTATTTTCTCGGATCCCTACACTCCCTCTGTAGAGATGCGAAAATCTCCATGATTAATGATTTCTAGTGGGTGGTGCGGTCTCACCAACTGACTCATCACCTCACCTAACAGTTATTGGTGATGGGTTAGCCAATGAGTGAACAACTCTTGTTCAATGATTCTCTAATCATGGTGCACCCAAACTTGGTCTCTAATTCATGAATCTCACCGTATCCGAAATATTGATCCACTCCTTAGTTAAGTCAGACCCACCATTTGCATAGACTGGGTTCCTAATTGAGTCTCTCACCGTATCCAAAATATTGAGCCCAACTCATCCTCCAGCCCATAGCATCCAATGCCTAATAGACATGGTTGCATCTTCCCGGTGCAACTGAGCCACTGTATCCAGCCGAGAACAATCAACCCCGGGAAGGGCCCGCACATCTACAATGGTGGAAGACCTCAGACTTAATCTTTTCTTAGGGAGAATTGATTCAGGTCTCATTAAACTAGACTTGGCTTAGTCATAACAATTATGACTAACCTAGTGGCATGGGTTAGCTCGGATTATTGACCACCTCAGATCAGAACTGTGTCAACAGATATGGCCAGGTAAGTGAGACCGGTGGAAGGAATATGCCATTAACTCGTACAAGAACGCATTCAGGTCGAGTAGCTTCCAATTAAAAACCAGTCGGTCGTATGTGCCAAACTTACCTTAGACACCAAATTGTTGAGTCAGAACCAATTGGGTTAGCCTACAATCCAGACTCTAACCTCTGAGCCTAATTAGGTCTTGCTTGATCGTGACTCGATCTTGACCCAGACTTAATCCTATTAGGCTGGTCAATTTAAGCATTGTTGATCCCATCTAACCAACTCTTGATTCGGTTTGATCAACCGCTTAGACCTAATTGAGCTACCCAAGCCCGAACCCAGTATTATGAATATGTCTTAGATCTAAAATTCTCAATTTTAGACCTAATTAATATTTCATAAATCTTAATTCTTAATTAAGTTAGGGTTCATAAACAAAATATGCACAATAAATCCTAGGGTTTCAGGATCTAGGGATTTTGCAGAAAGTAAGTTTTGGGATTTCTGATTAAGGACGAACACGCAGCACCCCTACACATCATAAGAACACCCCATCGAATGGGAAAGAGAGGGCCTTTAAACCCTTCTTCATTCTTATGACCGGACGGCCAAGAGGAACGCCTTAATCAGGAACATGTAAATACTACAAAACAGTTTTAGATCTATATCATATATCTCATATACAAATAAATTAGATCTAATTCATGGCATATTTTGCATACATCTCATGTATCAAATCATGCATATTTTTCAGATCTAAATTATCTCATAATAATCTAAAAAATTAGATTTAAATTGATCTAATCAAAATAAATTCTAATCTAGACAATTATGTAGAACTATTCTACAACTAGTCTAGACATGCATCAATCATATCTCATATGATATTTAAAATTAAATAATTTTTATTTGCTATTTTTTAGATGTTATTATAACACTTATAATATCAAAAAATAGTAAATAAATAGATCTAAAATATGATTTAATCAAATTAAATTAAAAACATGCAAGACTATTCTATAGAACTATTCTATTCTAGAACTAGTCATGCATATCTTCTAATCTTAGATCCAAATCATTTAATTTTAATTTTTTCTGATTTCAGATCTGATCACATCTCATGTGACATCTGAAATCACTATTATTTTTAATTAAAATAAATTTAAAATTAGATCTAAACAATTTAGAACCATGGCTCTGATACCAGTTGAAGGAAAATCCTGATTTTTCGGATCCAGGTTCGTTCAGATCTGATCAGATCAAGAGATATATTTCAAAAATTTTTTCTTGATCTCAATCAGATCTTGAATATTTTAGATCTGATTCTTATTTATTTAATAAAAATAAAAAATAAAAAGATAAATTAAATCAAATTTAATTTACCTTGATTTGGGTAATCCTATTACCCTGTGATGATCCTGTTTGCAGCGGAAGGTTCTGGATCTAGCCACGCAAGTGCCTGGCCTCTACCGGTATCCACTCGGGTTGGATCTGGAGATCCTTCTTCTTATCTATCATACCTCCAAAAATTAGATCTGGATCTGATCTGGAGGATCTTCAAAACTCCTTTTGAAGATCAGCAGTCGTCCTTTGCAGCAGCGCAGCCTTCTTGCTTTTGATCGCCTTTCTCTTGATCTGAATCGCACCAAACCAAGTCCAAAACTTTTGGACGTGGAGAGGAGAGAGGGAGAAAGGTTTGGCATGGAGAGGAGGGGAGAGGCAGCCTTGGGGCATGGGAAATTAGAATCTAAATCCTAGGGTTGGGCGCAGGGTCTTATTTATAGACCTAACTTGTGATCCAACTCCTCTTCTTCCCTCAACCAATCACAACCCTTTGTGAAATCAGATCTAAATCTGATTGGTTGGAATAGACCCTGGATTCCTCCTGGATGCCTAAGAAGTCAAATTATGGTCCCTCAGTCAAACTGGATTCTTAGGAACTCTGATGGAATCCAAAAGGGAGGTGGAGTTCCTTGTCCAACAAGGACTCCTAGGCGCCTCCTACTTGGGCTCACACACCCAGGGTGGCGTGCGCCCTTCTCCTTGCCAGGTTCTGGCAGGGGGACAAGGCCCCCACCAGCTCTCCAATAGGTGCATGACATGTGGTCAAAAGTCAAAGGGTCAATGGTCAACGTTTGACCAGTCAAAGGTAGACTTTTGACCAAAGTCAAAGAACAAGAAATGGCAGGTGACCAAAAATGGCAGGTAATATCTTCTTACAAAATAAGACAACCCTTTCTGACTTGGACAACCTCCAGTCAGACCATATGAAGGCCTCTGATTGAGCACAAAACTCCTTTGGCTCAGTCAGAGGACAACTTATTTATGATAGTAAAAGAAGAACGTTAGGTTCAATCGAGTGCTAGCACGATTTTCTTGAACCTAATTGAATCTCATTCAGATCAATTGAACTAGATCAGTTCAATTGATGATCACCAGATTCAAACCCTTATTTGTGTGACCCAGTTAGGTTCAGTTCTGTATGGTAATGGGATATGTCATGATCTCTATCATCGACATCATCGAAACTCCTTTCGATGGATCAGAACTTCTTCTGATTCGAACAGCTAGAATGATCGATCATCTAAATCATTCTAATTGCTCCCAAAATCCACCAGTGACACCTAGCAGTATATGGTGGCAACCCATCAGAGCTGAATGCGAACCTCTTGGTGCAGCTACCTGTGTGATTAAGTTCTTCTATCTTGAGCCCCGATCAGATTAGGGTTAAGGTGAACTCGTCAAACCCTAGTCTCTGTCATATGATGTAATCATTCGATTCGAGTCCAATGTGAAAATCTAAATAGAAACTCTTTCTATTATTTCACTCTGCCATGGCCATGGGCTTCTGGACTTGATTCTCATGATCATCATAGGGCTGCTCCTCTACCACCGAGGTAGATAGATTCCATCTTGATGCAATCCAGTTCCTACAATGAACATGCTATAGCCAACATACACCTCAGGGTTCCATATGGCTAGGAGACCGAGTAATGGTGTAGTCAAACTATAACACCCTCAAGGTGAACTGCCGATGCATCTCAGGTCAAAGAACCAGACACACTACTGCAGCATCGAGTCAGTCATTGACGAGAAGGTAGACTTCCTAATGACTACTCGAGGTGGTCACGCTCAGTGCCCTCGTTCTCTAACGAGTACCTGTACTCTCGCTCCGGTGTCTCCACACCGTAGACTCAAGACTCATCTACTAAAGAGAAGCGATTCGTACACCAACCTTCCGGATCAATCACCATCCTCGTGATGATCCTATGGTCGGGAGCATTTTATGAGTTAATAATAAAAATTCATGTCTTAAATTTTTAACTCTTAAAAATATGAACTATCATTACTATTAACTCAAGGAATGTATCACAGACACTTTCAAATACACACTGTGATAGAAAATAATCTATTTTATTATTTATAGTTAAAATTATAATTTTGCCCTTAGATGCGAATTACAAGTGTTAGCCGATTCTGACTTCTAGGATACACATATCTAACAATAAGCTGAGGTTAGAAGAAAGATAAAAGAGATAGAAGAAGATTCAAATGTATACCTTTGGGCTTGAACGGGATTAGACTGAGGTTGTATAAGGTTTGGTTATCAACGAGTTTAGATAACGAAGGACGTTTATAGTCTCTTAATTTGCTAGCAGAGTCGAGATCCTTTCTTTCTAGCCTGGGGCCTCTACAGACCAAATCCCTCAGCTGACTCCATGGAGGATGCCTTAACTCTATAGAAGAATAGGAAACAAAGAAAAACTTTTTCTTCCAATTATGAATAAAAAAAGAGACACCTTTGAGCAATCCCTTCTGACCAAGTCGGAGGGATAAGTACCACCAGTCCTTGATAGAAAGATGTCATTTGAAGGTAAAAAATGTTCGAAACAAAGAAACTATAGGACGGACCTCAGTTGAAAGATAGAGAGCAAGAAATTCTATAATAAATCTAAAAGAGTTTGGAACAACAGAGGCAAGAGATATGTCTAAAAAGTAAAAAAGGGCAACAACAAAAGGGGGGAAGGAAAGCCTTAGTCCGTCATGGAAAGCTTCTATGTATAAACAAAAATGACTCGGGGGAGGGGCACAAACTCGGCCGCTCGATCCGGGAAGCTCCAGTTCATACTCAGAAGGGATTCCGTATCAATTAAACTCTGATTAAAGATAGATCATCAGGAGAAAGAGAATAAGGTATAGTTTTTGGAACAAAACCAGGACAAGCTATCTCCCTAGGTTTAGTTTTATTCCTAGGGTCAAAGCTAGGGGAGCTCAGATTGGACGGACTCCTAGAACTAGTGGACCAAGAAACTTCAGAAGTCATTTTGGATCAAACAAAATTGAGAAAAATACACAAAAACTCGAAAGAATTGATGACAAAATTTCTAAAAAACCAAGGAAGAACAACAAACCCTCCCAAAAAACCACTGAAAGTTGAAAAATAAAAAAAATGCTGGAAGAGGGTTAGGAGACTAACCTAAATCAGTCAAAAATTTCAGGGACACGGTCAAAAGAGTGAAAGATGAATGGAGGGGGCGTCAAAGACCAGAGGGATCATAAAAGGAATGGAACCAGGCGCTCGGGCTTGAAGAAGATGAAAGGCAAAGAAGAAAGAAGAAAAGCTAGAATGGGAGAAGAAGAAGGGAAGAATGTTTAAATTATCGGACGGACTCCAAGGTGATTATGATTGCAGATCAGCGATGCCAAAGCCTATGCTTCTTCATGTCCCTCCCATCATAGCAGCAATGGACATCTGACAAAATTTTTATGGCACCATACATAGAGCTTTACACTAGAGGGAATTTCAAATGCTGAGGTCATTTTGGGTCATTCAATATTAAAGAAGCTTAGGCACCAATTTGAATATGCCAAACCTTTTCATCTCTCGAAGGAGGAAAGCCAGACAGAACTTTGATAGTCATAGATTTTGGTACTTCCTTAATCCGAACAGCACTTGAGAGTAGGGAGATAAGTGTTGGAGGTAAAATAGCTCCCACCGAAGTCCAATCAGATGTCCGACCTTGGTATAGTGCTATATGAAGTAATGATGATTAAGTTCGAACTTCAATCAAGTTGTTTCTCTATTCCAGCCAAGTTCTGGAAGGTCGACCTTCAGACCTTGCAGAGTAGACGACCCTTTCGGTGATAATCCTCTCAACTTTCTTCTGATAACTACAAAACTTATCAAAGACATATTGAACTTCGGCCAGACAAACTTGAATAGTGAAAGAAGTTGCCATTCGACTGGTTCCGATCTCTGGCTCAAAGTAGACAGTAGGCCTCCAACAAATATTGAACTCTAGCACCGTCCGATCTTGTCTAGTGGCTGGCCTTGAAGGCGACTAAATTTCTCTACTCCACTCTACGGATAGCAGATCTCACCAACCTCACTCCAAGGACTTCGAATGGACAAACTTGAGTCAGCAAGAGCACCTCACCATCAATATGAGTCGGATCTTCAATTCGGAATAAGCAATGGTCACTCTACAAACAATGAATCTCAGTACTCTTTCATCCAGACTTCGAGTCGACTTTGAAAATTGGCCAAACTTTTGAGAGCAACCAGGATAGTACCAACAAGACCCAAACTTAGAACTCAGTTGTAAACCCTCTACCATCAATGTAAAGGCTGACCTTTGAAGCTCAGTCAGTCCAACCTTCCTTCAATTCCAATGACAGTCGGCATAAATGAATAAATGAAACACCATCAAACTCAAAAGCCTTCGACCTTCTATTCAAACTCCAACAAATAAGAATCAACTACCAGCAAATCATGATAAATAACAGTCCACTCTCCATAATAAACTCCAAGTGGCCCAAACGGTCTTCTGACATTCTGTTATGACTATCACTGTCATTATGTTATAGGCTCCATCTATATAAAAGACCCTTTAGATATGCTGCTCCCTCTTTGAGTTCTCCTTTCTGCTCTAATTCTCTTATGTACTCCATTCTTGTTGGCTAGGAAGCTAACTTGACCATCGAAGGGTCCTTCTGGAGCCACCCACCTTTGATCCAAACTTCATTTTGTAGGTCTCGTCAGTGAGATTGTCTCCACCACCTCTAGCAAACTCTGGCATCTCATAGTTTTCTACACCAACTATTGGGGATAAAATAACTCTTGCCGAAGTTGGATAAGAGGCTTGATCTTGATATGACTTCATCCAGAGTTCCAACAGTCATGGCCAAACTTTAACTAAATTGATTTCCTAATCCAATTCAACTAAAGGGGGCCAACCTTCAAACCATGTATGATGGACGAACTTTTTAGTTGAAACCATCTACTCTTTCTCAACAATCACAGAATGCCCCCATAGCGTGATGAACTTCACTCGACCAAAGTTGAATAATGAAGAATGCGATAACTGACTTTGGTCCTGGTGTCAGCAGAGCCCCATCGAATAATGAATTCCTACACCCTCCGATTTCATCTGTGGTAGATCTTGACTGCGGCCGAATTCCTTTATGGCATATAGTATATCTCATTAATCTTATAAAAAGGACTTCACCCAATCGAATTCCTCCCTAGTTAAATTCTATCCAGGCCAAATTTCTTTGCTCTACTTTACAGATAGTGGTAGAACTCAAGTATGGCCAAATTCCATTATTCCTTTCTGACAATAGTAGATCTAGCCAGCCTATATGATGCATTTTGATCGACCGAGTTTGAATAGTGAAAGAACTTCATCATCAGCACAAATTTGGTTCTCAATCCAGAATAGCAACTACTCCATAGATAATGAATCATAGCACTCCTTCGATCCGAACTTTAGACCAATCTTGAAAACAACGGAGCTTCTAAAAGTAGAGCAAATGGCACCAGTAAGAAGTTCATCCATTTCAACTCCCAATCGATCTCGAAGATAGCTAAACTCCTTCATAAAATCTAATAATGATTTGGAAAGCTTAACGTTTTCCTCTATGGCCTCCATCTTGAATGCTCCCATCAATTCCTGACCGACTTTGAAGATGGCTGCACTCCTTAAAGTCAGTCGAACTCCTCAAAGCTATGAAAGACAACACTAATATATCCAAACTAGCTTCAAATTTGCCACCTACCATTCATAAGTCGATCTCTAAGTTCAGCCTACCTAGCTCCAAGTTCTTCATCCCAATACATGCGGCCTACTAATAGCTACAAAAGCTATGTCCGAACTCCAACAAATAGAACCCAACCACCTACAAGTTGCAATAAATGATAGTCCACTCTTCGTAATAAACTCCATGCGGCCTGAACGGTCCACTAGTATTTTCTTATGGCTATCACTTTCATTCTATTACAGGCTTGGCCTATATAAGGGATCCTCTAGATACGTTTCCCCTCTAAGCTCCCATCTCTACTTACTTCTCTCTTGAGTACTCCATTTTTGTTGGCCAGAAAGCTAACTTGATCGTTAGAGAATCCTATCGGAGCTATTCACCTCCGATTTGGACTTCTTCTTATAGGTCTCATCAGCAGCCTCATCTTCACCAGCTCTAGTGAACTCCAACGTCAGCATCATTTTCTGCACCAATAGAATTGGTGCTAGAGAAGGGTTGCTGAGCTCTTATTCTTAAAGGAGTATCTAGTCGAGTTCATGTTCTTCCTCTCCTCTCTAATTCTGTAGTTCTTTTCTCTCTGATCATTCTTGTGTTCTGATAAGATGTCACCTAAGAAAGCTTCAACTCGATGATCCACTATCTCTGCTGCTAGATCTTAGCCAGATCAGCCTACTTTGACCTCATCGCCGCCACCACAAACCCCACCAGCAGTTATGATGGATCTAGAGCAATTCAACCTACTGACGCAGTAGGTTAAGAGACTTACCGAAGCATTACAAGCCATGCACCAACCCCTCGCACTAGTTTAGCTGGAAAGACCCTCGTTGGAATGCCGAGATACAATGCCAAGAAGACCCACCTAGGCAAGTCAGTCGATGACTCTTGGGAAGCGAAAGTAGAGAGCAGAGAGCTCTTGTTCAAATCATGATTCCATCCTTGGAAAATCACTATGCCCTTTCAACCAACTATGCTTTGAGATCCATGATCAAGATGATATTCTCAATCAAAAGCTTCAAGAAATGAATTGGTGGATCGATGAACTCCACCATGTTGCCCTTGCTCGCCATGACGACATCTGTACCAACCCCCTATTTTATGCTAGAATCATGCAGGAGCCCATCCCGTTGAATTTCAAACTCTCCCAATTTGAGAGTTATTATGGAACCTCGGATCCAATCGATAATGGTATGCCTGATGCTGCTCCATGGCATGCCTGATGCCTTTCTATACCGTGCTTTCTCCTCTACTTTGAAGGAAGTAGCAAGAAATTGATACTCGAATCTTAAATCAGGTACCATCTTTTCTTTTGATCAGTTGAGCCATCAATTTATAGCTCATTTCATCAATAGTCAGCATCAGAGATGAGGTTCAGACTCTCGTTAATATCAAGTAGAAGAAAGAAGAGTCCATCCAAGCTTATATCAGTTGCTTTAATGCTGCTGCATTAGAGGTCTGAAACATGGACCAATCTATTATTATGGCCACACTGAAAGATGGCCTTCAGAAGAATGATCATCGCTTATTCTTGGAGAAGAAATATCTCTACGGTTTTGCTGACATGCTGGACCAGGCTGAAGGCTATGCTTGAGCAGAAGAGGCCTTCAAGCTAAAGGATGAAGAAGATGCAGGAGAGCGATAGGCAAGTGAATCCAGCAAGCCCATAGTTGTTGAAAAGCCAGGTGAAGCTTGACCACACTCTAGAATTGTAGGATTTGGTGCGGTGCTCCCAAGCCTTGGGAGGAGCTAGGGTATTGGCTCTGAGAGACTAGGATGAGTGTGAGTCTTAGGATTAGGATAAGAGTTATCCTAGGATGAAGGCAGCATATAGCCCTGCACGAACTCAAGGTTCAGGTGTGAGGACCTTGAGGGAGCTTGGCAGGTGCTCTAGAGATCTAAGAAATAAGATGGAGCAAAGGACTAAAGTCAGAAAAAGAATTAGCCAAGACAAGGGGCTGAGACACAGGCAGGCTGGCTCGGATATGTAGTCGAGCTAGCTCGAACCGAGACCGAGCCAACTTAGGATGCAGTCAAGCCGATTGTCTTAGGCAGATAAAAGATAGGGTTCTGTAGATGAAATACTTTGGTGTTTCATTTAAAATTTGGATAAGATCAAATCTCCTTGCCCCCACCCCTCCCTTATTGCCCCCACTTGGACTAAGAGTCCAAGTGGTTTGGGAAGTTGAATATTCCATACCTAATTTTGAATTAGGTGCCCCTAATATGAGCCATTGGATGACCATTTAATCTGATCTTTGCCCTATATTATTGGTGCCATAAAATGAACTTACGTGACACTTCAAAAAATAAATAGAATTTTATTCTGAAGAATCCTTCTATGCGAAGCATCTTTCGGAATTAATTCTACATACTTCCACGTGTCCTAAGATTATGATCAAGCATGAGATAATGTCAGAAGGCATGAGAAATTAGATGGGGAAGGGCACGAGAAATTTAGATGGTGCCCCTACGTGAATTATAAATAGGGGCTGCGCCAGGCTTTTGAGGCAATTCAATCCCATTCCTTCTTTCTTATAAACCTCTCCACTTTGTCCAATTTCCTTCTTCCTTCCCTCATTAAGACAAGGTCCTATCAAGGACAAGAAGTCTTCTTTAGGACAAAGGTCTAGGAAGAAAGATAAGGAAGATAAGGAGAAAAAAAGTAAGGGAAAGGGAAGACCAGGAGGAAGGAAGTAAGGCTAGGAGAAAGGAAGAAAAGGCTAGAAGAGGTTCTACCCAAGTTAAATTCTTGCAATAAGAATTTAATTTAAGAAATCAATTTCAAAAGGTGTTAGAGGCTTGATCAAGTCCCCATGTGGATCAATGTTGGAGGGTGAACATGTGGGCACCTAGTGGAACCCTTGCTGGACCTCTACCGAAATTAAGACTCAAATCAGGGTTTAGCAATTCAGGTATGTTCCTATGCCCTAAGTTTATATTATAATGCCATGTTATATGATCTTATTTTAATAAAGTGATCCTGGGTTAAAATTTGACTTTAAGATTTCTTTATAAATTGCTTTAAAGTTCATGCTTTTGTCCTGGTCATCAAACCCTATAGTGGTATCAGAGCAACCTTTATTAGGTTAAATCATATGTTCATATGCTCATTATTTTATGGCATAATGTTTAATATGACATGATCATATTTAATTTTATATAATTAGATTATGATTTACATCATTCTATAAGGTTGCCCTGGCATAGTGGTGGATGTCAGTTATGTGGTAAATGATTGTCCTAGAATGATGGAATCTAAATAAGCATATTAGTTTGTTAATATGAATGCTTGTGATTTGCTATGATTGATGTGATCAATACATACAAATGCTTCATATGAATTGTTATGATCATTATATTTATGTTGTTTATCTAGAATATGCATTTAGACTAGTTAAATCCCTCTTTAAAATTATATTAAATTGTAGTATAATTAACCAATAGCAAACCAGTCTGGATGTATAATTGATTGATCAATGTCTAGAAAAGTGGTTCATGATTGGTAAAGAAAATATGATTTCTAATTGATTTCGTTGTCTGATCTGGCTAATTTATTGATGTCTAAGAAAAGCAACAGGAGGACCCCCACCTCTCTCCCACTTATCTGGTCGATTAGATTAATTTAATTCTTGATTAGGGTGCTTAGTGTTATATTCACTACATTAAAGCCTTTCTTCATGCTAAGTCATTATTATGTTATGAACTATATTAGATTTGTTATGTAACCACAAGACCTATTATGGAGACTAACATAATATTGTTCTAGTGCATTAAGATGCTTACAGCATTTTTTGGATATACTATTTTGTTGTGTAACCATAAGGATAGTAATATTCGAATTTGATCATATAGAAATGAAGGGTTCAACTTAACTAAAACATTATAGTTTGTTGTGCAACCATAAGGCTATTAATATTTTAGAGGCCATGATTATATTGAGAATTGTATGAGATACAGTTGGAAAGAATTTCCTACCTTTGAAATCATAAAAGGATTGTTGTGCAACCATAAGATCTTTTATGAGGAATTAGGGTCTCAATTCTACTAAGAAAACCAATTAGGATTTCTCGATCATCATAGAAGAGGGTTATGATGTCTAATAAAATAGTGAGAGATATAATTAAATTAAAGTTCTAATTTAATTATGCATGTCATCATGAGTTGTTTGCTTATATAATATTCTTTATTATGTTGATTAAATTCTATATGACTTCTTCACTTTCACTGTATGGTATACTGGATTCAAATAAATAGACCAATCCCAGTTATGTGGACTAGTTGAAAAATCTAAAAATTATGCTCAATCAAGAAAAACTCTTCTATATTCTTGATGCCCTTGATCTTGAGCCATTAGGAGAAGATGCCATAGAGAAAGAAAATTCCATATATAAGATATGGCAAAATGATTCTTTAACTGTCAAATGTATTATACTAGCCTCTATGAGTACTAAGTTATAGAAACAACATGATGGCATAGACACTCAGTCCATATTGTTGAATTTAAAAGAGCTTTATGAAGAATAGATTAGGACTGCTAGATCTGAGATATCTAAGCAGTTATTCCAAGCCAGGATGGTAGAAGGATCATCCATGCAAGACCATATTTTGATGATAATTGACCCGATCACTCAATTAGGTCAATTAGGTTTTGTAATGGATAGAAAGTTAAGTTAGGATTTGATCCTACAATCACTTCCAGAATTATTTTCTTAGTTTGTCATGAACTATCACATAAACAAACTAAATACTTTCTTGCCTACGTTGTTAAATATGCTCAAAATAGTAAAGAGCCATATCAAGAAGGATAAGGCTCCTCTTTTTTTTGTAGATGGGATCTCCAAGAAGAAGACAGGCAAAAAGGATTCAAAGAGGAGGATGAACCCTAAAAGTGGCATAAATAAGAGAAAAAAGGGGAAGAAGGCCTCTGGTCAAGCGACCTACTTTTTCTATAATAAAGTAGGTCATTGGAAAAGAAATTGCAAGGCTTACCTTGCAACTATGAAGACTGCTGCAAGTATTGCACCAAAAAGTATGTATGAGATACATATAATATTATCATTAAATTCTTTTATTTCAAACTCTTGGGTATTGCATACTGCCTGTGGTTCTCATATTTTTAGGGGCTATAGAAAATTAGAGTTTTCAAGAAGGGTGACTTCGAGCTCTACAGCGCTAGAGGAAAGTCCATCCAAGTAGAAGCTATCGAGACAAATATTTTGAAGTTATCTTTTAGAAAGATCATAGAGCTAAAGAATTATTATTATATACCTAAGATCATTATAAATATTATTTCTATATCCTTATTATTAAAATAAGGTTATGAAATTGATGTAATGAGTAATGATTGCTTAATCAAATTTTATAATAAAATAATATGTTATGGCATTTTTGACAATGGTCTTTTGACTCTATCTCTGAATGATAATATTTTTTATATTAATGAAAATAAAAAGTGAAAGAGAGAACATGTTAATAATACTTTGCTTTAGCATTGTCGACTTGGTCATATAAGTGAGACCAGGATTAACAAGTTATATAAAGAAAAATTTTTTGATCCTTATGATTATGAATCATTAGAAACTTTTGAATCTTGCCTTATGGATAAAATGATCAAGACTCTATTTAGTGGATATGGAGAAAGGTCAACTGAGTTATTAGGACTTGTACATATAGATGTATATGATCCTATGACAACTCAGGCCAGAGGTAGATACTCTTATTTTATAAGGTTCACTGATGATTTATCTAGATTTAGATATATGTATCTTATGAAATATAAATCTGAAGCTTTTGATAAATTTAAAGAGTATTAAAGCATGATCGAGAAATAAACTAAAAAAAATATAAAAACTCTTCGATCAGATCAAGAAGAAGAATACTTATCCAGTGAATTTTTAGACTATCTTAAAGTAAAGAAGATTCTCTCTAAATAGATCCCTTCTTATACACCATAGTTAAATGGTGTAGCTGAAAGGATGAATCATACTTTATTGGATATGGTATTGTCCATGATGTGCATCACAGAGTTACCTATTTTCTTCTAGGATCATGCCCTAGAGGCCACAGTATATATCTTGAATAGAGTATCTTCAAAATCTATATTTAGCACTCTATATGAGATATGGAGAGGTAAGAAACCTAATCTTAATTTTTTTAAGATATGGAGGAATTCGTCATATGTCAAAAGAAATTTTGAACATAAGCTAGATGCAAGAGCAGATAGAAGTCTATTTATAGGATATCCTAGAGATAGTATGGGATATCTATTCTATCATCATATTAAACAAAAGGTATCCGTAAGTAGGCATGCCATTTTCATGAAGAAAGAGTTTATCCTAGAAAGAGGTAATGGGAGAAATATTGAATTTAGAGAAGTTCAAGATAAACAAATAGAGATTTCTCAACTAAATGAATAATAAATAGGAAAGAATCGGAACAAACTCCTATCCGAAGGTCGATAGAGTGTGATATGCACCTATGAGGTACGGGTTCATTATTGAAAATAATGACATCTAAATCATTAAGAATGATGAACCTCTGATCTATACGGAAGCTGTCATGAGTAAAGACTCAAACAGATGGTTAGATGCCATAAAATTCGAGATGGACTCCATGTACATCAACAAAGTATGGAGTTTAGTTGATGCACTAGAGAGTGCGAATCCTATTGTATGCAAATGGATCTATAAGAAAAAGATTAGAGCAAATGGCCAAGTTGAAACATATAAAGCCAGACTAGTGGCTACGTATTTTAGACAAAAATAAGGTGTAGAATATGATGAAAGATTCTCACCTATTGCCATGCTCAAATCTATTCAGATTATGTTTGCTATAGTAGCATACCATGATTATCAAAAATGGTAAATGAATGTAAAGACCATCTTTCTTAATGATTTTCTTGAGGAGGTTTACATGTCATAGCCAAAAGAATTTATGTCAAGTGAGAGATCAAATCAGGTGTGCAAGCTTAAGAAATCCATTTATGGATTAAAGCAAGCATCAAGAAGTTAGAACATCCATTTTGATATTACAGCCAAAGAGTTTGGCTTCATTAAAAATGTAGATGATCGTTATATGTACAAGAAGACTAGTGGGAGTGCCATAGTTTTCTTGGTTCTATATATAGATGACATACTACTCCTCATTAGGAATGATATCCCAATGTTGCAATTGGTTAAATTATAGCTATCAAGTAAGTTTTCCATGAAAGACTTGGGAGAAGCATCCTTTATACTTGGTATTAAAATCTATAGGGATAGATCTAAAAGGATGCTAGGCTTGTCCCAGTCTAGGTACATTGACTTAGTGCTAAAAAGTTCAGTATGGATGAGAGTAAAAGAGGTTACTTATCCATGAGTCAAGGCATACAACTCTTTAAAAAGATATCTCCTAAGACACCTAAAGAGAGAAATAGAATAAGTTCTATTCCTTTTGCTTCAGCAATATGATCAATAATGTATGCTATGTTATGTCCCAAACTCGATGTTGCTTATGCCTTAGGCATAGCTAGTAGATTTCAGACTGATCCAAGAGAGGATCATTGAAAAGCAGTGAAAAATATTCTTAAGTACTTAGGAAAGACTTCGAATATTTTTCTAGTATATGGTGGATTTGATCTTAAACTAGAAGGATATTCTAACTCTAGTTTTCAATCAGATCCAGATGATAGTAAATTTATTTTAGGATAAGTCTTTATTCTAAATGGTGGAGCAGTGAGTTGGAAGAGTTTCAAACAGCAAACTATAGCTGACTCAACCACTGAGGCAAAGTACATAGCTGCAAGTGAAGCTGCCAAGGAAGCTATCTGGATGAAGAAGTTCATCACTAAGTTGGATTTCATTCTAAGATTGAGAACCCAATACCATAATATTGTGATAATACTAGAGCAGTTGCTCAAGAAAAGGAACAAAGATCTTATCATAAATCTAAGCACATTCTAAGATGCTTCCACCTTATTCATAAAATTATCGAAAAACAAGATGTAGTCATTGAATGAGTAGAAACAAAAAATAACATAGTAGACCCATTCACTAAGGCTCTACCATAGCAGTAGTTTGATCGCCACCTCAATTGTATGGGATTAAAATATAAGGGTGATTGACTTTAATGTAAGTGAAAGATTGAAAGGAATATTCCCTACAAGCCAATCAAAATATATATTTTAATAGGTTATTCTTTTATCTTCCAAACTCATGTAATGATATTTTTAAATAAATAAAGGCATTTATATTTCATCATATGCTATGTCTTATTGTTTATTTAAGATTATGATGAATCCCATAGATTAGGACTAAGGTTTTAGGATTATGATGAGATCATACCTGTGAGACCTAAAATCTTAAAATCTTAATCTAAAATATTCTTAATCGATGGAACATCGAGTTGGAGATCAATATTTCTGGTAAGACCGGCACATCCTATATATACTCGATGGAAAGGATGATTGATCTCACAATCACTTATGTAGAGCACTAATATAAGAATATGGGTGCTCATTAGAGAATGGGTTCATTGAATTGATCCAACTTGAGAATATCTGATAAAGTCTAACCTACTTGTCAATAAATGATTCTCATATTGGGAGTTGTGCAGTAATCTTTTGACCTGAGACTGCCATAGAACCTTATAAGCATGAATCCATATTTTGGTTTATATCATTCATGTATCGGGTGTTCTGGATATGGTGGATTGTATGTGGAGGTTATGAGTAGGTCAACATGAAAATGATTACTCCTAGTAAGAGAAGATCGCATTCTACTTGTTTCAATTGAATGATGATTCAGGAAGACTTTGATCAAAGCATTATGAATATTAGAAATAATTTCTAATGTTACATTAATCGAATCATCATTATAAGATTGAGAGAAATATGAATATGATATTGGATTTGATATGATTCTATATCTAGAGTCATATTCGGGATGCAGGATGATCGTAAGATCTAATTGCACAATAACTTTTCACTGAAGGATATTTTTGATATTTTTTTAAAAAAATTTATTTCTTTCAGGTAAACATGATATGTTGCTAGATGTCAATCTTATCTTATGGATTCGATCAAATTAAAGAGTTTAATTTGGTCATCAATTAGAAAGGATTCTAATTATTTGAATCGGGTCAGCTCGATTTAACCTAAATCGATTGGGTTGAGTTCTAATCAAATTAGGTCAAATCACACCTGGATCCACTACTGGCTAGATGTGGAATCCAATAGGTCACACACAAAGAAAATTTATCAAGAGTCTAATTGGATTAGATTATGTTTGTAAGTTGAACATGCTAGCATAGGTTGCAAACCCTAGCACCTACATTCGAATCGGATTTGAATTTGGCTCCAATTTGGGCTAATTAAATTCAATTTAATCCAAATTAGATTTGGTTCCTAATTCGGTTAACCCTTGGCTATTTGGGCTAAGTGTGGGTACCATATTTCTGGACTCCACATGTTAGAGAATCTTTCTCTTGGTGCATGGAGGTTTATTCCAAGCACTAAGGTATCTTGGTGTAAGAAGGAAGTTGGCACCACATTCCTTCATTCTTATCCACTTATTTCTATGTAATATTTTATTTACATAGTTTTTTAGTAGTAAGGAGGTGTAGAAGATTCTTGCAGATGAAATACTTCAATGTTTCATTTAAAATTTGGATAAGATCAAATCTCCTTGCTGCCCCCTCCCTTGTTGATGCCACTTGGATTAAGAGTCCAAGTGGTTTGGGGTGTTGAATATTCCATGCCAAATTCTAAAATAGGTGCCCCTAATATGAGCCATTAGATGGCCAATTAATATAATCTTTTCCCTATATTATTGGTGCTAGAAAATGAACTTACGCGTACTTCAAAAAACATATGTAAAATTTTATTCTGAAGAGTCCTTTTATTCAAAGCATCTCTTGGAATTAATTCTACCTCCTTCCACATGTCTTGATATTATGATAGGGTCTTAGATAATGTCAAGGGGCATGAAAAATCAGATGGGGAAGGGCGTGAGAAATTTAGGTGGTGCCCCAACGTGAATTATAAATAGGGAGTGCACCAAGCTTCCAAGGCAATTCAATCCCATTCCTTCTTTCATACAAATCTCGCCACTTTATCCAATTTCCTTCTTTCTTCCCTTGTTAAGATAAGATCCTATTAAGGACAAGGAGTCTTCTTTAGGACAAGGGTCTAGGAAGAAAGATAAGGAAGAGAAGGATAAAAGAAAGTAAGGAAAAGGGAAGGCTAGGAGGAAGGAAGCAAGGCTAGGAGAAAGAAAGGAAAGGCTAGAGGAGGTTATGCCTAAATTAAATTCTTATAATAAGAATTTAATTTAAGGAATCAATCTCAAAAGGTGGTAGAGGCTTGATTAAGTTCCCATGTGAATCAACGTTGGAGGGTGAACACGTGGACACCTGGCAGACCTCTGCCGAATTTAAGACTCAAATAAGGGTTTAGCGATTTAAGTATGTTCCTATGCCCTAAGTTTATGTTATAATGCCATGTTATATGATCTTAATTTAATAAGGTGATCCTAGGTTAGGGTTTGACTTTAGGATTTCTTTATAAATTGCTTTGAAATCCATGCTTTCTCCCTGGTCATCAAACCCTATAGGTAGAAATTGATAAAGACTCTATTCATATGAGATGGAAGACCTTGATGATATGAGAATACAAGATATAAAAAATCTTAAGGACACTATAGTACCTCAATCTCTTACAGCAAGTGAGAGTGAAATAGATATTTCACGAGAACTATAGTTAAGGAGTACTTGTAAGAGTATTCCAAGACTTTGCTTCAAGATTGAGGGCGAAGCATTTATGATAGCTTCACATGATGAAGCTGAGCCAAAATCAGTTAAAGAGGCTTTATCTTGTCTTGCTAGGGATCAACCAAGTTTATGAGAACTAACCAAGTTTGGGACTTGGTTGATCTGCCTTTGGATCATAAAGCTATTGGGAACAAGTGGGTTCTCAAAATTAAGCAAAAGGCAGATGGTCCTATAGAAAGATATAAGGCTCGCCTAGTTGCATAAGGTCATATCCAATAAGAAAGTGTATATTATGAAGAAACCTTTTCACTCGTGGTAAGATTCCCCTCCATTCGCCTTATTCTAGCTATAGTGGCTCATATGGATTTAGAACTACACCAAATGGACATAAAACTACCTTTCTCAATGGAGAATTAGATGAAGATATTTACATGGAATAGCTCATGGGTTTTATAGTTGAAGGTCAAGAAAACAAAGTATGCAAACTTAAAAGATCAATATATGGCCTCAAACAACCATCTAGGCGCTGGTATTTGAGATTCCATAGAGAATTAAAATCTTATGGTTTCACTATAATCCATGAGGATCATTGTGTTTAGATCAAACATCAAGAGGATAAATTTGTAATTCTATTCTTATACGTTGATGACATGCTATTAGCTAGTAATGACAATTAAGGAGGATGTTAATACCATTAAAAAATGATGGTCCATTAGTTTTGAAATGAAGGATATGGGAGAAGCTGCATATATACTTGGAGTTCATAGAGATCGTTCCAAGAAAATGTTAGCACTTTCACAAGAACCTTATCTTAAAAAGATTTTAGAACGATTTCATATGCAAGATTGTACTCCCATAGATACTCCTATGGCAAAAGGTGAAACTTTAAATAATAGTATGTGCCCTAAGACTCCTAAGAAAAAAGATGAAACGGCTAAAGTTCCTTATTCGAATGCTGTTGGAAGTTTAATGCATGCCACCATGTGTACAAGGCCAGATATATGTTATGTAGTAAGTTTAGTGAGCCACTATCAAACAAATCCCAAAAGGATGCATTGGAAAGTGGTCAAAAGGATCCTTAGATATCTAAAGGGAACTATAAATTGCTCCTTATGCCATAAAGAAGGTGATTTGTGCTTAAAGGGATACTCATATGCTGATTGGCAAGAGATTTGGATGAATGCAAGTCGACATCTAGGTATACTTTTTTATTGAACAATGGCACTATATCATGGAATAGCAAGAAACGAAGTTGTATTGCCTTATCGACGATGGAAGTTGAATTTATATCATATTCAGCTGCAATCCAAGAAGCCGTATGGTTGAGATGATTCCTACAAAGCTTAAGAATTATAAAAGATACCTCTAAGCTAGTGGAAGTTAATTGTAATAGTTAAGTGGCCATTGGTTATATGAAGGATCCAAAATATCATAGTAGAATAAAACATATTGATATTAAGAATAATTATGTTAGAGATATTGTGGCCTGAAAGGAAGTGGTCCTGAAATATATTCCTATGCATTTGATGGTTGCTGATCCATTTCCCAAACCAATACCAAGAGACTTATTCCGATCACATGTTTGATCACTTGGATTGCGTAGAATATGAGACTATATATTAAGGACTTGTAAGACAATAATGTTTATATATTAATAAAGTTTGTTACTTGGACTTTAGTTTAAAGGTTCTCCCACTATTTTATTCGAATTGGTAGCCTCTACCTCCAATTCGAAAAATTACTTTGATTTTTTAGTAGGTACTAAAATCCACATAGACTGCACATGAGCCCACTTTGGTTAGCCAATCTATGTACATCTAAAGATAGCTTCATAACCAATTATTTCTCTAAATAATTTTTAGTAATATAATTTTGCCCCAAAAACCTATTCAGTAGATTTTGGCCTCCACTGTAAGGATCTGATTAAGTCCAACCATTAACATGATTATACTTGGTGCATCTAACCAACGAATGATTAGGCTCAACTTTGGTTGGCCAACCTAACCACCATTAGAGAGACACTTCCAAGTTATCATATTGTAAATGATAATTTCATTAGTCAATAAGCACCAGACCTTTGGGCCTCCAATGATTATTGAGTTAATGGATCCATTATCATCCAACTTAATGGGAGGCTATGACTTAGTTTTCTCCATAACTTTACCATTTTAAAGACCTAATAATTTTAGAGGATTTAAATTATTAGTGATTTAAGGATAGAAAGAGCATAGACCAATTTGCTCCCACTGACTTTACTAAGTCAATTCCTTCCATTGACTTCTCAAGTCATCAATAAAGACTAGGATCAATTTCAATCCATAGGCACCTAATCAATCTCATTGATTTTCTATGTCTCACTGAACAAAATCAATCTCATTGATTTTCTATGTGACATGGGTTAGCACGAATCAATGAGCAACCTAATCAACATCTGATTAACCACATTGGCTAGGTAAGTGAGATCGGTGGAAAGATCTGCCAAGGCTTAGACACCATCAGAAATGGCTAGGTAAACGCATTGCCAATTAAAAACCATCGGTCTAGGATGCCAGACTTATCTTAGACACCAATCGATTTATCAATTTTGATTTAGTTTGCCTAAAGACTCGAGCTCGACCACTGAGCCACGATCAGTATCCATTTGTTAGATGTATGGATTTTGATCAACTACAACTATTGAATTGATCTAAAGAAATAACCTTATCCTAATTAACTATTAATTAGGTTTGATCAATTTCTTAACTAAGTTTATATTTAATCTAACCCTAGGTCTAACCCAGTTAAGGACCTGATCAAAGCTAACCCATTACCCATTAACCCATGTTTTATAAAATTATTTTAGGATCTTCAAATTACAAATCTAGATCCTAAACAATCACTTAATTCTTAGTTAAGTTCAAGCTTATGAATTTTGCATTTATGGAACCTCAGAAGTAATTTCTGACTTGATCATTTGAAATATTTTCAAATTATAAATAGTCTATATTGAATCATATTCAATATATGGTTTTAGATCTGATTTATTTTAATATTTCAATCATATCCTAGGATTTTGAATCTAGAATTTTGTAGATAGTAAGTTCTCAATTTAAATTCTACAAAATAAGTATGTCATACATATTCTAGATTCAAAACAAAAATTACATATCAACATATGCAATAAGAGGATCTAGATCTAAACATAAAACACACCATATAGATCGGATCATAAATTATTTAAAAATAAATTTAAAATCTAAATATAAATCATAAATTACTTTAGATCTCATCTAACATATTTATAGTTTAGGTTATTCGGGTCAGCACATACTAGGACAACCTTTCCACTATAAGGGATAAACCTTATAGTAGGACAACCTTATAGCAGTATGTGCAATCTAATATTATTTAGATCGAATCTAAATAATCTAAAATAGATCTAACAACTATTTAGCTTTAGATTTAAAATTAAAAAATTGAATCATAAATTTTTTAGATCTAATCTAAATAGTTCATGATTCACATTCAAATCAGCACATATTAGGATAACCTTTCCATTATAAGGGATTAACCGTACAACAGGACAACCTTATGGCAGTATGTGCAATCTTTAATTAATTTTAATTTTTAGATTTATCCTCAAGCATATATGAACATGTTACAAAAGAATCTAGATGCTCTGATACTATTGATGGAAAATACGTAGGGTTTCATGCACAAATTTCAAAAACCTTTTGAAAATAATACAGCAGAACAAGTAGATTAAACTATTTAATCTATAAATGCATGTAATCAAATTACTAAACCCTACAACTAGGAGCTATAACATGTCATAATGCAATCTAAATCTAAAATTAAAAGGGTTTGATATTGATCAAATCAATATCCTAGATCTAGAACAATTCTAGATCTGAAACCTAGATCACATCTAGATGAGAGAAGAGATCAAATCTCTTATCTTGCATGGGTTGAGAACTCGGTTGATTTTCATTATTGTCTTTGGAGCCGCACACACATCTGGCCTCTATAGAAGATCCACATGAGATTGCAATAAAATTGAAGGTTCGTCGAACAAAGATCCGCTAGAAATGCTAGATTCTCGTGGATCCCTCTGGATGGTTAATCTAAATTTATTTTTCGAATCTCTTGGAAATTTCAAGAGATAAAGAATAAGAGAAGGATTAAGACAAAAATCCAATCTTTGGATCTTCCATAAATCAGAAATAAAATACATTAGAAAAAGATCCTAAGAGAAGATAAATCTTCTCTTTCAAGACATCAATGACTGATGTCCTGAAAACATCCTTATGCTAGGACAAAGGGAAGACCTTCTCCTCTAGGCTTTTCTCATATTTTTTGATCTTACACCCTCAATTTTTTGTCATAAAAAAATCATATAAAATATAGAGAAGAAGGGTTCTCAAAGAAATCCTAAGAGAAGACCATCTTTTCTTTTCCTTCTCTAATCAGGACATGATCAAATCATGTCCAAAATTGATCTTCATGCCCCAACATCTTGGAGCACAGATCCCCATGCCCTCATCCTATCTCTATCTTATATTTTTATCATATAAAAATCATATAAAATAAATAAGAAAAAAATACTTAAAAGAAAAATAAAGAAAAGATAATCTTTTCTTACCTTTGTCCCTTCAAGATATCAACATTTGATGTCCAAAAGAAAGGGCCTTCTCCAAGATAATTGGTGCTCCTAATCCCCATGCCAAATCTCCTTTTCCTTCTGGTTTTATCATGGAAATCTTGGGATTTTTCATGTTCATAACCTATTAAATAGGAGGAGAGACAATTTGAATGGAAGACTAGGTCAAAACCTAGTCAAATAAGGCATCTATGGAGGCATCCAACTCTTGGACGCCTCCCAGCTTATTTGCATAAATAATTCATGTGAAAGAGAGAGCAAGGGGCATGAAAAAAATCCAAGATATCTGGCACACAAAAAAATCTTCACATGGGAAAGCAAGGAGCAAAAGGAAAGTAGGTGTTTTAGTTTGTATGGACTCCATCAAATAGAATCCAATCCAAAATAACTTTTCAAAATGAACCAAATCAGATTTGATTCAAATTAAACCAGATATGGAGAATGGGAAATCAATATTAGGCATGGAAATCATAGAAAAAATCTAGAAATAAAATTACGTGGGCGTTCGAGATAATTTGCGCAAGAAAAGGAAACAAGGAATCCTAGTCTAACTAGGATTCTCATGTATTAACTAGGTCAAATCAATTTTTAACCTAATTAAAGTAAAATTAATGCAAGCCTAATTATGGGTGATCCTAGTCCAACTAGAAACCTAATTAAGTTAGGTTTAAACCATATTTAAATCTAATTTAAATCCTAACTCAATTATGAATTAGGTGCACTCAAATCCTAGTCCAACTAGGAATTATTTTTCTTTTGCAATTGGCTTATCCAATAAACTAGTTAAAATTAATCTAATTAAGTCCAAATCAATTCTAATTAAATCTAATTTAAATTAAATTTGATCTCAACCTGATTGCTCAATCAAATTGAGCCAATTAGCAATCCAATTGCTAATCGATCCTCCTGCAACACTTGCATTAGGTGAAACATCAATCACATTGAATGTTTGACCTCAGAACGATTCTCAATCATCAATTAACCATTTGATTAAGTTACAATCTCTTATGTGTGTGACCCTATAGTTTCGAACCTAAATCGATAGTACAGAAATCAATTCCTATACTAGTCGAAGTAACCATCTAGCAATGGTTCTCGACGTTCGGAAAGATTGAATGTATGTAAAGCAACATTCTTATAACCCTAGCCCATGGTTACCGTATAATTCATCCCTTTGACCATTAATGCTCAAGATGACTTCGAGTATGCTATCAAATACTCATACAAGTCATCTCTATTATATCTCAAAATTTTGCAAATTCTGTGACTCCTTACTAGGATTACCCAAGCCTAAGTTTTGCTAAACTGAAACACAAAAAGACATTCTCTTCCTGAAGCTAATTCAAGAGTGGTCAATCCCATCTTGACCATACACCAACTTCACAAGTACTTACCCATTGGCCTTAGCTAGTTACTCTTGACAGTAGAGTGCTACATTGGTCACATTTAGTATAAAATATACTCCTACATCTCACCTGGATGCCATACTAATGTCTCTATATCACTTGATTACAAGGACAACCAACGCATATGTCATACAGCAATCTACACTCGATAAGTTATCATTCTTATTAATAATTCATCATTTGATCGTGAATAATTTAAGAACCATCCAATAAATCCTTCTTTATCGATTGATTATAGTTCTAAAGATTTCATCATAATTTAGGAGTTCATTTAAGAAAGATAGAACTTCTATGATGAACTAGCCAAATAACTATTATTATTAGATAATTCATATACTAATTTCAATCATCTACTACTTAGATAATTGACTTTAGGACACATTTCTCAATAGTTGCTTCTTCAGCTTTTCTTCGACCATTATCCCATGGAAAACCTCTCTTCATCCATCAAACATCCCCATACTGTCCATCTTCCTAGAGAATCCTATCACCCGTCATACATCCTAGTCTCTTCAAGCAAGACCAATCAGAAAATCATGCACCCAAACCTTCAACCCTAGAAAAAATCCTACCTGTTAATCCTCTCAGCCTCCACCTTCAACCTGCTACTCATGGTTGGCCAAACCACAACAATAACAAAGGTAGATCCGAGACATACCATGAAATATTTGTGCAGATTTTTTATTTCTTCATATATGACTTATCCTTCGCTTCCATGCACCATCAGACTTTAATACCAAATATTGGCACATCACCATGGCATCACCTAGTCCTGATACCATGTTGCAGAAGCTCCTGATCTTTAGCATGGACCTGAGATGACCTTTGACAATCTCTAAGGGTAGCAAACCACCAATCTATCAATCTAGGTCTGTGTTAGGGTGCCTCCCTCCTTAGGCTTGAGGGAGGCCCCCCTTAGGGTGGGCAACTCTAGAGAGAAGAGAGAAGAAAGATTAAGGGAGAAAAGATTTGTATTCCAATTTATGTTCTAAAACCCTAATACATCCTAGTATTTATACATAGATATTAGGCCCGACCAAAAACTCCCCTAGCTAATCTAATACATGAAAGCACTCACTGAGCTCATGTACATATGTCTCACATGCTCTCATCACCTAGATCTAGTTCCAACCCATATATGAGTTAGCCCACTTAAGATCTTATTAGACTAGGCCTTAAGATCCCAAACAAAAAATCTCATCCAGTTCTATTCGCTACCATCGAGCTGGCTCTATCAAAAGTCAAGCTGGCTTGATTGCATCTTGCTTGAATCCTATCTTCTGTCTGTCTGAGACAACTAGCTCGACTGCACCCCGAGTCAGCTTGGTCTTAACCCAAGCCGGCTCGACTGTGTATCCGAGCCAGCTCACTTATGTATCAGCCCTTGTCTTGGCTGATTCTTTTTCTTGGCTTCGATCCTCTGCTCCACCTTGTGTCTCTGATTTTTGGAGTGCCTACCAAGTTTCCTCAAGATCCTTGCACCTGAACGTCGAGCCCATGTAGGGCTACACGCCACCTTCACCTAGAACAACTCCTATTCTAGCCCTAAGACTACACCGATCCTAGCCCTAAGACTACACCGATCCTAGACTCCCCAGAGACAACACCCTGGCTCCTTCTGTAGTCTTCTAAGGCTTGAGAGCATCACACCTCCTACACCATGTCCTTTCTATCTTAAATCATAAGTAAATTAAATCTTCAAAATTATTAGATTCTTAAAATGACTAAGCTATGAGGATAATTGAGTCATAGCCTCCCATTAAGATAAATAGTAATGAGTCCAATTTTCTAGATGGATATTGGAGGTGCCTTACACCTGGTGTTCATCTGAATATTGAAATTATTATCCATCATCTGATAATTAGGTTGCACTCTCTTAATGGTGATCAGGTTAGTTAGAGCTTTCCTCGGGCCTGGTTATCATTGGTTTGATGCACTAAAGTCAATTATGTTAATGGTTAGATCTGATCAGACCTTTTCAATGGAGGCCATAACCAATTGTATTGTCTTTTGGGGTAAAATCTAATTAATAAAAATTATTTGAAGAAATAATTGATTGTGAACCTACCTGTAGATGCACGTGGATTAGCCAAAGCTTTTCTTGAGCCTGTTTGTATTTTATGTGGATTCTAGTATCCACTAAAAAATTAGTATAATTTTTTGAATTGGAGGTAGAGGCTACCAATTCATTAAAAATAGTTGGAGAATCTTTAGACTAAAGTTCAAGTCTTTAGGATTAATTAATTCAAGTACTAATTAGATTTTATATTTTTCTTTCAGATAAATAGAATGGCTAGTGTAAGTCTGCTTCATTCACTGTTGGACGGTGACAAGCATTTAGGACCTCAAAACAAGGAGTTTAGTATTGACCCTAATCAGGCATAAGCGAAGAGGAATTATCCTCTTGATCTAAATAGACTGAACAAGAGAAATCAGCAAGTAATTGCTGGTCAAGGCTGTTATATGATAACGTCTTGCAATTTCTCCATATATGATACATCTACCTAGATATTAGATACTGGAAATTTGATTTATATATGCAATTCATTGCATGGACTTCAAATTAGTAGAAAGTTTGAGAATGATGATAGATTCCTTAATGTTGGGGATGGAAGTAAAGTTTCAGTCCTAGCATTGGAAACTCTTGAGCTATTTTTCAAAAATAATAATATTGTTTTAAGTGATTGTCACTATTGTCTATCCTTTATGATGAACAAAATATCTGTTGGATTTTTGGCCTAGGATAGTTATTATTTATCAATAAAAAAAATTATTGTAATATCATTATGAATGATATTATAGTAATGCAAGGATAATTAAAAAATGATATTTATATTTTATCATAGTTTATTAGCATAATGTACACATCTAATAAATGCCTAAAACTAGATTATGTCTCTGATGTCTATCTTTGGCACTGTAGGCTCGGTCATATAAATAAGAATAGGATTAACATGTTAGTCAAAGAGCATATCCTTGACATCAATAATTGTGAATCATTGAATACCTGTGAGTCCTGTCTTCTTGGTAAGATGACCAAATCACCTTTTACTGAAAAGAGTGAATGGGTCACTGATCTTCTAGGTCTAGTACATACTGATGTATGTGGACCTATGAGCACATGTGCTAGAGGAGGGTTCTACTACTTTATTACGTTTTATAACGATCTATCTAGATATGGGTACATCTATCTTATATAGAATAAATTTGATTCATTTGAAATATTCAAACGATATCAAAATGAGGTAGAAAAATAACTTGAAAAGAATATTAAAACTCTTTGATCTGATCGAGAAGGTGAATACGTTTTCAACGAATTTCTGACATATCTAGAAGAGAATGGGTCTAGAAGAGAATGGGATTCCTTCATAATAGACCCCTCTTAGAACACCACAACATAATGGCGTATATGAAAGGAGGAATCGGATCTTGTTCGACATGGTTCAGTCCATGATGGGATTTGCGAGTCTATCAATTTCATTCTAGGGGTATGCACTCAAGATTGCTTATTTTATTTTGAACAATATTCCAAGCAAGTCTGTTGCAAAAACTCCATATGAGAAATGGACTGGGCATAGGCCAACACTCTCTCACTTTAGGATTTAGAGATGTCTGACTTATGTAAAATATTTGCAATTAGAAAAGCTTGGACCTAGGTCCGATAAATGCTTATTCATAGGATACCCCAAGGAAACTAGGAGATATTACTTCTACCTTGCTAAAGAGCAAAATATGTTTGTCAGCAATAGGATAGTCTTTTTGAAAAAGAAGTTTCTTATGGAAGGAACAGCTACCTCTAATATTGAGCTTAGTAAAGTTTAACAAGTTAAAGAACCGCCACATTCTAGTGAACCTACAGAACTGAATTTGATAAGATCAAACTCAGAGCCTATTGTAGAGGCATCCTTAAGAAGATCTACTAGAATACTGTGTTAACTTGATAGATACTATGATTTCTTGGTCCGAGATTGTAATCCTATTAAACTTGATGAGAACGACAAGGATTCGATCACCTACATGGATGCCATGCAAAGGTCTGACTCTGATAAGTGGCTAAAAGCTATGAAGTCCGAAAAGAAATCCATGAAAGTCAACAGTGTATGAACATTGGTTGATCCATGTGAAGGGGTAAAATCCATTTTTATGTAAATGAATTTTCAAAAGAAAAAGGAACATAGATAGGAAGGTGGAGACCTATAAGGCCCATCTGGTTGTCAAAAAATATCATCAGTATTATGGTATTGACTATGACGAGATGTTTTTCTCTAGTAGCTATGCTCAAGTCCATTAGGATTATGCTTGTGATAGCAGCATATCTAGAGTATGAGATCTAGCAAATGGATGTGAAGACAGCTTTTCTAAATGGAGAGCTAAATGAAGAGATGTATATGATATAGCCTAAGGATTTTACATCCACAGATGAGTCCAAGGTGTGCAAGCTTCAGATATCCATCTATGAATTAAAGCAGGCATCTTAGAGTTAGAACACGCATTTTGATAAGGTGATTAGAATGTATAACTTCATTAAGAACGGAGAGGAACCTTGCATGTATAAATGGGCTAATGGTTCTGTAGTCATATTTCTTGTTTTATATGTGGATGATATTTTCTTAATCAAAAATGATATTCCTACTCTACAAGAAATAAAGGTTTGGCTATCATCGTAATTCTCCATGAAGAACTTGGAAGAAGCATCCTACATTCTAGGGATGAAGATCTATAGGGATAGATCTAAAAGGTTACTTGGATTGTCCCAATCCATGTACAATTGATATCATGCTGAAGAGGTTTAGCATGGAGAATTCGAAGAAGGGCTATCTTCCGATAGGTCGTAGAATTTCTCTCTCGAAGAGAAATTATCCAACAACTCCTTAAGAGAGAGAGTGTATGAGTAGAATACCATATGTTTCGATAGTGGGTTCTATTATATATGCCATGATGTGTATGTGACTAGACATGGCATACACACTAGGGGTATTAAGCAGATACCAGTCTGGTCTAGATGAGAATCACTGAAAGGTTATGAAGATAATCCTGAAGATTTGATAAATACCAAGGACCAACGGCTCATCTATGGATATATTGACTTGAAACTTATGGGATACACTGATTCTAGTTTTTAGTCAGATCATGATGATAATAAGAGTGTGTCAAGTTATGTGTTTATCCTAAATAATGGAGCAATCTACTGGAAGAGTTCCAAGCAGCACACTATGGTCGATTCTACGTATAAGGTGGAGTAAGTTATGGCATCTGATGCTATGAAGAAAGTATTAGATATGTGTGCCCTAGAAGCCAGATTGGCTGATACTTGTAATACACTTTTAAGGGCAAAATTATAATTTTAACTATAAATAATAAAATGAGTTATCTTCTATCACAGTGTGTATTTGAAAGTGTCTCTGATACATCCCTTGAGTTAATAGTTCATATTTTCAAGAGTTAAAAATTTAAGACATGAATTTTCATTATTAACTCATAAAATGCTTCCGACTGTAGGATCATCATGAGGATGGTGATTAATCCAAAAGGTTGGTATACGATCGCTTCTTTTGGATAGATGAGTCTACGGTGTAGAGACATCGGAGCGAGAGTACCGGTACTCGTTAGAGAATGAGGGCATTGAGTGTGACCACCTTAAGTAGTCATGAGAAAGTCTACCTTCTCATCGATGACTAGCTCGAAGCTGCAGTGGCATGTCTGGTTCTTTAACCTGAGGTGCATCGGTAGTTCACCTTGAGGGTGTTATAGTTTGATTGAAGGGAAAACCTAGTTTTTCGGATCAGGTTCGTTCAGATCTGATTGGATCAAGAGAGATATTTCAAAATTTTTTTTCTTAGATCCAAAACAGATCTGAGACTTTCTAGATCTGATATTATTGATCTAATAAAAGAAAACTAAATAAAATAAAAAATAAATTTAATTTAATTTAATTTACCTTGTTGAGGATAATCTGATTATCCTGTGATGATCCTGATATCTATCTGAGGTTCTGGATCTTGCCATGCAAGTGCCTAACCTCTACCAATATCCACTCAGATAGGATCTGGAGATCTTCTCCTTCTTTATCACCTCTCCAAAAATTAGATTTGGATCTAATTTTGAAGATCTTCAAAACTCCTTTCAAAGATGTGAGTTGTCTCTTGCAGCAGTGCTGCCTTCTTCCTTTTCCTGTCGCCTTTCTCTTGCTTGGATCGCACCAAACTAAAGCCCAAAAATTCTTGCACATGGGTAGGAGAGAGAAGACCTAAAGATGGCATGGAGGAGGGAGAGGGGCAGTGTTATGGCATGGGCAATGAGTCAAGCTCTTTGATCTTGGCATAGATAGGATTTTTTATAGATCCTATTGCACCATGCAGTGCCACATCATCCTGGCCAATAATGGTCTTTTATGCAATCAGATCTAAATCTGATTGGTGGGATGACATCATCTGATCCAATCAGATGAGAGCCCCTTTGAATCATCCTTAGATGGCATCAAGACTGATCAAAGATAAGTCTTTGGTGCCACCTAGGTAGAAACCCCGAAGCAACTAGAGTCCCATCTGTATGGAACTCCAGATGCTCTATCCATGGGCGCACACCTCCCTAGGCATGCACCCCTTATCCATCTATTTTTTAGTGGATGGACTGATCCAAAAATTCTCTCCTATGATGGCTTGACATATGGGCAGATGTCTAAGTGTCAAAGGTCAACGTTTGACCAAATATCCAAAACAGGAATTAGTAGGTGATGAAAAATGGCAAGTATTATCTCGAATTCATCTCATAAATTAAGACAACCCTTTTTTGACTTAGACAAGCTTCAGTTAGACCAAGTAAAGGTACCTGAGTGAGCTAAGACACATTTAGCTTAGTCGAGACAAACTTTAATGATAATTAAAGGAGAACATTAGGCTCAATCATGTGCTAGCATGATTTTCTTGAACCTAATTGAATTTAATTCAAATCAATTGAACTGGATTAATCCAATTAATGATATCTAGATCGAAACCCTTGTTTGTGTAATCCAGTTAGGTTCAGTTTCATATGGTAATGAGATATATCGCGATCTCTATCATCGACATCATCAAAACACCTTCTGATGGATCGAAACTTTTTTGATTCAGACAACTAGTATGATTGATCATCTAAATCATTCTAATTGCTCTCAAAATCCACCAGTGACACCTAGCAGCATATGGTGGCAATCCATCAGAACTAAAAATGAAACTCTCGGTGCAATTACCTGTGTGATTAAGTTCTTCTATCTTGAGCCCCAACAGGATTAGGGTTAAGATAATCTCATCAAACCCTAATATCTATCATATGATTAATCATTCGATTCAAGTCCAATGTGAAAATCGTAATAGAACCTCTTTCTATTATTTCACTCTACCATGGCCATGGGTTTATGGACTTGATTCTCATGATCATCATAAGGCTTCTCCTCATCTACCGAGGTAGATAGATTCTCTATTGGTGCAATCCAATTCCTATAATGAATATGCTATAGCCAACATACACCTCAAGATTTTGAATGGCTAGAAGACTGAGTCATGGTGTAGTCAAACTATAACACCCTCAAGGTAAACTACTGATGCACCTCAGGTCAAAGAACCAGACACACAACTGCAGCTTCGAGCCAGTCATTGGTGAGAAGGTAGACTTTCTAATGACTGCTCGAGGTGGTCACGCTCAATGCCCTCTTTCTCTAACGAGTACCTTTATTCTTAGTCTGATGTCTCTACACCGTAGACTTAAGACTCATCTACTATAAAGAAGCGATTGTACACCAATCTTCTGGATCAATCACCATCTTCATGATGATCCTACGATCAGGAATATTTTATGAGTTAATAATGAAAATTCATGTTTTAAATTTTTAACTCTTGAATATAAGAACTATCATTGCCATTAACTCAAGGGATGTATCACAGACACTAAATACACATTGTGATAGAAAATAATCTATTTTATTATTTATAGTTAAAATTATAATTTTGCCCTTAGAAGTGTATAACAAATGTCAGTCAATTTTGGCTTCTAGGACACACATATCTAACAAACTCCCACTTGACCTAAAGCGAAATGGCTACAAATCTAAGTCCCATCTTCTCAAGATGGGTTTCAATCTTCTGTTGGCCCAACAGCTTTGTAAGTGGGTCTACTGCATTGTCTGTGGAGTCGACTCTCTTGACCTCGATATATCCTTTCTCGAGGTAATCGCAGATGAGGTGGTATCGCCGCTCGATGTGTTTGGATTTCTGATGAGTCCTTAGCTCCTTAGCAAGGGCTATGACGTCATTATTGTCGTAGTATAGAGGAAAGGCATCTGATGGCATTACTCCAATCTTTACGGTGAACTTCTTGTACCAGAATGTCTCCTTTGTAGCTTCTGATGCAGTGATGTATTCTGCTTTCATGGTGGAATTTGCTATTACTGTCTATTTGGAACTCTTCCAACTGACAGTAATACCATTACACAAATAAATTTTCAGATGTCGACTTTTGATCATCTATATTAATCATAAAATTCGAGTCTGTATACCCTTGGACTTTGAGTTCTCCATTACCAAAAACCAAGAACATATTCTTAGTTCTTCTTTAGTACTTAAGGATATATTTCACAGAAGTCCAGTGTTCTTCTCTTGGATTGGACTGATATCTACTCATGACACTCACAACATGGGCTATATCAGGTCGTGTACATAACATGGCATACATGAGGCTTCCTATTGCAAAAGCATAAGGGATCTTGCTCATATGTTCAATCTTCTCTGGTGTGTTGGGACATATTTTCTTGGAGAGATAAATGCCATGTCTGAAGGGGACCAAACCCCTCTTGGAGTTTTTCATGCTAAACCTCTTTAGCACTTCCTCTATGTACATATTTTGTGAAAGACCTAGCATCCTATTCGGTCTATCTCTATAGACTTTGATTCCAAGAATGAAGGATGCTTCTCCTAGGTCTTTCATGGAGAATTCTTTAGATAACCACATTTTAACTATGGTCAACATGGGAATCTCATTCCTAATAAGAAGGATATCATCCACGTATAGTACGAGGAAGATTAGCGCTTCCACTGACTTTTCTGAAAACACATGGTTCCTCCTCGTTCTTGATGAAATCAAATAATTTGATCACATCATTAAAATGAGTATTCCAGCTCCGAGATGCATGTCTAAAGGGTACCAATCCCTTCTTGGAGTTTTCCATGCTAAACCTCTTTAGCACTTTTTCTATGTACATCTTTTGTGAAAGACGTAGCATCCTATTTGGTCTATCTCTATAGACCTTAATTCCTAGAATGAAGGATGCTTCTCCTGAATTTTTCATGGAGAATTCTTTAGATCACCATATTTTAACTATGGTCAACATGGGAATATCATTCCCAATAAGGAGGATATCATCCACGTACAGTACGAGGAAGATAATAGCGCTCCCACTGACCTTTCTGAAAATACATGGTTCCTCCTCGTTCTTGATGAAATCAAATAATTTGATCACATCATTAAAATGAGTATTCCAGCTCTGAGATGCTTCCTTAAGTCCATATCAGGACCTTTGCAGCTTACATACTTTGTGATCAGTATCACTGGATGTGAAACCCAACGGCTATTCCATATAGATATCTTCCTCAAGATATCTATTTAAGAATATCATTTTTACATCCATTTGTCATATTTCATAATCGAAATAGGCTGCAACAGCAAGCAATGTGCGAATGAATTTAAGCATGGCTACCGACATAAAGATATCTGATAGTCAATGCCTTCGTGCTGACTATAACCTTTTACCACTAATTTAGCTTTAAATGTCTCTACATTCCCATCTGCACCAATCTTTCTTTTGTAGATCCATTTACACCCAATAGGTACTATACCTTCTGGTGGATCTACCAAGGTCCAGACTTAGTTTGAGTGCATCGAGTCAATTTCTGACTTCATTACCTCTAACCATTTCTCGAAGTCAATATCTGATATCACCTCATTATAGGTTTTGGGATCATCACCATGAACTTCATTACCTACGAGGAATATTTTCTCTACTTCCTCTAAAATAGTACCTAAGTACCTCTCAGGAGGACGAAAAACTCTTTCTGATCTTCGTGGTGGAGGAGGTAGTGATTGTATTTGCTTAATCTGATTTGGTTCCAAAGGGTCCTTAGCTCTTTGCTCTTGGGAGACTTTCTCCTCTAGCTTGATCTACTTTCCAATGCCACCATCTTGAATAAACTATTTTTCAAAAAAGATTGCATGTCGACTCACAATCACATTGTGATCTTTTGGAATGTAGAAATAATATCCTAATGACTCTTTAGGATATCCTATGAATCGAGCTCTAAAGGACCTATAGTCTAACTTATCCGCTTGTTGTCTTTTGACATGAGCTGGACAACCCCAAATTTTGAGATAACTTAGACTTGATTTCTTACCATGCCATATCTCATACGGTGTGGTAGGAATAATTTTAGAAGGAACCCTATTCAGTAAATATATTGTAGTTAATAAATTGTGTCCCTAAAGATAATCAGAAAGATCTGTGAAGCTCATCATGGATCGGACCATATCTAATAAGATCCAGTTCCTCCATTCTGAAATTTCATTGAGTTGAGGTGTTCCAGATGAAGTTCATTTAGAGACTATGCCATTCTGCTTGAGATAGTTTAGAAATTCTCGACTAAGGTATTCACCTCCTCGATCTGATCGAAGAACCTTAATGGATTTTCTAGTTTGCTTTTCTACTTCATGTTTGAACTCTTTAAACTTTTCAAAGGCTTCAGACTTATGTCTCATAAGATACACATACCCATACCGAGATAAATCATTGGTGAAGGTTAAGTAGACAAAATTGCCTCTAGCTAGCACATCAAATGGGCCACACACATTAGTATGTACTAAGACAAGTAAATCCGTGGCCTTTTCCCCATATTCCATAAAAAAGAGTTTAGTCATTTTGCCATGAAAATATGATTCATAAATTAGATATGACTCAAAAGTCAATGGACTCAATAGCTTGATTTTCTCCAATTTGTTAATCCTATCTTCTGCTATATGATCTAGTCTAAGGTGACATAAATACCTATTGTTTGGACTATTCCTGGGTCATTTTGATTTTATGGCATTCACATTTTGCTCAATATTAGAAATAGATACATCAATATGTAACTGGTAAAGATCGTTGATAAGAAAACCACTTACAATTTTATTTCTTTCATAAAGAATGTTACAATGGTCCTTAAGAAAACTAATTACATAGCCTTCTTGTGCTAAATATGAAACAGAAATCAAATTCCTACTTGCTGCAGGCACATAATAACAATCCCTAAGTACTAAATCTAAATCAGATGGTAGTTGAAAAGAGTAGATTCTTACGGTCACAGCAGCAATCCTTGCTCTATTTTCAATGCATAGGATCATCTCACCATCCCTCAGTCTCCTGCTATCCTCAAGATCCTACATGAAAGTGCACAAATGAGCACTAGAACCAGAGTCAAGCACCTAACTTGATGCAGAAGAAATCGTAAGGTTAGATTCAATATTGAACATACCTCCAAAAGGACCTGCCTCATTCTTATTCTTCAAGATGGCTAGGTATGAAGGGTAGTTTTACTTTCAGTGGCCGTTAGTATTGCAATGAAAATATTTTTCTTTGTCAGCGATCTTCTTCTTCAGCTCTGCCTTCTTTTTCTTTCCTCCTTCCATCTTCTACCTTTTCACAGACTTCTTCTTCTTTTCAAAAGACTTTCTTTTAGAAGAAGTCCGTTCCATAGCAAATACTGAGTCTTTGAAATTTTTCATTGAAAGCTCAGTAGTAACCAGCATGTTCATAAGCTCGGCCAGAGTATTTTAAAGTTTGTGTATATGGTAGTTCATGATGAACTACCCATATGCATCAGTCAAGGATTGCAGAATTATATCATTCTGCAGATCTAGGTCCAACTTTACTTCGAGTTTCTCAAGCTTTTCTAAGTCCTCGATCATCATCAAACAATGATCTTGGACTTACTACCCATCATGCATTTTAGCCTTGAATAGTCATTTAGTGACTTGATATTTGGCTGTGCGACTTTGTTCACCAAACATCTCTTGTGGGTGAGCCAACATTTGGTGGGCAGTCTTGATATCTTTATGTTGGCATCGAAGCTCATCAGACATCGAGCTCAACATATAGTATCTAGTCTTGTTATCTTCGTTCGTCCACTTATCAAGAGATGCTCTTTATTCAGCAGATGGACAAGCTGATAAGGTGAGGGGATCCTGGTCTAATACATGAGTTAACTTCTCAGAACCTAAAATAATTTTAAAGTTCTGGAGACAATCCTTATAATTGGGTTCGGTCAGTCTATGGGTGTCCAAGATACGTGCTAGTGGGTTGGATGCAGATGTTTTATTTTTTTGGTAGAGAGTCAAAGTTTCTAGTTAGATATTATAATTAAGACTTGACCAATTTATTTAGAGATTTAATTTTTAAATAAATTAGCTCCCACTATTTTCTTTGATCCCTACACTTCTTTTGTAGAGATGCGAAAATCTCCATGATTATAGATTTCTAATGGATGGTGCAGTCCCATCAACTGACTCATAACCTCACCTAGCAGTTATTGGTGATGGGTTAGCCAATGAGTGGATAACTCTTATCCAATGATTCTCTAATCATGGTGCATCCAAACTTGATCTCTAATTCATGAATCTCATCATGCCCAGAATATTGATCCACTCCTTAGTTAAGTCAGACCCATCATTTGCACAGATTGGATTCCTAATTGGGTCTCTCACCGTATCCAAAATATTGAACCCAATTTATCCTCAAGCCTATAGCATCCAATGCCTAATAGACATGATTGCGTCTTCTTGATGCAATTGAACCATTATGATCAGTCGAGAACAATCAATCCCGGAAAGGGCCGCATATCTACAATGATGGAAGACCTTAGACTTAATCTTTTCTTAGGAAGATTTGATTTAGGTCCCTTTAAACTTGACTTACAATAGCCATAATAATTATGACTAACCCAGTGGCATGAGTTACCTCAGATTGTTAACCACCTTTGATCAAGATTGGGTCGACAAATATGGCCAGGTAAGTTAGACCGGTGGAAGGGATATGCCATTAACTCGATATGAATGCATTCAAGTCGACTAGCTTCCAATTAAAAATCAATCAATCGTATCTGCTAGACTTACCTTAGACACCAAATTATTGAGCCAGAACCAATCAGGTTAGCCTACAATCTAGACTCTAACCACTGAGTCTAATTAGATCTTAGCTTGATCGATCACTTATGTGATTCGATCTTGACCCAAACTTAATCCTATTAGGCTGGTCAATTTAAGCACTCTTGATCCCATCTAACCAACTTTTGATTTGGTTTGATTAACTGCTAGACCTAATTGAGCTACCCAAGCCCAAACCCAATTTTATGAATATGTCTTAAATCTAAAAATTCTTAATTTTTAGACTTAATATATTTCATAATCTTAATACTTAATTAAGTTTAGGGTTCACAAATAAAACATGTAAATAAAATCCTAGGATTTTAGGATTTAGAATTTTGCAAAAAATAAGTTTTAAATTTTTGATTAAGGACGAACGCACAGCACCCCTACACATCATAAGAACACCCCATCAAATGGAAGAAGAGGGCATTTAAACCCTACTTTATTCTTATGATCGGACGGCCAAGGGGAACACCTTAATTTGAAATATGAAAACTACAAAACTAGTTAGAACTACATCATATATCGCATATATAAAAAATTGATCTAACTATAAACATGTTTTGCATACATCTTGATGTATCATATCATGCATATTTTCATATCTAAATTATCTCATAATCATCTAAAAAATCAAATTTAAATTGATCATATCAAATTAAAATCTATTCTAGATAATTATGTAGAACTATTCTATAACTAGTCTAAACATCCATTCATCATATCTCATATGAACAAAAATTAAATAACTTTTATTTTTTAGATTTTATTATAATATTTATCACATCAAAAAAATAGTAAATAAATAGATCTAAAAATTATAACTTAATCAAATTAAATTATGATCATGCTAGACTATACATAGAATAATTCTATTCTACAACTAGTCTTACATCTTGTACAACTTAGATTTAAATTATTTAATTTTTTTAAATTTTTTTTTTGATTTTAGATCTAATTATATCTCATGTGATATATAAAATCTTCTAATTATTAGATTAAAATAAAAATAAAATTAGATCTAATAAAAAATGTAATCTGGCTCTGATACCAGTTGAAGAAAAAATCTAATTTTATGGATCAGATTCGTTCAAATCTAATTGGATCAAGAAAGATATTTTAAAATTTTTTCTCTTGGATCTAGATTAGATCTGAGACTTTCTAGATCTGATATTATTGATCTAATAAAAAAATAAAATAAAATAAAAAATAAATTAAATATAATTTAATTTATCTTATTGAGGGTAATCTAATTATCCTATGATGATCCTGATATCTACCTAAGGTTCTGGATCTAGTCACGCAAGTGCCTAGCCTCTACCGATGTCCACTCGAATAGGATCTAGAGATCTTCTCTTTTTTTATCACCTCTCTAAAAATTAGATCTAGATCTGATTTTGAACATCTTCAAAACTTCTTTTGAAGATGTGAGTTGTCTCCTGCAGCAGTGCTGCCTTCTTCCTTTTCCTATCACCTTTCTCTTGCTTGGATCGCACCAAACTGAAGCCCAAAAATTCTTAGGCATGGGTAGGAGAGAGAAGACCTAAAGATGGTATGAAGGAGGGAGAGGGGCAGCCTTATGGCATGGACAATGAGTCAAGCTCTTTGATCTTGGCATAGATAGGGTTTTTTATAGACCCCATTGCGCCATGCAGTGCCACATCATCCCAGTCAATCATGACCTTTTGTGCAATTAGATCTAAATCTGATTGATCGAATGACATTATCTGATCCAATCAGATAAAAGCTCCTCTGAATCATCCTTAGATGGTGCCAAAATTGGTCAAAGATAAGTCCTTGGCACCACCTAGGTAGAATCCCCGAAGCAACTAGAGTCCCATCTGTATAGGACTCCAAATGCTCTATCCATGGGCGCACGCCTCCCTAGGCATGCACCCCTTATCCATCTATTTTTTAGCAGGTGGACTGATCTAAAAATTCTCTCCTATGATGGCTTGACATATGGGCAGATGTCTAATTATCAAAGGTCAATGTTTGACCAAATGTCCAAAACAGGATTTAGCAGGTGACGAAAAGTGGTAGGTGTTATCTCAAATTCATCTTATAAATTAAGATAACCCTTTTCTAAGCTGGATAAGCTCTAGTTAAACTAAGTAAAGGTACCTGAGTGAGCCAAGACACATTTGGCTTAGTCGAGACAAACTTTAATGATAATTAAAGGAGAACATTAGGCTCAATCGTATGCTAGCATGATTTTCTTGAACCTAATTGAATCTAATTCAAATCAATTCAACTGGGTTAGTCCAATTGATGATATCCAAATCGAAACCCTTGTTTGTGTGATCTAGTTAGGTTCAATTCCATATGGTAATGAGATATGTCACAATCTCTATCACTGACATCATCGAAACACCTTCCAATGGATCAAAACTTTTCTGATTCAGACAATTAGTATGATTGATCGTCTAAATTATTCTAATTGCTCTCAAAATCCACCAATGACACCTAGCAGCATATGGTGACAATCCATCAGAACTAAAAATGAACCTCTTGGTGCAATTACCTGTGTGATTAAGTTTTTATATCTTGAGCACCGACAGGATTAGGCTTAAGGTATCTCGTCAGACCCTAATATCCGTCATATGATTAATCATTCAATTCAAGTCCAATATTAAAATCTTAATAGAAACTCTTTCTATTATTTCACTCTGCCATGGCCATGGGCTTATGGACTTGATTCTCATGATCATCATAGGGCTTCTTCTTATCTACCGAGGTAGATAGATTCCCTATTGGTACAATCCAATTCCTACAATGAATATGCCATAGCCAACATACACCTCAGAATTTTGAATGGCTAGGAGATCGAATCATGGTGTAGTCAAACTATAATACCTTCAAGGTGAACTACCGATGCACCTCAGATCAATGAACCAGACACATAACTATAGCTTCGAGCCAGTCATGGATGAGAAGGTAGACTTCCTAATGACTGCTCGAGGTGGTCATACTCAATGCCCTTATTCTCTAACGAGTACCTATACTTTTGCTCTAGTGTTCCTACACCATAGACTCAAGACTCATCTACTATAAAGAAGTGATTGTACACCAACCTTCTGAATCAATCACCATCCTCATGATGATCCTATGGTCAGGAGCATTTTATAAGTTAATAATAAAAATTCATGTCTTAAATTTTCAACTCTTGAAAATAAGAACTATCATTGCCATTAACTCAAGGGATGTATCATAAACACTAAATACACATTGTGATAGAAAATAATCCATTTTATTATTTATAGTCAAAATTATAATTTTATCCTTAGAAGTGTATAACAATTGTTAACCAATTCTGGCTTCTAGGACACACATATCTAACATTGACAACAACATAACTCGATCTCCTAGCCATTTAAAATCCTGAGGTATATGTTGGCTATAGCATGTTCATCGTAGAAATTGGTTTGCACCAATAGGGAATCTATCTACCTCGATAAATGAGAAGTAGCCCTATGATGATCATGAGAATCAAGTCAATAAGCCCATGGCCATGGCAAAGTGAAATAATAGAAAGAGTTTCTATTAGGGTTTTCACATTGGACTTGGATTGAATGATTAATTCATATGATGGAAATTAGGGATTGATGAGATCACCTTAACCCTAATCTGGTCAGAGCTTAAGATAGAGGAACTTAATCACATAGGTAACTTCATCGAGAGATTCATTTTTAGTGTTGATGGGTTGCCACCATATGCTGCTAGGTGTCACTAGCAGATTTTGGAAGTAACTAGAATGATTTGGATGATCGATCATACTAGTTGTCTAAATCAGAAAAGTTTTGATCCATCGAAAGGTATTTCGATGATGTCAATGATAGAGATCGTGACATATTCCATTACCATATGAAACTGAATCTAACTGGATCACACAAATAAGGGTTTAGATCTAGATTTTATCAATTAGACTAACCCAGTTCAATTAATTTGAATAAGATTCAATTAGGTTCAAGAAAATCGTGCTAGCACACGATTAAGCCTAATGTTCTCCTTTAACAATCATTAAAGCTTATCTCGATTGAGCCAAATGTATTTAGGCTCACTCAAAAACCTTTACTTGATCTGATTGGAGCTTGTTTAGGTTAGAAAAGGATTGTCTTAATTTATGAGATAAATTTAAAATAATACCTGTCATTTTCGGTCACCTGCTAAATCTTGTTTTCAGGCATTGGTCAAAAATTGACCCTGAATACTTAGACATCTGCCCATATATCATGCACCCATAGGAAAGTACCTGAAGACTTGTCCTCCTACTAAAAAGCAGACAGGAAGGGGGCGTACGCCTAAGGAGGTTTGCGCCCCATGAGGATAAAAGATGGAGTCCCATACAAATGGGACTCCAAATTGCTTCAGGGGATTAAACTATGTGGCGCCAAGAAGTCTTGTTTGACCTAGTCTTAGCGCCATCTTAGGAGAGTTTTAAGGGTCTCTCATCTGATTGGATCAGATGATGTCATTCCATAGATCAAATTTAAATCTGATTGCGCAAAGGGTCGTGCTTTTCCCTTTACGCCATGCCACATAGCCTCTCTCCCTCCTTCTCCATGCCACCCTCTGGTCCTCTCTCTCCTCTCCACATCCAAGGGCTTTTGGGCATGAACAAGGTGCGATCCAAGCAAGTGAAAGGCACCAGGAAAGAAAGAAGGCAGCACTATTGCAAGTGACAATGACTGTTCTTCAAAAGCAGTTTTGAAGATCTTCAAGATCAGATTTAGATCTAATTTTTGGAGGATTGATTGAGAAGGAGAAGATCTCTAGATTCTACTTGAGTAGATACTGGTAGAGGCCAGGCACTTGCATTGCTATATCCAGAACCTCAGGCAAATATCGAGATCATCGCAGGATAATTGGATTACCCAAAAAATAAAGATATAATTAAGTTAGATTTAATTTTTATTTTTATTTTTTATTAGATTAATAAGATCAGATCTCAAAAATCTCAAATTTCATTAATATCTTAGTGAAAATTTTTTTGAAATATCCCTCTTGATCCAATCAGATCTGAACGAACCTGACCCAAAAAATAAATTTTTTCTTCAACTGGTATCAGAGCCAGGTTCCATAATTTATTAGATCTAATTTTAATTTATTTTTGATTTGATAATTAAATGATTTTTGATGTCACATTAAATATGATTAGATCTAAAATCAAAAAATTAAAAATTAAATAATCTAGATCTAAGATGTATGAGATGCATGACTAGACTAGGAATAGAATTATTTTATGTATAGTCTAGCATGATCATAATTTTAATTTAATTAATTATAATTTTTAAGTCTACTTATTTATTATTTTTTAATATTATAAATATTATAATCAGATCTAGAAAATAGAAAATAAATTTATTTAATTTGTTCATATGAGATATGATAGATGCATGTTTAGACTAGTTATAGAATAGTTCTACAAAATTATCTAGAATAAATTTTAATTTGATATGATCAAATTTAAATCTTATTTTTTAGATGTTTATGAGATAATTTAGATCTAAAAATATGTATGATATAATACATGAGATATATGCAAAACATATTTTTAGTTAGAACAATTTTTATGTATGTGATATATGATGTAGATCTAACTAGTTTTGTAGATTTATCATGTTTTTGATTAAGACATTTTTCTTGATCGTCCGATCATAAGAATGATGTAAGGTTTAAAATCTCTCTCCTCCCATTCGATGGGGTGTTCTTATGGTGTGGAGGGGTGCTGCGCATTCGTCCTTAATCAAAAATTAAAAACTTATTTTTTATAAAATTCTAGATCGTGAAACCCTAGGATTTTATTTACATATTTTATTTATGAACCCTAAACTTAATTAAGAATTAAGATTATGAAATATATTACATCTAAAATTGAGAATTTTTAGATCTAAGATATATTCATAAAATTATGTTCGGGCTTGAGTAGCTCAATTAGATCTAGCGGTTGATCAAACTGAATCAAGAGTTGGTTAGGTGGGATCAAGAGTACTTAAATTAACCAGCCTAATAGGATTAAGTCTGGGTCAAGGTCAAATTACATGAGTGATTGATCAAGTTAAAACCTAATCAGACTCAATGATTAGAGTCTGGATTGTAGGCTAACCCGATTGGTTCTGGCTCAATAATTTGGTGTCTAAGATAAGTTTGTCAGATATGACCAACTGATTTTTAATTGGAAGCTACTCGACTCGAATGCATTCTTATCGAGTTAATGGCATATTCCTTCCACCGGTCTCACTTACCTAGCCATATTTGTCAGCCTAGTCCTGATCTAAGATGGCTAACAATATGAGCTAACCCATGCCACTAGGTTAGTTATAATGGTTATGGCTATGTCAAGTCAAGTTTTAAGAGACCTAAATTAAATCTTCCTAAGAAAAGATTAAGTCTAAGGTCTTCCACCATTGTAGATGTGCAGACCCTTTCTGGGGTTGATTATTCTCGGCTAGTCATAGTGGTTCAGTTGTATCGGAAAGATGCAATCATGTCTATTAGGCATTGGATGCTACGGGCTGGAGGATAGATTGGGCTCAATATTTTGGATATGGTGAGAGACCCAATTAAGAATCCAATCTATGCAAATGGTGGGTCTGACTTAACTAAGGAGTGGATCAATATTTTGGGCATGGTAAGATTCATGAATTAGAGATCAAGTCTGGGTACACCATGATTAGAGAATCATTAGACAAGAGTTATTTACTCGTTGGGATGAATTATACGATAACCATATACCATAGGTTCGTCGATGTTGCATTATGATTTTTGATCTATCCAGATGTTGGGTACCATTGCTAGATGATCACATTGATTGGAATAGAAAATTAGTTTCTATGCTACCAGCTTAGAATTTGAGCCTATGAGATCACACACAATAGGAGTTCCTACCTGATTTGATGGTTGATCAAAGAATTTTTTGGGATTGGAACTCGATTATTATTGGAGGATTAATTAGCAATTGATTGCTAATTAGCTCAATTTGATTGAGCAATTGATTAAATCTAATTGAATTTGATTCAATTAAGTTTGACTTGATCAGATCATGTGATGATCTAATCACTTAGGAAGATGGACCTTGATTTGATCAGGGATTGGACTTGATTAATTTCTAATTTGATTAGAAATTAATTAAGTTGGATTAAAGCCTAATATGATTGGGTTTATCCTAGTTTTAATTGGTCAAGACAAATTATTTTGGATGAAACTGATTTGATCGAATTCAAAGCTAGTTTGAATTCCTATCTACCTGCGCCTTTGACCTTTGATCCATTCTTTGTTCTCCATGCACATTAGGAATATGCATGGGTCTTCTCCATGCTAGAAGGATGTTGTGTGCCTTCTCTTATCTATCTTTGACCTAGTCCAAGCATTGGATCAGATCAAATTGAGAGCAAGTTGAATTTTAAATTTAACTTATGTTGGTTACTTTGATTGAAACTTCCTAACTCCCTCTCATCCTCATCTCCATGCCTAAAGCTCTCTTTCTCTTGCACACTTTTGGATATTCGAAAGGGATCTATGTGAGAAATGAGATGAGAGGCCTTGGGTGTGCATGAGTTTTTGAAGGATTTCTATGAGATAGAAATTAGAGAAGGGCGCTATATTCTGAGAGTGAGGTTTTTTCCATAGAGAGAAAGGGATCAAGGTTCTAAAGGGTGAGTGCTGAATCCTAGAGTGGGGACTCTAGATTTGTATGGAGAGTTTGAGTGCCAAATCTCCACCAGCTTTCACCACCATCTTGTCTTCCTCCATTGCATCTTTTGATTTTTGGAGCATCCAAAAGATCAGGAGAAGTTCATTGATTGGATCGACCAAGGTTGGCTGTTGAAGGCCCCGGAGAGAAGCTAGCACTCTAGATGGGCTAATCAGGACCAGGGGCTCCATGTGGACTCATTGTAGAGGTCAGACATGTGTGTAGCTATAGCATGACATAGGAATGATTTTTTGGTGGATCCAGATTGCGATGATCATCTACCCACTCATAAGTACTATATTCTGAACATAGATTGATCAGCAAATATGATTTGCTAATCGAAAGTATTTTATTTTTTTAATTCATATTAATATGTCAAAGATCCTAAGTATGATTTTTTGATTAGATCATAGCATACATAAAATTAATGTAGATTAATTTTGCTTCTACTGCTATATATTTTGAAAAAGTTTCGAGAAGCATGCTCAGAATCCTACTAGTTTTTCTTCACCTTCCAAGTGAACTTGGCTTTGAGGAGCTTGTCTACCTCATCCACTATTGCCTTCTATCGCTCTGGCATAAAGTTGTGCTTCTTTTCCTTCACTGGTCAATGCTTGTGATCTACAACCAAGTGGTGTTGCATCACCTCTGCATCAATCCTAGGCATATCCATGGAAACCCAAACAAAAACATCAGCATTCTTCTGCAAGAAAGTGACGAGCTGCCTTTTAACTTCTTCTTGCAAATTGGAGCCAATCTAAATATTAAGTTTCCATCATTCAAAGAGACTGCAATAAGGTCGTCGATAAGTTTCCCCCATTCTTTGGTTAAGTCATCACGAGCATCCAGTCCATCTATGGGACAAAGTTTTGGTTGTCTTCCTTCTTGCAAAGTAATTGTGTAGCAATGATGTGCCAAGGCCTGATCTCTCCTAACCTCTCCAACTCTATATTCTGTTGGAAACTTCATCTTCAAATAGTAGGTCGATACCATAGCTTGGAGTACATTCAAACCAGATCGACCAAGAATAGCATTGTAGGTAGAGGAAGCCTTTACCACCAGAAAATCAACCTGAGTGTTAGGCTATTTTGGTTACTGACCTGCCATAACTAGTAAAGTAATTATTCCTTCAATTGGTATAGCATCACTGGTGAACCCCACTAATAGAGAACTTATTAGTCCCATATAGTTATTAGGTATAGACATTTTAGAGAAAGCATCATAAAATAAAACATCAGCAGAGCTTTCATTATCAATCAAAATACAGTGTACATCATAATTGATAATATTTAAAGTGACTACAACAACATCGTTATGCAAAAATTGGATTCCTATGCATCTTTTTTAGTGAATGCAATGGGTTTCTCAATCCTCTACTTCTTTGCTGACCCTGTCGATCTGCTTGTTGGAAAACCATGCAGGGTACCAGGCATACATTTTAAAACATTTTCAAAATAGATTATAGTGGAATACATAGATTAAACTATTTAACCTATTTATGCATGCAATCTAATCATTAAATCCTACATCTAGAATCTATAACATATCATGATATATGAATAAATCTAAAAAATAAATCATAGATTTGTATTGATCACATCAATACCTTAGATCTAGAATACTTCTAGAAACCTTAGATCGCATCTAGGTTAGAAAAAAGATCAAATCTCTTTTCTTTGTGTGCGTCGAGAATACCATAGCTAAAATTTGATGTTGTCCTTGTTGCTTGCAGCTACACAGCATATCCGACCTCTACGGATAGTCCACACGAGATCGCTACGTAGATCGAAGGTTCATCGAATGAAGATTCGCTCAAAGTACTAGCTTCTCATGGATCCCTCCTGATGGTTGATCTGTAAAAATTTTTAAATCTCTTGGATACTCCAAAAGATGAAGAATAAGAAGGAGGATGAAGGGAGAAGATTAACTTTTAGATCTTTCAAAAAGTAGAAAAAAAAAGGGTTAAGAAAAAGCTCTAAGAGAAGACACATCTCTTTCAGAACATCAACCACTGATGTCCTAAATAGATCCTTACGCCAGGACAAGAGGAGACCTTCTCCTCTAGAATTATTCCATGCTCTAGGTCTCTTTCTCTATGATTTTTCTCATAGAAAAAATTCATAAATATTAAGTAGGAAAGGTCTCTAAAAGAAACCTTAAGAGAAGACCATCTTCTCTACTTTTCTTCACATTAGGACATGATCATATCATGTCCAAAAAAAACTACATCACCTCAATAACTTGGAGCACCCATCCTCCATGCCCCTCATCTCTTCCTCTCTGGTTTTCTTCATGGAACAATTCCTCAAAGGATGGAAAAGAAAAGATTTACAAAGAAACCCAAATAGAAGACAATCTTCTCTTTCTTTGTTCTCATCAGGACATGAACCTTTCATGTCCTAATAAGACCACCATGCCCAAAGTCTTGAAGCACCAAACCTCACATGCATTCTCTCATTTTTGTTTTTTCTTTTGCAAGGAAAATTTGGAGGTTTTCATGCCAACAAACAATATGGGAGGTGCTCCCATAATTTTTTGGAAGGCTAGGTCAAAACCTAGTCATAACAGGAAACAAACCAAGAAGTCTTGGTGGTGTCCAAATCTTGGATGCCACCTCGACCTCCTATAATTTTGGCATAGAGAACCAAAAATCAATGCACAAAAAAGAGGAAATAACGGGTACACAAAAATAAGGAGGCATGGAAAATAAATCACAAAGAGGGAGGAAGAGTTTTTGACATTTAAAACTCTAACTAATTAGAGTCCTAAGAAAAACAACTTTCCATCTTTGACCGATTCAAATTCCTTTTCAAACTCAACCAGGAGTGGACATGGAAACCTTTTTTAGGTGAGGGAAAAATCACATAAACATCAGGAAATAAAAGTGGGGAGTGGGTTTCTTAGTGGTGCAAAGGAATAGGAGGAGTCCTAGTCCAACTAGGACTCTTCTATTTAGACTAGATCAATTCTGATTTAAATTTTATTTAAACCAAAATTAATGCAACCAAATTTAGGATGATCCTAGTCCAACTAGGAGCCTAATTAAATTAGATTAAATCAAAATTTTAATCTAATTTAATTTCTAATCAAATTAGAAATTAGGTGCATCCAAGTCCTAATTGAACAAGAGCTTGCTCTTTCTTGCAACTGGCTTATCCAATAAACCAATTGGACCTAATCCAATTAAGTCCAAACTAATTCTAATTGAATCTAATTCAATTAGACTCGATCTCAGCCTTATTGCTTAATCAAATTGAGCCAATAGCAATTCAATTATTAATCGATCCTCCTGTAATACTTATACTTGATCGATCATCAATCGTATTGATGATTCGATCATTGAATGATTCTTAATCTTCGGTCAACCATCCGATCAAATAACAACCTCTTATATGTGTGATCCCATAGGTTCAAACCTAAGCTGGTAGTATAGAAATCAATTTCTATACCAATCAAAATGATCATCTAGTAATGGTACCTGATGTCTGGATAGGTCGAATATATGCAAAGTAACATTCTTAGAATCCTGGCCTATGGTTATCATATGATTCATCTCTTTGACCAATAATGCTCAAGACAACTTTGAGTTAGCTCAACACTCATCCAAGTTGTTGGTGCAAAATTTGGTTATCACTGGAATCGAGGCTAGAGTCAGAAAAGATGAGATCACCATTGGTGACCTACAAAATAAGTCTCAATAGGAGTTGGAGGTGGTGGCTTCGGCAAGACCCTTCGATGATCAGGTTAGCCTTTTCAGCCAATAGAAATAGAGTGCTCAGAAAGATTTTAGCAGAGTTTTTTGAAGAAAAATAAGAGCTTGAAGAAGAAAGCTTATCTATATGGTTCCTTATATAGGCAGAGCCCATAACAAACTGATAGTGACAACCATAACCTTCTGATAGTGGATCGTTCAGGGTCATGTGGAGTTTGTTATGGAGGGTCGTATCTATTGTCGTGACGTGTCAGTCCGCTGGAGTCTGACAACTCAAGTTTGGATTGGATAGCCATAGGTAGTGAAGAATTCTTAGCTAACACCATTCCAGGAGAGTTCAGAGGTTCTTGAGATCAGCTGTGCTTGGGTTGTCATTTGCCATATCATGAGTCGGTGCCAAGGCCTTTTTGGATAGCTGGTAACAAAAGTTTGAGAGGAGCTCGACAAGCAGAGAAGCCTGGAAAATATTAAATTGGTGGCAAAGCCTGTTCGGGGTTCAACCATTGAAGGAGTCCCACTGAAGGAGAAGTCCAACTAAAGGAGAAGTCCGACAACAGTCCGACTGCTGAAGGAGTTCGATCGAAGGAGAAGTCTAACAGGAGTTTGACTGCTAAAGGAGTCCAGCTAAAGAAAAAGTTTGGTAGGAGTCCAACTGCTGAAGGAGTTTGAGAGTTCTTACGAATTTGGTGGAAGCTTGTCGCTGGCCGTTGGTACCGAGCAGGCCAATTCAAAGATCAGACATTCCGACCAAACTTCGATAGGAGCAGATTTATCCTTAATAATAGTCTTCCTACTTCTGAGTTTGACACTCGAAGGAAGGGAGTTCAGATGCAACTGTTGAAGTTTTTTTTATCCTCCCGTGCCCGTTAGGATAGGATTTCTTGACGTCTTAACCCCACTAGCGTCGAAATTTCATAAACACGAGGTGACCTAAAAAGATATTTTATTAAGCCTCTCACTGAAACTCTGCCTAAGGTACGGCATTATTAATGATCTACCCATCGCCACTTCTCTGCCATGATAAGTGGGACACACGGCGCACATAGATCGATCAAATAAGATCTAGAATCATAACTATTTCGGGCTTCTCTTGGCTATTAAAGGCCTTCTTCCTCCTCCGGAATCCATTCTGTCTGAGTCTTCTTCCTTCCTTCCCAAGTCCTCGCCTTCCTTCTACTCAAGAGTTTCGATTTCTTCTTGCATCCTCTCTGCTCTCAGGTGCTCTTCTACTTGATTTTCATCATGCTCACCATCTTCTCGCCTTTCTCAATCGACTTAAGTCAGCTTTTCAATCCTTCTTTTTGAGCATTCATGCTTTTTAGATTTCTTGCTCTCTCGATTTTCTCTAGGGAGTCTCTACATTTTATGTTTCTTGATTTTGGGAGATTTTTCTAGGGTTTATTTTGGATCCGTATGTCTTCGTAAACCTTCCAATCTATCGGTTCATAGAGCTCATCTGGGCTGACCTTCCTAGACCCCGTTCCTCTAGCTGAGGTTAATCCTAGGAGTATGTCCCATTAGTCTTTTGTCTCGGATTCCATTTCTTTTGTCCTTACTCCAAATGACCTCTTTCTGATTAGGATACAGTATGGCATCCCATCAGAGTACGACTTTGAACTCCCCAGATCAGACGACTATGCTAGTTCGCCTCTAGTCGGTTGATTTTGTTTGCACCTAGAAGCCTTGCGCATCGGGCTTTGACTTCCACTTCCTCCTTTCGTCGTTGCGCTTTTTTCTTTTTTGAACATTTCTTTTGCTTCTATCATACCAAACTTTTTTTGATTCATAATTAGCTTTCTTTCTCTTTATCATCTGACCAAAGTCCGACCAACCATCTTCCTCTTTTAGAATTTTTACACCTTCAAATGCCATCCTTTCGTAAAGAACTGGTGGTACTTCTCCTCCCAGTTCAGTAAGAAGAGGTTACTGAAAGATGCTCCTTCTTCCATTCATAATTGGAAGAAGAAGTACTTCTTCATCCGATGTCCGACCTTAATGATTGACCTTCCTCCCTGGGGCTTTCTTAAGGTTGACGTCTATCGAGCCCCTAGTTTAGATGGAGCCGACCTCGAGTCTTCTAACAAGCTCAAGGCATACCAAGCTCCTCTCCTTCCTAACCTTCTGAAGGAGCATATCTTATTCAATATTGGCTTGAGTCCTCTTAACCCCACTGGTATTAAATGTATTTATATGCATGTATATAAATATACATATGAACTCTCATGAAGTTTCATATGTACCTTGGCTGACTATAGTTTTTTCTTTATTGCAGAGATGGATACTAATGCTATGGAGAGGCTCACCAAGGGCCTTTATGTCTAAAAGAAGAGGAAGGGGGTGGGTCCGCAAGGCTCATCTGGGTGGATCAAGCAACAACAGCGATGATGATCTGGGGGCGGACCCCATCGACAATCCGAACATCATTCGGGATCAGACTGTCAAGTTCATCCTGCCCGAAGAGGTGGACTGCCTAGCCAACTTCGACCAGATGTAGTTCATCTAGGAGTTTCTTAAATCTTTTCTTAAGGTAATCATCTTGCCACACTTCTCTTTTATTTTTTTCCTCCTTTTCTTTGTCTTACTATGACTTATCCATGACAGTCGGGCCACCACATACTGGCCCACCTGAAGAGGACAAATCACTAGGAGGCGAAAGTGCTGAAGGTCCAGGGGGACCTTCAAGCTGAGATTGATTACCTTCAGGAAAAGGTCATCGAGGCTGAGCACCTCACGAAGGAGAAAGTGGCAGGAAATGAGAGTCTCCAAGGAGCACTTCGAAAGGAGGAGCTCGTCTCGATCGGGCTCAAGGTTGCACTAGCCCTGGAGGAGGAGAAAAAGAAGGAGGCCGAGATCAAGGTCATCGAGCTGCAAGTCAAAATGTCAAAGTCTATTTCGAAGGCGGTAGCCTGAGCCATGGAGGAGTTCAAGGCCTCCTCCAAAATGAAGGACTTAAATATTGCATTCAGCCAGAAGTCGTTCATAAAGGACTTCATACTTTGTGAAGGCAGGGTGGTCCAGAGGTTTCCTAAGCTTGATCTTAGCATCTTGGAAGAGGAGCTCGATGAAGAAGTGGGGTCATCTGGTGCTGCAGCTGATCCCTCCCCCATAGAAGTGGTCTTCGAATCCTTCGAGCCTATTGCCGAGGTGCCCAAGCCCATGCAGGAGTCTGAGGTTATCTCCGAAGCATTGATCGAACTCATTCCTGAGCCTGTGGCTACCCTAGAGTGCTGAGCTCCTCTACTGCTTCTCCTTCAGAGGTTGGGGATCTTTAGTAGTTATATTTCCTTTTTTGCTTTATCCTGTACTTGAAAATATTTTAATCAATGAAAGTAAAACTTTTAATCAATAGGTTAGAGTGCTTTTCATGCGTTGCATGTAGTCCCCCATTGATGCTGAGCTGCTACCTCAGGGAATTTCTTTAAAATTGATAGTTAGAAATTTAAAGAAGAAAGTTCAACACTTGAGAAAGAAATTAAAAAAGATTGAAGATGAACTTCAAAAATCTAGAAAGAATGCATCAGAGGCGACAATTGAGGTTACCCACCTTTGTAAGCTGCATGTGAAAGATTCTATGACCTTCATCATCAAGAAGGACAACTTTGAGAGGGAGTTGGTGGAGCTCAAGAAAAGTACCAACGATAAGTCTTGGACATTGACAGCGAAGGTCGGCTCCCTCAAAGTCGAACTTCAGGTAGCGAAGGAGAAGTTTCAGCTATTGGAGGGGAGTTCGCTGTGGTCTTCTGATAAGGTCCGATATGAGTGGGATTGGTTGAAGAATTTCTTCATGCTTCAGAAGCAATTGCATGATGCCGAGCTCACTTATGATACCTATCGACTGGGTTGGAGCGAGAGGATATCCAAGCTTGAACGAAAGCTTTGTGCTGCTAACAACGAGATGACCCGACTCCAAAAACAACTCGATGATAGTCATCAATCTAGCACGAGCAAGGAATCAGAGTAGGTTGCCTCCTTGACGAGGACTCTAGACGAGCTTTTGGAAGTGGTTGGGATGGAGAAGGTCAAGGTTTAATGACTGAAGATCCAACTATCGTGCAAGCAGTAAGCCGTTAAGGATGCTGAGACTGAGTCCGAAGTCCTAAGAAAGTAGTGGCAAGAGCTTAAAGGCAAATTCAGACACATTAATAGAATGTACATAGATGGCTTATACCAAAAGAGAGAGCTCAAGGAGGAGATCCTTAGATTAAAACAAACCCTTAGATTAAGGCAAATTCAGACACATTAAAGCAAGCCCTAATGATGGCTGGGGCCGACAGCCCAAAATCTGAGGAGTCTGATCCATCCTAGGACTTCGATCTTTTTTTCTTTTCTTCCTTTTCATGCAATCGATCTTGCTGACCTTTATCATGCTTGTAATGAACTTGTATTCTCACGTGATCGGTCTTGCCAACCTTTATCTTGCTTGTAACGAACTTAATATTTGCAATAAAATGGTATCCTTTTCGCTATTGTATTATACAGATTTCACGCTGGTTAATGGCTCTGCTTTCTTCACCTCATTTTTCTTTGCTTTGCCTTCTAATGAGATGCTTGTTGTGGATGCTAAGCTGGGGTCTCTTCCACAAACTTGGGCAAAGCTCTCCTATTCATATTTGTCATAGCCGTAGGAGGGATACGTATAAGGGTCGTTGGTATGGCTTTTCCCTTTCCTTCATTTTAGATTAATGAGGCCTTGGCCTCCCTCATGTTAGGATGAGGTTCTCTTCTATTCCTTACACAATCGTAGGGGTATATTAGGGCCATTGATGGGGTCTCTGCCCTCATCTTGCCTTGGGTTAACGAGGCCTTCTGCTTTGCTCACATTAGGATGAGGTTCTCCTTCTATTCCTAACATGGCTGTAGAAGCGTATTAGGACCGCTGGAGAGGCCACTCCCCTCATCTCATCTAAGATTAATGAGATCTTCACTTTGCTCATGTTAGGATGAGGTTCTCTTCCTATTTCTAATATGACTGTAGGGGCATATTAGGGCCACTAGAAGGGCCTCTCCTCTCATCTCATCTTAGATTAATGAGATCTTCATCTTTGCTCAAGTTAGGATGAGGTTCTCCTTCTATTCCTAACATAGCTGTAGGGGCATATTAGGGCCGTTGGAATGGCCTCTTTCCTCATCTCATCTTAGATTAATGAGGCCTTCGACTTTGCTCATGTTAGGATGAGGTTCTCCTGCTGTTCCTAACATGGCTGTAGGAGCACATTAGAGCCGTTGAAAGGGCCTCTTCTCTCATCTCGTCTTAGATTAACGAGGCCTTCGACTTTACTCACGTTAGGATGAGATTCTCCTCCTATTTCTAACGTGGCTGTAGGGACACATTAGGACTGTTGGAAGGGCCTCTCCCCTTATTTCATCTTAGATTAATGAGGTCTTCGACTTTGCTTATGTTAGGATGAGGTTCTCCTCCTGTACCTAACATGGCTATCTTAGTTGCACAGTTAAGTTTGGAAAATCATTTTCCACCATTACAGATTTGCAACAAGGATCGAGGAGTTAAAGTAGAGAGATTTTATTGTGACCAGGTAATCGATAATACATCCATAGGTTTTCTAAGTTTCATGGTTGAGGTATATCGATTTCCCCGAGCTCCTTCAGGTAATATGTCATGGGCCGGATAACTTTCATTACCTCATAGGGTCCTTTCCAATTTGCAACGAGCTTCTCCTAATTTTGAGGCTGAGAAATGGCTGCTCGTCGAAGCACTAAGTCTCCTACTCTGAATACTTTGTCTTTGACTTTGGAGTTGTAGTATCGGGCCATCCTTCGCTTGTACGTAGCCATTCGGACTTAGGCCTCTCTCATGTTTCCTCCAGCAGGTCGAGATTAGCTTTGAGGTCTTGTGAATTGCATTGCTCATTGAAGGCCACAACTCGTGTCGGTGGGAGTTTGAGCTGGACTAGGATAACTACCTTCGTTCCGAAGGCCAAGGTGAATGATGTTTTTTCAGTTGGCAGTCTTTGAGTAGCTCGGTATGCCTAGAGCACATTATAGAGTTTGTCCACCAAAGTCTTCTTTGCTCTTTCAAGCCTCATCTTAATACCCTGCAATAAGGTCTTGTTGGTCACCTCAGCTTCAACATTTACTTATGGATGGTCCACCAATGTGAAATTATGGGAGATGTTCAATTCCTCGCAGAACTCAACAAACTTCATCCCAGCAAACTGTCGCCCATTATCTATTACAAGGATTCAGGATAGGTCGAACCTATAAACAATCGACTTTCAGACAAAGTTTGGTACTTTGACTCTAGTAATTTTTGCTAGGAATTTGGCCTCAACCCACTTAGTGAAGTAATCGATCGCCACAAAAAGAAACTTCCGTTGTCGGATGCCATCGAGAAGGAGCCAAGTATATCCATCCCCCATTATGCAAATGGCCAAGGAGCACTCAAGGATGTAAGCTCGGAGGCTGGTTGCTTTTGTATATTTATATTCCTCTGGCAGCGATTACACCTTTTAATATATTCGACATAATTATGATGCATAGTCAGCCAATAATATTCTTATTGAAGCAGCTTGTGAGATAGGAATCTAGCACCCAGATGGCTCCCACAGATTCCTTCATGCACTTTCCATAGTGCAAAGTCAACTTCAGAAGGTCAGAGATATTTTAAAAATGGTAAGGAGTATGATCTCTTATACTGCTCACCCTCATACAAAATATACTAGGAGGCTTGGTTTCTTAGCTTCCGAGCTTCTTTCGGATCATAGGGGAGTGTTCCAGTTTTAAGATAAGTGTCCAATGGGTCGATCCAGCAGGACTCATGATCGATCTGCATTATAGATTGTGGCTCTTCCATACTCGAGCATTTCAACACTTCAAAGTATACTTCTTTGGAAAGTTCATTGAAGGCAAATGTGGCCAACTTGGATAGGAGGTTGGCTCTAGTATTCTCTACCCTTGGAATTTGCTGAATGTTGAAACTATTGAAGGCTGAGGTCCGGCTCTTTACTTTCTCAAAATAGTTTATCATACTTCCCTCCCGAGCTTCATAACTGCCATTGACTTGTCCCACTACCAACTATGAGTCACTATAAGCCTAGAGCCAGTCTACCTCTAGTTCTTTTGCTATCTTCAATCTTGCTATCAGAGCTTCAAATTCTGTCCCATTGTTTGTTATAGAAAACTCAAAGCGTAATGCATACTCCGTGATGACCCCTTCGAGATTGATCAGGATCAGTCTAACACCTGCACTGGAAGCATTGGAAAAGCCATCCACATACAAGGCCTAGAAACTTTTGGAAAGATTCGCTCTTTCTTTGAGGGAGCTCAGCTGCAACCATGGAATGCTGGTCTCATTTCGCTCAGGTTTGGCATCATCTAGGATCGTGCATTTAACTATAAAATTGGCTAGTATCTGAGCTTTGATTGACGGTCGAGGTTGATAGTTGATGTCGAACTCTGTCAGCTCAATAGCACATTTCGCTATTCTTCCAGAGGCATCTATTCGATGAAGAACTACCTTGATTGGTTGATTAGTGAGGAGTGTTATGGTATGCCCCTAGAAGTAGGGCCGAAGTTTTCTGGCTGCAATCAGAAGAGCATAAGTTAATTTTTCTAATTTAGTGTACCTGATCTCTGCATCTCTCAAGACTCGGCTCATGTAGTAGATTGGCTGTTGCACTTTTGCCTCTTTCTTGATCAGGATCGTTGCTAGGGCTACAGGAGAGATCGTCAGGTACAAGAATAATTCTTCTCCAGGCTCGAGCTTTGCCAATAGTGGGGGTGAACCGAGGTAGCTCTTGAGTTCTTCGAATGCCTGTTGGCACTTTACCATCCAGTAGAAGTTCTTTGGTTGCTTGAGGACTTGGAAGAAGGGCATACACCACTCGACCGACTTCGAGATAAAGCGATTTAAGGATGCCACCTTTCTGATTAGGCACTGAACTTTCTTTATCGATTTTGGCATGGTCATCTCCAAGATCTGTGGCATGGATCTTCTTCAGATTAGCTTCGATCCCCCATCTTGAGACCATGAATCCTAAGAATTTTTCTAAGATCACTCCGAAGGTGCATTTAGTCGGATTCAGCTTCATCTTGTATCTTCGAAAGGCATTGAAGGTCTCTTTAAGGTCGACAATGTGATTGGACGAGGTTCAACTCTTAACAAGCATATCATCCATGTAGACTTCCATGTTGCGGTCGATCTGCTTCTTGAAGATCTTATTGACCAAGCGTTGATAGGTTGCACCTACATTTTTAAGCCCAAAGGGCATAACTCTATAATAATAAAGAGCATGGTCAATAATAAAAGCAGTTTTCTCCTCGTCCTCTAGCGCCATCCAAATTTGGTTGTAGCCAAAGAAAGCATCCATAAAGGTGAGGAGCTCGTGGCCTAAAGTTGCATCTACCAACTGATCAATTCTATGGAGGGGGTAGCTATCTTTCAGGCAGGCCTTGTTCAGCTTCTTAAAGTTGATACACATTCTCCACTTGTCGTTGGCCTTCTTAACCAGTACCACATTAGAAATCCAACTTGGATAGTTCACCTCTCAGATGAATCCAGCCTTAAGAAGCTTATCTACTTCCTCCACTATTGCCTTTTGCCTTTCTGGTGCATGGCCCCAAATTTTCTTTTATTGGCCTGTGCTTGGGGTTGACAGCCAACCGATGTTCCATAATCTCGACATTGATTCTTGATATATCTGTCGAGACTCAAGCGAAGATGTCGGCATTCTTTCGTAGAAAGGCGATGAGCCACTTCCAAACTTCATCTTCTAGGTTGGAGCCAATTTGCATAGTATGCTCCTCATTCCCATCATTCACAGGAATGGTCACAAGATCTTCCATGGGCTCGTCCCGCTCCTCAGTAAGATCATCATGGACATCCAGCCCATCAACTGGACAAGGATTGGGTTGGATTTTTTTTTTGTGAGGCGATGGAGTAGCAGTGCCTGGCCAAAGCTTGATCTCTGCTATTCCACTGCTTGTTGGAAACTTTATTTTTAAGTAGTAGGTTGATACCATGGCCTAGAGTGCATTCAGACCAGGTTGGTCAAGAATGGCATTACAGGTAGACGGAATTTTTACTACCAAAAAGTCGACCTATGCCTTGTCCTATTTCGAGTATTATTTTGCAGCCATAGATTGCATTATTATTCTTTCAACTAGCACAACATCATCAGTGAAGCCCACCAGTGGAGAGTTCATAGGTCCCAGATGGTTATTGGGTATAGATATTTTAGAGAAAGCATCATAAAATAAAATATCGATGGAGCTTCCATTATCTACCAGAACGTGGCGTACGTCATAGTCAGTAATGTTTAAATAGATTACAACCACATCGTTATGTGGAAACTGAATCCATTGGGCATCCTCATTGGTAAAAATGATAGGCTCCTCAGTCCTCCACCTCTTCATGGGCTCCATCGATCCGCTAGCCTCTCCTCACCGAAGTCTCCCAGAGATGGTGTTGATGATGCCAAGTGGGGATCGATCTCCTTGCTGCTCCTTCCTCCTTAATGGCTCTGATTGCAGCAGCACCCTTGGCCGATCTTTCCTCGCCTTTGATCGGTGTCTCAAAAATTGGCCCAGCCGACTCCATCTGATAAGCTCCTCGATCTCGTCTTAAAGCTGAATGTATTGTTCGGTATCGTAATCGTGGTCACGATGATAGAGGCAAAACTTATTGAGATTGCGCTTGTCGGGATGAATGCACATCCTTTTTGGCCTCGACAACTGTACCCTAATTTTCATTAGCACTTGGGTTTTTGGAGCATTGAAGGAAGCATAGTTGTGGAACCTTCTAAGGAAGGAGCCCTATTGTGTCCTTCTGTTAGGACTTCTTTATCTCCGAGCCCGAGGAGGAGTTCGGACTTACTTACACTCAGAAAGAGTTCTGGAGCACAGCCGAGCTTCGCTCGACTTTTCTTCAACTGCAGGCATACTTGATTCACCCGCTCGTCGCTCTCTGACAACTTCACTATCCTTGGCCTTAAAAGCCTCTTCTACTCGGGTATAACCTTCAGTCCGAGCCAGCATATTAGCAAAATTCTTAGAATACTTCTTCTCCAAGGAGAACAGCAAATCATTCTTCTGAAGGCCATCCTTTAGTACAGCCAAAGCAATAAACTGATCCAAATTATGGACCCCAGTGCAGCAACATTGAACCAAATGACATAGGCCTGGATGGACTCTCCTTCCTTCTGCTTAATGTTAATAAGAGAGTCTGAATCTCAATGGGGGTGCCAGCTGCTGATAAAATGAGCCACGAACTAGTAGCTCATCTGATCGAAGGAGAAGATGGTACCCAGCTTATGGGTCGAGTACGAGTTCCTGGCTGCTCCCTTCAAAGTGGATGGAAAAGCTCAGCATAGAATGGCATCTGACATGCCATTACAGCTGGTGGAGCTTGAGATGTAGGAGACGAAATAAGGGCGCATAGATCTAGATGAGATATAGCTGTGGAGGTGGTTGACCATTGGATTAAAACCTTTCTGGGGAAAACTCTAAATCAAAAGGAGAAAAATCTCTATTGGGCACTCCTTTAAGAATAAGAAAACCTCAAGAATGAGAGGGACCCTTTCTCTAGCACCAATTTTGTTGGTGCAAAATTTGGTTATTGCCAAAATTAAGGCTAGAGTCGGAGAAGATGAGGTCCCCATCGATGACCTGCAAAATAAGTCTCGATCGGAGTCAAGGGTGGTGGTTTCAGCAAGATTCTCCGACAATCAAGTCAGCTCTTTTGGTCAATAGAAATGAAGTGCTCAGAGAGATTTTAGTAAAGTTTTTTGAAGAAGAATGTGAGCTTGAAGAAAAAAAAATATCTAGAGGGTCTCTTATATAGATAGAGCCCATAACAAACTTATAGTGACAGCCATAATCACCTGATAGTGGGTCGTTCATTGCCACAAGGAATTTATTATGGAGGATCATGTCTGTTGTCGTGACATGTCAATCTGCTAGAGTCTGACAACTCAAGTTCTAGGAAAGTTTGGAGGTTCTTGAGATCAGCCATGCTTGGGTCATCGTTTGCCATATCATGAGTCGGTGTCGAGGCCTTTTTGGGCAACTAGTAAGAGAAGTTGAGAGGAGCTCGATAGGCAGAAAAGCTTGGGAAGAGTTTGACTAGTAGCGAAGCCTGTCTGGAGTTCGACCATCGAAGGAGTCTGGCTGAAGAAGAAGTCCGATAGGAGTCCGACTATTGAAGAAGTTTGAGAGGTCTTATGAATTTGATGAAAGCTAATCCTTGATCGCTGGTACCGAGCAGGCAATTCAAAGGTTAGACATTCCAACCAAACTTCGACAAGAATGGGTTTATCCCCAACACAAGTCATCCATATTATATCTCAAAATTTTTTAAATCCCATGACTCCTCAAGAGGATTATCTAAGCCTAGGTTTTGTTAAATTAAAATATAGTGAGACATTCACTTTCTGAAGTTAATCAAGAGTCATCAATCCCATCTTGATTCATACACTGACTCTGCAAGTACTTAACTATATTTAAAAATCTTTTGTTGTTGTATTAGAAATATAAGTAGTTCGACACCAAAGTATAGTGAGTTGCTTGCAAGTCACTGTAGTAATCTCAGATCAGAGGGACATTTATACCCATAAGCCTTAACTAGCTACTTTTGACAGTAGAATGTTATATTGGTCATATTCAGTGCAGATGTTCTCTTACATCTCATATGCATGCCATACCAGTATCTCCACACTACTTGGTTACGAGGATAACCAATGCATATGACATACAATGACCTACACTCGATAAGTTATCATCCTTATTAATAACTATTGGTGCAAAATCTGATTGTCACTGAAATTGAGGCTGGAGTTGAAGAAGATGAGGTCGCCGTTGGTGATCTGCAAAATAAGTCTCATCCAGAGTCGGGGTTGGTGGCTCTGGCAAGAACCTCCGACGATCAAGTTAACACTTTTGACCAACAAAAATGGAGTACTCAGAGAGATTTTTGCAGAGTTTTTAGAAGAAAACTCAGAGCTTTAAGAAGAAAGCATATCTAAAGGGTCTCTTATATAGACGGAGCCCATAATGAACTGATAGTGACAACCGTAACCATCTGGTAGTGGGCCGTTCAGGGTCATGTGGAGTTTGTTATAGAGGGTAGTGTCTATTGTCGTGATGTGCTAGCTGGAGTTTGGATGGGATGGCTGTAGATGATGGAGCATCCCTCACTGATGTTGTTCTAGAGGAGCTCGGAGATTCTCGAGATTAGTTGTGCATGGGTCGTTATTCACCATATTAAGAGTCGGTGCTGAGATCCTTCTGGGTAGCCAAAAGGAGTTTGAAAGGAGTTCAATGGAAGAAGAAGTCAGGGAGGAGTTTGACAGGTGGCAAAGTTTGGCAGAAAGAGAAGTTCGAAAGGAGTTCGACTGGTGGAGAAGTCTAGCTGAAAGAGAAGTCTAGAAGGAGTTCAACTAGTGAAGTTCTGAAGGAGGAAAAGTCCAGAAGGAGTTCGACTGGTGGAGAAGTTCGGCTGAAGGAGAAGTTCGAAAAGAGTTTGACTGATGAAGAAGTTTGGAAGGAGGAGAAGTCTGAAAGAAGTTCAAGTGGTAGAGAAGTCTAGCTGAAGGAGAAGTCTGGAAGGAGTTTGACTGGTGGAGAAGTTTGGATAAAGAAGAAGATTGGAAGGAGTTCGACTGATGGAGAAGTTTGCAAGGAGGAGAAGTCCGAAAGGAGTTCAACTAGTGGAGAAGTCTGGCTGAAGAAGAAGTCCAAAAGAAGTTCGATTGGTGGAGAAATCCAATTGAAGGAGAAGATTGGAAGGAGTTCGACTGGTGAAGAAGTCCGACTGAAGGAGAAGATTGAAAGGAGCTCGACTAGTGGAGAAGTCTGGAAGGAGGAGAAGTTCAGAAAGAGTTCAACTGATGGAGAAGTTTGACTGAAGGAGAAGTTCGGAAGGAGTTCGACTAGTGGAGAAGTTCGACTAAAGAAGATCGGCAGGAGTTTGACTCGTGGAGAAGTCCGACTGAAGGAGAAGTCTGAAACTCTCAATAGAGCATGGAAGTTCGTCTGGAGGAAGTTCTACCAAAAGAGAGCTAACTGCCTGGGGTGGAGGAGCTCGGCCACCACTGCTATTCAAGCTCATCGGGGCGAAGTCTAGAGGGATCTTGTGAATTTGGTCGAGGCTCAATCTTGGTTGTCACTACTGGACGAGATCATTCAGCAATCAGATATCTAGCCCAACTTCGGCAAGAGCGGGTCTACCCCCAACAATAGTCCCCCACTCCTAAGTTTGAAATTCGAAGGAAGGGAGTATAGATGCGACTGCTGAAGTTCTTTTTGGCTTCTCACACTCGTCAGGATGAGATGTTTTGGCATTTACCATGCTGGCGTTGAAGCTCTTTAAATCCAAAGTGAGTTTGAAAAGATAGCCCTTCGGCTTTCCCACTGCAATACTGTCCCAGGCACAGCGCAATTAAGGATTCGCCCGTAGCCACTACTCTACCATGACAAGTGGGACACACGGCACTCATGGTTCGGCCGAACAAGATCTGCCATTATAACCATCTCGGGCTCCCCTTGGCTATTTAAGGCCTTCTCCTACCTCCAAAATCTATTCTTGCCTGAGTCTTTTTCTTCCTTCGACACCTGCTCTTCTTCCATCCAAGATTTTCAATTCCTCCCTTTGTCTTTCTTGGTTCCAGGCGTTCCTCCATCTGATTCTCATCACACCCATCATCTCATTATCATTCTTAATCAACTTAGGTCAGCCTCTCAACACCTATTTTCAATAACTCTTGCCTCTTTTACTTCTTATTCTTTCGATTTTTCCGTACAAGTTTTTGCACTTCCTTTTATCCTACTTTTTGGGAGTTTTTCGAGGGGCTTACTTTGATATGGATGTCTTCTGAAACTTTTCAATCCGTCAGTTCTTGGAGCTTGTCTGGACTGGCCTTCCTAGACCCTACCCTCCTGATCAAGCTTGAGCCTAGGAACATGTCCCATCAGCCTTTCGTTACAGACACCATCACTTCTATCCTTCTACCCTTACTTCTGGAGTAGCTCAGTTAGTTAGAGCATGTGGCTATTAACCATAAGGTCGACTATTGTTAGGAGTAAACCCGCTCCTGCCAAAGTTCGGCTAGATATCTGATCGCTGAATGATCCCATCTGGTAGCAACAACCAAGATTGAGCCTCGATCGAATTCTCAAGATCCCTTCGAACTTCATCCAGATGAGCTTGAATAGCAGTGGTGGCCGAGCTCCTCCACCCCAGACAATTAGCCCTCTTATGATAGAACTTCCTCCAAATGAACTTCCATGCTATATTAAGAGTTACGGACTTCTCCTTCAGCCAGACTTCTCCATGAGTTGAACTCCTTTCGATCTTCTCCTTCAGTCAGGCTTCTCCACCAGTTGAACTCCTTCTAGATTCTCCTCCTTCCGGACTTCTCCATCAGTTGAACTCCTTCCAGACTTCTCCTCCTTTCGGACTTCTCCACCAGTCGAACTCCTTCCAATCCTTCAGCTGGACTTCTCCACCAATCGAACTCCTTTAGATCTTCTCCTTCAGTCGGACTTCTCCACTAGTGGAACTCCTTCCGGACTTCTCCTTCAGCCAGACTTCTCCATCAGTTGAACTCCTTCCGAACTTCTCCACCAGTCGAACTCCTTCCAAACTTTTTCTTCAGTCGGACTTCTCCACCAGTCGAACTCCTTCCAGACTTCTCTTTCTTTCGAACTTCTCCACCAGTTGAACTCCTTCTGGACTTCTACTTTAGCTAGACTTCTCCATCAGTAGAATTTCTTTCGGACTTCTCCTCCAGTCGAACTTCTCCACCAATCGAACTCCTTCTGAACTTCTCCTTCAGCCAGACTTCTCCATCCGTCGAACTCCTCCTAGACTTCTCCTTCTGTCAAACTCCTTCCAACTGCCTAAAAGGATCTCAACATCGACTTTCAATGGGGCGAATAACGACCTTCGCATAACTAATCTCGAGAACCTTCGAGCACCTCTAAAACAACATTAGTGAAGGATGCTCCATCGCCTACAAACGTCCCATCCAAACTTCAACTAGCACATCATAACAACAGACACTACCCTCTATAATAAACTCCACGTGGCCCTGAACGGTCCACTACCAGGTGGTTATGGCTATTACTATCAGTTTGTTATGAGCTCAATCTATATAAGAGACCCTCTAGATACGCTTTCTTCTTGAAGCTCTAAGTTTTCTTCTAAAAGCTCTACTAAAATCTCTCTAAGCACTCCATTTTTGTTGGCCGAAAGAGCTGACTTGATCGTTAGAGCATCTTGCCGGAGCCACCACCTCCGACTTCGGACGAGACTTGTTTTGCAGGTCACCGATAGCAACCTCATCTTCTTTGACTCTAGTCTCAATTCTAATGGCAACCAAATTTTGCACCAGTAGGATTGACGCTGGAGGAAGGAACTCTCTTTCTCTTAAGATTTTCTTATTCTTAAAGAAGTGCTCAGTAGATATCTCTCTTCTGCTTCCTCAAAGATCTTCTTTTCCAACCAATCTCGATAAAGATTCCTTTCAGGAAGGCCTCAACTTGGTGATCAACCACCTCTATGGCTAGATCTCCTCCAGATCTACCCGCCCCTATCTCATCCTCGACATCTCAGGTTCCACCGACAGCAATGATGGATGCTGAGAAATTTAGCTTGCTGGTCCAGCAGGTTAGAGGCCTTACTGAAGCAGTGCAGACCATGCAACAGCAGCCTCCGGTGTTGACCCAATCAGAGCAAGCTTTCTTGAAACCCCATGATCTAGTCTAGGGATGGCCAGCTTGGGCGAGTCGGCTGGTAACATCCAGGCAGGGGAAGCAAAGGGTAGAGAGCCCTTGCTCCGATCATGATTTAACCTCTGGGGGGACTTTGCCCCCATTCAGCCAGAAGACTTTGGAGATCCACGATCGTGAGGATCTCTTGGATCAAAAACTATAAGAAATGAATCGATAGATCAAGGAACTTCATCATGCTCCCTCCTCTCATGATAATGAAATATGCACTGATCCTCCTTTCTCTCATCAAATCATATAAAAATCAGTCCCACCGAACTTCAAGCTTTTCCAGTTCGAGAGCTACGATGGGACTACTGATTCAGTTGACCACTTGGAGGCCTTTCGGACCATGATGCTGGTCCATGGCATGCTAGACGCCATCCTGTGTCAAGCTTTCCAATCAACCCTAAAGGGAGCAGCGAGGAACTGGTACTCGGCCTTCAAGTTAGGTACAATCTTTTCCTTTGATCAAATGAGTTGACTAGAGTAGGCTTTCCCAAAATCCTAGGATGTAGTCTGGGGATGGCCGACTTGGGCGAGTCGATCGATAGGGTAGAGAGCCCTTGCTCCAATCATGATTCAACCCCTAGAGGGACTTCCCCCATTCAACCAGAAGACTTTGGAGATCCATGATCGTAAGGATCTCCTAGACCAAAAACTATAAAAAATAAATCAATGGATCGAGGAACTCCATCATGCTCCCTCCTCTCACAGTAATGATATCTACACCGACCCTCCAAATCATGCAGGAATTGATCCCGTCGAACTTCAAACTTTCCCAGTTCGAGAGCTACGATAGAACTACTGATTTGGTCGGCTACTTGGAGGCCTTCTGAACCATGATGCTGCTCCATGGTATGCCAAATGCCATCTTGTGTCGGACTTTTCCATCAATCCTGAAGGGAGCAACGAGGAACTGGTACTTGACCCTCAAGCTGGGTGCTATTTTTTCCTTTGATTAGATTAGCTACCAATTTATGATTCATTTTGTTAGTAGCCAACATCCTCAATGAAGCTCGAACTTCCTCATCAACATCAAGCAGAAGGAGAGGGAATCCATAATGGCCTATGTCACCTATTTCAATGTCGCTGCACTAAAGGTCTGAAACTTGGACCAATCTATTGCAATGGCCATACTGAAGGATGGCCTTCAAAAGAATGATTTTCTATTCTCTCTGGAGAAGAAGTATCCTAGAAATTTTGCTGATATGCTGGCTCGGACTGAAGGTTATGCCCGAGTAGAAGAGGCCTTCAAGGCCAAGGATAATGAAGCCGCTGAAGAGCGGCGAGCGAGTGAATCAAGTATGCCCACTGTTAATGATAAGCTAGGTGAAGCTCAACCACGCTCCCGAACTCCTCCCCAGCGTAAGCGAGCCCAAACTCCTTGGAATCGAAGGCAAAGAAGCTCGAATAGAAGGGCACGGTGGGGCTCCACCCTCAGAAGGTTCCACAATAATGCTCCCCTCAATGCTCCAAAAATTCAAGTGCTGATAGAAATCAAGAAGTAACTACCGAGGCTGGAGAGGATGCGCATTCATCTTTGCAAGAATAATCCCAATAAATCCTTCTCTACCATCATGACCACGATCATGATACTAAGGAATGCATTCAACTCTAGAACGAGATCGAGGAGCTCATCAGGCGAGGCAGGCTTGGTTAATTCCTATGACGATGGTCTGAAAGATGGAAAGATCGGCCAAGGGCACTGCCGTAACTAGAGCCATCAAGGAGGAAGGAGCAACAAGAAGATCGGCCCCCATTTGGCATCATCAACACCATCTCTGGGGGACTTCGATGAGAGGAGGCTAGCAGATCGATGTAGCCCACGAAAAGAACAAGAACTAAGGAGCCCATGGCTATCACCGATGAGGATGTCCAAGAAGTTCAATTTCCACACAACGATGCGGTTGTAATTGCTTTAAACATTATTGATTATGATGTATGCTGCATTCTGGTAGATAATGAAAACTCTACTGATATTTTGTTTTATGATACTTTCTCTAAAATATGTATACCCACTGACCACCTGGGACCTATGAACTCCCCATTGGTGGGCTTCACTTGCGATGCTATGCCAGTTAAAGGAATAATAACACTGACTATGGCTGCAGGGCAATACTCGAAATAGGCCAAGGCATAGGTCAACTTTTTGGTGGTAAAGATTCCGTTTGCCTACAACGTAATTCTTGACCAACCTGATCTAAATGCACTTAAGATTATGGTGTCAACCTACTATTTGAATGTGAAGTTTCCAACAAACTGTGGAATTGGAGAGATCAGGGGAGATCAAGCTTTAAGCAAGCACTATTATTCCATCACCTTACAAAAGGATGGCCATCTCGACCCTTGCCCAGTTGATGGGCTAGATGACCGCAATGACCTTACTGAGGAGTGGGGTGAACCCATGGAGGATCTCATGGCCGTCCTCCTAAACGATAGGACTATAGAACATATGGTGTAGGTCAACTCCAGCTTAGGGAAGGAAGTTTGGGAGCAACTCATCATCTTTCTATGGAAGAATGTCGACATCTTCGCTTGAGTCCCAGTAGATATGCTAGGAATTGATGCCGAGGTCATGGAACATTGGCTGACTATTGATCTCGAGTGCAAGCTAGTGAAAGAGAAAATTCGGAGCCATGCACTGAAAAGGCAGAAGATGATAGTAGAGGAAGTGGATAAGCTCCTTAAGGCTGGATTTATTCGAGAAGTCCACTACCCGAGTTGGGTTTTCAATGTGGTCCTAGTCAAGAAGGCCAATGGCAAGTGGAGAATGAGTACCGACTTCAAGAAGCTGAACAAGACCTGCCCAAAGGATAGCTATCCCTTGCTCAGAATTGATTAACTAGTGGATGCAACCTCGGGCCATGAGCTCCTTACTTTTATGGATGTCTTTTTTTGGCTACAATCAAATCTGGATGGCACCAGAGGATGAGGAAAAAACTGTATTTATCACTAATCATGGTCTTTATTGTTATAGTGTCATGCCCTTTAGGCTTAAAAATGCAGGCACAACCTATCAGCCCCTGGTCAATAAGATCTTCAAAGAGTAGATCAGTTACAACATGAAAGTCTACGTGGATGATATGCTTGTCAAGAGTCGGACCTCATTCAATCATATTGCCGACCTTGAAGAGACCTTCAACGCTCTTTGAAGATATAAGATGAAGTTGAACTCAATTAAATGCGCCTTTGGAGTAACCTCAAAAAAATTCTTAGGGTTCATGGTCTCAAGATGGGGGATCGAGGATAATTCGGAGAAGATCCATGCCCTCTAGGAGATGACCATCCCAAAGTCAATAAAGAAAGTCCAACACTTGATCGAGAAGGTGGCATCCTTAAATCACTTTGTCTCAAAGTCGGTCAAGCGATGTATACCCTTCTTCCAGGTCCTCAAGCGATCAAAGAACTTTTACTGGATGGTAGAGTACCAACAGGCATTTGAAGAACTCAAGAACTACCTCAGTTTGTCCTCACTATTGGCAAAGCTCGAGCCTGGAGAAGAATTATTCCTATACCTAATAGTCTCTCCTGCAGCACTAGCAGCAGTCCTAGTCAGGATAGAGGCAAAAGTATAATAGTCGATCTACTACATCAGCCGAGTCTTGAGAGATGCGAAGATCAGGTAGACTAAATTGAAAAATTTGACTTACGCTCTTCTAGTTGTAGTCAGGAGACTTCGGTCCTACTTCTAGGGGCATACCATAACACTCCTCACCGACCAACCAATCAAAGTAGTTCTTCATCGAACAGATGCATCTGGAAGGATAGCAAAATGGGCTATTGAACTAACAGAGTTTGACATCAATTATCAACCTCGATTGTTAATCAAAGCTTAGATACTGGCCAATTTTGTAGTCAAATGCATGATTTCGGATGAGGCCGAATCTGAGTAGAATGAGGCCAGCATTTCGTGGTTGCAACCGAGCTCCCATGAAGAAAGAGAAAATCTTCTCGAAGGCTTCTGGGCCTTGTATGTGGATGGCTCTTCCAATGCTTTCGACGTAGGTGCTAGACTGATCCTGGTCAATCTCGAAGTGGTCATCGCCGAGTATGCACTACGCTTTGAGTTTCCGACGACAAACAATGGGGCAAAATATAAAGCTCTAATAGTGGGGCTCAAGATTGCCAAGGAACTAGAAGTCGATCGGCTTCAAGTCTATAGTGATTCATAGCTGGTGGTGGAATAGGTTAGTGGAAGCTACGAAGCTCAGGAGAAAAATATGATGAAGTATCTTGAAAGAGTGAAGAGCCTGATCTCAGCCTTCAATGGCTTTAGCATCCAACAAATTCCAAGGGTAGAGAACACTAGAGCCAACCTTCTATCGAAGCTGGTCACACTCGCCCCCAACGAGCTTTTCAAAGAAGTATACTTTGAAGTGTTGAAATGTCTGAGTATGGAAGAACCACAGGTTGTAATGCAGATCGACCATGAGCCCTACTGGATCGATCCATTGATTGCTTATCTCAAAGATGGGACACTCCTCTATGATCCGAAGGAAGCTCGTAAGCTGAGAAATCAGTCTCTCGGTATATCCTCTATGAAGGCAAATTGTACAAAAGGTCGTACTCCTTACCACTTTTGAAATATCTCCGATCTTCTGAAGCCGACTTTGCACTATGGAAAGTATATGAAGGAATTTGTGGGAGCCATCTAGGCGCCAGATTTATTTCTTATAAGCTACTTCGATAAGGTTACTACTGGCCAATCCTGTACCACGATTGTGTTGAGTATGTTAGCAGATGCGATCGTTGCCAAAGAAATGCGAGTATACAAAGGCAGGCGGTCTTCGAGCTTACCCCACTAAGCATGCCTTGGCCATTCACACAATGCGGATGGATATACTTGAACCCTTTTCGATGGCATCCGGATAATGAAAGTTTCTCTTAGTTGCGATCGACTACTTTACCAAATGGGTCGAGACCAAACCCCTAGCAAAAATCATTGAAGCTAAAGTACAAGACTTTGTTTGAAAATTAATTGTTTGCAGGTTTGGTCTGCCTCAAACTCTCATAACAAATAATGGGCGGCAGTTTGCTAGGGTGAAGTTTACAAAGTTCTATGAAGACTTGAACATCTCCCATAATTTCACATCGATGGCCCATCCGCAAGCAAATGATGAAGCAGAAGTGACCAACAGGACCTTATTACAGGGTATCAAGGTGAGACTTGAAAAAGCAGGAGCGACTTGGGTGGATGAACTCTACCATTTCCTCTGAGCATACCGAACTATCCAAAGATTGCCAACTTGAGAAACATCATTTGCCTTTGCCTTCGGAACAAAGGTGGTCATTCCGATCGAGCTCAAGCTCCCATTGGCATGGGTCATGGCCTTTAATGAGCAGTGCAATTCGTAGGACCTTAGAGTTAACCTTGACCTACTGGAGAAAATATGAGAAGAAGCTCAAGTTTGGATGACTGCTTACAGACGAGGAGTGGCCCGATACTACAACTCTAAAGTCAAGAATAAAGTATTCAGAGTGGGAGGACTTGGTGCTTTGGTGAGCAGCTATTTCTCAGCCCCAAAACCTAGGGAAGCTCGCTCCAAATTGGGAAGAACCCTACGAGATCAAAGAAGTCATCCGATCTAGGACATACTATTTGAGGGAGCTGGAAGGAGCGGATCTACCCGGACCATGGAATTCAAAAAACCTATGGATGTATTACCAATGATTTGGTTGCAGTGAAACCTTCCTACTTCAACACCCTAATCTTTATTATACATATGTAATGATAGAGCGTTACCTTCCAAATTTGGTCACGCGACGAGCGCAGCCATGTTAGGAATAGGAGGAGGACCTCATCCTAACATGAGCAAGGTCGAAGGGCTCGTTAACTTAAGATGAGATGAGGGTAGAGGCCCTGACAATGGCCCTAATATGCCCCTACAGCCATGTTAGAAATAGATGGAGAACCTCATCCTAACATGAGAAAAGTCGAAGGCCTCGTTAACTTAAGACATGATGAGGAGAGAGGCCATGACACCCTAATGTGCTCCTACAATCATGTTAGAAATAAGAGGAGGACCTTGTCCTAACATGAGCAAAATCAAAGACCTCATTGACTTAAGATGAGATGAGGGGAGAGGTCCTAACAATAGTCCTAATGTGCTCCTATAGCTATGTTAGAAATAAGAGGAGGACCTCATCCTAACATGAGCAAAGTCGATGGCCTCGTCTACTTAAGACGAGATGAGGGGAGAGTCTCTGTCAATGGCCCTAATGTGCCTCTACAGCCATGTCAAGAATAGAAGGAGAACCTCATCCTGACATAAGCAAAGTAGAAGACCTCATTGACCTAAGATGAGGTGAGGGAAGAGGCCTCGACAACAGCCCTAACATGCCCCTACAGCCATGCTAGGAATAGGAGGAGAACCTCATCCTAACATAAGTAAATTCGAGAATCTTGCTAACCTAAGTCGACAAAAAAAGAGCGGCCCATCCAGTGGTCCCAAATGAACCCTCAACCTAAAGTAAAGGAAAGGAAGAAACCCTATCACCAATCCTCACTCGCATTTCTCCTACAACTATCCGACCGTATGAGATGCAAGAAGGAAAATCATGCCCAAGTTCACGAAAAGAACCTCGAATAGGTATCCATAACAACCACTTCATCGAAAGACAACACAAAAGAAAGATAAAGAGGAGAAAATGAAGATAGAAGCAAGCATTGAGTTCATGTAAGGCGAATAATGATGAAAAAAGTGTGAGGATTTATGGTGCTCCCAAGCCTTGGAAGGCAATGGGAGGAGTCAGGATGTTGGATCTAAGGATTCTATGGGCTTGGTTGGTGCTTTGGAGATCTGAAATTCAAGATGAAGCAAGAAACCAAAGTCGAAGAATCAAGACTGCAGAAAGAAGATTTTCTGTAGGTTAGCTGGCTCAATCCAAAACTAGGTCGGCTAAGTCTCAGTGCACAGACAAAATAGAGAGCTGCACGTTTGGGACTACTGGCACAGCATAGAACTGGACCGACTCAGTTTCATATTAAGCCAACCTAGTGGAACTTAGTCGACAATAGAGAGCTGCGCATTCGAAACTACTAGTACGGACAAAACTAGGCCAGCTTAGTTTCAGACATAGCCGACCCAGTGGAACTTAGTCGGATCAGTGCTGAGACTGAGCTGGCTCAGTATGAGGGTAGAGTTATGCGAGGATCTATTTTAGGCTAGGGTCTGGATTGATCCTAGGGGTCTTAAGGCTTAGTTTGAGAGGTCTTAAGGGGGCTAACTCATGTATGGGTCGGTCTAGATCCAGAGGATGAGTGCATAGGAGACATGGGTGTATATGGGCTCAGTGAATGCTTTCATGTATTGAATTAGCCGAGAAGTTTTTTGGTCAGACCTAATGGCTATGTATAAATACATAGGTTGTATTAGGATTTCATTATGTTGTGGAATACAGACCTTTTCTCTCTCAATTCTCTCTTCTTCTCTTCTCTCTAGTGTAGTTGCCCTAGGTTCTTGAAGAAGCCCTAGAGAGAGGGGGCACCTCCCTCAAGCCCAAGGAGGGAGGTGCCCTAGCATAGATCTAGGTGTTGGATCTATCATTTGCTACTCATAGAGAACGTCATAGGTTCTTTCAGGTCCGTGCTAAAGATCAGGAGTTTTCGCAACATGGTATCGGTGCTTGTGATGTCAAGGATGATTGACGTTCGAGGGATATCATGGGCCTACAATTTGGTATCAGAGCTAGGTGATGCCTGGAATGTTGAGGAAGGGAATATGGTATTAGATCCAGATTTCAGAGCCTGATGATGCATGGAAGAAAAGGAGAAGTCATACAAGGTGTAATCAAAAATCTGTACAAGAATTTCATGATATGTCTCAAATCTATCTTGTTGTTGCTGTGGTTTGGCCAACCAAGAGCAGCGGATTGAAGGTGGAGGTTGAGAGGATTAATGAAAAGGGATTTTTCTAGGGTGGAAGGATTTGGTGCATGATTTGTTGATTAGTCTTGGTGGAATGGCCAGGGTGTATGACAGTTATGTGACAGGTAGGGAGCACTAGAGTGCTGCAGTAGCGCTTCTCTAGAGATGCAGGGCTGAGAGAGGCTCGACGATGTAGCAACCGAGAGAGGTATCTCAATAGAGAGCATCAAGATTCTCTAGGAAGATGGGCAGTGTAGGGCTATTGAAGAGAGGTTTCCCAAGGGGTAATGATCGAAGGAAGGCTAAAGAAGCGACTATACGTCCTTCAATGTCAGGAAGGCTGAGAAGTAGTCATAGATGTATTCAGTGGTTCGACCAAAGCATGGATTTATGGAGCCTTAGGGATGATGGAGATGGATGATCCATAAAGGTCCAGCAGATTATGGCTGGATGGCTGTAGAGCGGTGCAGAGATGAATCAGGGAGCGCTGGAGTGCTGCCGTAGCACTTTCCTAGAGGCATAAAGTTGAGAGAAGCTTGGTGGTGCAGTAGTCGAGGAGTGTATCTCAGTAGAGAGTGTCAATGGTATCTTAGAGAGACCGGGTGCCGGTCTCAAGAAGAGCCAGGGGGTCTCAGGGAGCGCCAAGAGGTCTCAGGCAGCTAGGAGTATCATGGACCAGGTTTCTTCTATAGGGGCATCAGGGAGAGTCACGGTTCAGGTGGAGGATGGTTCTCCAAGCGCAACTAAAGCGATGGCTAGCGTAGGGGCAGAAGAGAAGGACTAGGGTGGAATTCTCTAAGATTCAATCACTGGATTCAGAAGAGTTAGATGAGCTCTTAGGTTTCGAAGGTGTCTATGGATTGCAGAGGTATCCGAGATGGCTTCAAAGGGATCCACGAAGTATGGTGGATTCGAAGGGGCAGTGATGGTGTTCAAGGTGCAGCGGTAGGCTCAGCAGTGCAGTGTTGAGTGGTTGGTCTTGAGGGATTCGATGACAAAGTCAGCTTCTATGGCATTAGATGGACTTCGGATATAGGTGGAGCTTCAGAGAGGTGGCTTCACAATTGGAGAGAAATTTAATATGAGTTCAGAGTAGAAGGATGCGGGTGGATCGATATCCTAGCACCAGCGTCGGTGATGCACAGTTTCAGATGGAGAGGCATGTGCAGGAGGACAAGCATAGTTCTGAGGAGACCATGTCAGGGTTTGCAGCGAGTGTCAGTACAGGAATGTTGTAGGTTCTTCAGGAAAGTCTAGAAAAAGTGATGCAGCTGCTAAGCAAAAGGGATCCTACAATTCTAGGATGGTGTAGAGGTGCAAACCAAGATCTTCAGCGGTGGAGGAGGTCATCCCAAAGGCCTCAAGGATGCACAACAGCTAAAGAGGATTGGCGGAGGCGATGTTTGCACAGGTGCTATCGAGTCTGTAGGGATGGTGTGATCATGCAGTAGGGCATTACCGAGGGATTTGCCAAGGCTTGGGAGCACCAAGGTGGAGATTGTGAGGATTTGTGGTGCTCCCAAGCCTTGGGAGGCCATGAGAGGAGTTAGGGTATTGGCTCCGGGGATTCTAGGGGCTTGGTTGGTGCTTCGAAGATCTAGAATTCAAGGTAAAGCAAGGAACCAAAGCCAGAAAATCAAAACTGCAAAAAGAAGATTTTCTATAGGTTAGCTGGCTTAGTCCAAAACTGGGTCAACTAAGTCTCAATGCACAGGCAAAATAGAGAATTGCACATTCGAGACTGTTGGCATGGCACAGAACTTGGCTGACTCAATTTCAAACTAAGCCAACCTAGTGAAACTTAGCCAGCTCAATACTGAGACTGAGCAGGCTCAGTGCGCAGACAGAGTTACATGAGGGTCAGTTTTGGGCTAGGGTCTCTATTGATCCTAGAGATCTTAAGATCTGGTTTGAGAGATCTTAAGGGGGCTAACTCATGTAAGGGTTGAGTTTAGATCCAAAGGATGAGAGCATAGGAGATATAGGTGTACATGGGCTCGGTCAGTACTTTCATGTATTGGGTTAGCTAAGGAGTTTTTTGGTTGGGCCTAATGGCTATATATAAATACATAGGTTGTATTAGGGTTTCATTATGCTGTGGAATACAGACCTTTTCTTCCTCAATTCTCTCTTCTTCTCTTCTCTCTAGTGTAGTTATCCTTGGTTCTTGAAGAAGCCCTAGAGAGAGGGGGCACCTCCTTCAAGCCTAAGGAGGGAGGTGCCCCAGCATAGATCTAGGTGTTGGATCTATGGTTTGCTGCCCATAGAGAACATCATAGGTTTCTTCAGATCCATACTAAAGATCAGGGGATTCTACAACATGGTATTGTGCTTGTGATGTCAAGGATGATTGACGTTTGAGCGATATCATAGGTCTACAAAAAGGTACCATTTTATTATAAATATAAGTTTATTACAAGCAAAATAAAGGTCGGCAAGATCAACTACTTGAAAAAAGAAGAAGAAGAAAGGCCAAAGTCTTAAGATGGACTGGACTCCTTAGATTTTAGACTGTCGGCCCCAGCCATCACCAAGGCCTGCTTCAACCTTAAATTCTCTTCCTCAAGCTCTTTCTTTTTTTGTAAACCATCTATGTATATCCTGTTGACGTGTTGAAACTTGCCTTCAATCTCTCACCACTACTTCCTCAAGACTTCAGACTTAGCCTCTGCATCCTTAATGGCTTGCTGCTCACAGGTTAGCTGGAGCTTCAGCCATTGTACCTCAGCCTTTCCTGTCCTGACTAACTCTGAAAGCTCGCCGACAATCCTCCTTAAAGAGGCAATCTCCTCCAACTCCTTGCTTGTGCCAGCTTGGTAGCTGTCATTCAGCTATTTCTGGAGCTGAGCTATCTCACCATTGGCAGCATGAAGCTTTTGCTCGAGTTTAGACATCCTCTCACTCCAACCTAATCGATAGGTATCATAAACGAGCTCAGCATCGTGCAACTATTTTTAAAGCATGGAGAACTTCTTCGACTAGTCCCACTCATATTGTGCTTTATCAGAGGACCATGGTGAACTCCCTTCTAGCAATTGGATCTTCTCCTTCGCCGCTTTAAGCTCGAGTTTGAGGGAGTTGATCTTCATCGTTAACACCCAAGACTTGCAGCTAGCATTTTTCTTGAGTTCGGCAAGCTCTCTTTTAAAAATGCCCTTTCGGATGCCGAAGTCTGTGGAGTCCTTCATGTGCAAATTCCAAAGGCGAGTGACCTCTTTGGTCACCTTCGAAGCATTTTTTTGAGAAGCCTGAAGATCGTCGTCTATCCTCTTCAACATCTTTAGATGGTGGACTTCCTTCTTCAAGCTCTTTATTAAGGGCTTCAATGGAACTCCCTTAGGTGAGGGGTCAGCGTTGATTGGAGATGGTGGGTCATGACCCTGATTAGGGGGAGGATTCTGGATAACATATGGCATAGCACCAATGTGAAGAAAGGTATGGACAAAAATGAATTTGCTTTTATTTAACTAGAAACTTTTAGGTACAAAGCAAGTTAATAGAGGAAAAAACAAGATACAACTACCCGAGTGAAGAAAAATCCAGATTTCCCGGTCTAGGTTCGTTCAGATCCGATCAGATCAAGAGATATATTTCAAAAATTTTTGTCTTTGATCTATATTAGATCTGGGATGTTTCAGATCTAATTCTTATTATTTTAATAAATAAAATAAAATAATAATAAATTAAATCAAATTTAATTTACCAGATTTGGGTAATCCAATTACCCGTTGATGATCCTGTATGCAGCGGAAGGTTCTGGATCTAGCCATGTAAGCGCCTGGCCTCCACCAGTATCCACTCGGGCTTGATCTAGAGATCCTCTTCTTCTCTATCATGTCTCCAAAAATTAGATCTGGATCTGATCTGGAGGATCTTCAAAACTCCTTTTGAAGATCAGCAGTTGTCCTTTGCAGCAGTGCAGCCTTCTAGCTTTTGATCGCCTTTCTCTTGCCTGGATCTCACCAACCAAGGTCCAAAACTCCTTTTGGACATGGAGAGGAGAGGGAGAAGGTGAGTTTGGCATGGAGGAAGAAGGGAGAGGCAGTCTTGGGGTGTGGGGTTTCTCAAACTATTATTTGAGTTGGGCGTAGGGTCTTATTTATAGACTAAGCGTGATCCAACTCCTCTTCTTCCCAACCAATCACAACCCTTTGTGAAATCAGATCTAAATCTGATTTGTGGGAATAGAGTCCCCTGGATTTCTCCTTAGATGGTGCCTAAGATCAGTCAAACTTGGTTCTTAGGAGAACTCTAATTGGAATCCAAAAAGGAGATGGAGTCCCTGTCCAACAGGGACTCCTAGGCGCCTCCAACTTGGGCACACGCCAAGGGTGGCGTGCGCCCTCCTCCTTGCCAGGTTCTGGCAGGGGGACAAGCCCCCACCAGCTCTCCAATAGGTGCATGACATGTGGACAAAAGTCAAAGTGTCAATGGTCAACATTTGACCAGTCAAAGGTCAACTTTTGACCAAAGTCAAAGGACGAGAAATGGCAGGTGACCAAAAATGGCAGGTAATTGTCTTACAAAATAAGACAACCCTTTTCTGACTTGGACAACCTCCAGTCAGACCATAGTGAAGGCCTCTGATTGAGCACAAACTCCTTTGGCTCAGTCAGGACAACTATTTATGATAGTAAAAGAAGAACGTTAGGTTCAATCGAGTGCTAGCATGATTTTCTTGAACCTAATTGAATCTCATTCAGATCAATTGAACTGGATCAGTTCAATTGATGATCACCAGATTCAAACCCTTTATTTGTGTGACCCAGTTAGGTTCAGTTCTGTATGGTAATGGGATATGTCATGATCTCTATCATCGACATCATCGAAACTCCTTTCGATGGATCAGAACTCTTCTGATTCGAACAGCTAGAATGATCGATCATCTAAATCATTCTAATTGCTCCCAAAATCCACCAGTGACACCTAGCAGTATATGGTGGCAACCCATCAGAGCTGAATGCGAACCTCTTGGTGCAGCTACCTGTGTGATTAAGTTCTTCTATCTTGAGCCCCGATCAGATTAGGGTTAAGGTGAACTCGTCAAACCCTAGTTCTCTGTCATATGATGTAATCATTCGATTCAAGTCCGATGTGAAAATCTAAATAGAAACTCTTTCTATTATTTCACTCTGCCATGGCCATGGGCTTCTGGACTTGATTCTCATGATCATCATAGGGCTGCTCCTCTACCACCGAGGTAGATAGATTCCATCTTGATGCAATCCAGTTCCTACAATGAACATGCTATAGCCAACATACACCTCAGGGATTCCGAATGGCTAGGAGATCGAGTAATGGTGTAGTCAAACTATAACACCCTCAAGGTGAACTGCCGATGCACCTCAGGTCAAAGAACCAGACACACTACTGCAGCATCGAGTCAGTCATTGACGAGAAGGTAGACTCCCTAATGACTACTCGAGGTGGTCACGCTCAGTGCCCTCGTTCTCTAACGAGTACCTATACTCTCGCTCCAGTGTCTCCACACCATAGACTCAAGACTCATCTACTAAAGAGAAGCGATTGTACACCAACCTTCCGGATCAATCACCATCCTCGTGATGATCCTATGGTCGGGAGCATTTTATGAGTTAATAATGATTATTCATGTCTTAAATTTTCAACTCTTGAAAATATGAATTATCATTACCATTAACTCAAAGGATGTATCACAGACACTAAATACACATATGTGATAGAAAATAACCCATTTTATTGATTATTAGTCAAAATTATAATTTTGCCCTTAGAAGTGTATTACAAGTGTCAGCCAATTCTGGCTTCTAGGGCACATATATCTAACAATCTCCCACTTGTCCTAAAACCAATTGGCTACAAGTCTAAGTCCCATCTTCTCAAGGTGGCTTCGATCCTCTGTTGGCCCAATGGCTTTGTAAGTGGG
>QRFJ01001501.1:0-55000 GCA_006176705.1 Cocos nucifera
AGAAAGATTGGTGCAGATGGGCAAGTGGAGACATTCAAGGCTAAATTGATTGGCAAAAGAGGATGTTCAACGCGAAAGGCATAGACTATACAGGATACCTTTTCCAGTAGCTATGCTAAAATCCATCCGCACATTTGCTTGCGTTGCAAATGCACTATTTTCGATTATGAAATAGGCAAATGGACGTGAAAACGACGTTCTTGAATGGATATCTTGAGGAAGATATCTATATGGAACAGCCGCTAGGTTTTCACATCCAGTGATGCTGATCACAAGGTTTGCAAGCTGCAAAGGTCCATATATGGACTTAAGCAAGCATCCCTTGGAAAGGCATTGAACACTCATTCAATGATGTGATTCAAAATGCTTGGTTCATCAAAAACAGAAAGGAACCATGTTGTTTTCAAAAGGGCAGTGGGAGCGTCGTTGTCTCTCCTGCGTATGTACGTGGATGACATCCCCTTTGGAATGATATTCCCATGCTGACTCAGTCAGGTGTGGTTGTCCAAGGATTCTCCATGAAAGACCTAGGGTGAAGCATCCTTTATTTCAGGAATTAAAGGTCTATATAGGGATAGACCGAATAGGATGCTAGGACTTTCACAGAAATGTACATAGAGAAAGTACTAAAGAGGTTTAGTATGGAAAGCTCTAAGAGGGGATTAATCCTTCAGACATGGTATTCATCTTTCCAAGAAGATGTGCTCCAGCACACCTGAGGAAATAGAACGCATGAGCAAGATCCCTTATGCTTCTGCAATAGGGAGCCTCATGTATGCCATGCTATGTACATGACCTGATATAGCCCATGCTGTGAGTGTCACAAGCAGATATCAGTCAATCCAGTGAAAGAACACTGGACTTCTATGAAATGTATCCTTTAAGTACTTGAGAAAACTAAGGATATGATGCTGGTCTTGGTAACGGAGAACTCCTGGTCCAGGGATACACAGACTCGGACTTCATGTCTATATATAGATGATCGAAAGTCGACATCTGGGATCTGTTTGTGTGCAATGGTGGAGCTATCAGCTGAAAGAGTTCCAAGCAACGGTGATTAGTAGATTCCACCATGGAAGCAGAATATATCGCTGCATCAGAAGCTGCGAAGGAAGCATTCTGGTACAAGAAGTTTGCTGCAGAAATCGGAGTAATGCCATCAGATGCCATTCCTCTATACTGCGACAACAATGGCGCCATAGCCCTTGCTAAGGAGCCGAGGTCTCACTAGAAATCCAAGCATATTGAGCGGCGATACCATCTCATCCGCGATTACCTCGAGAGGGTTACATCGAGGTCAAGAGAGTCGACTCCGTAGATAATGTGGCAGACCCACTTACAAAGTCGTTGGACCAGCAAAGATCGAAGCCCACCTTGAGAAGATGAACTTAGACTTATAGCCATTGGCTTTAGGACAAGTGGGAGATTGTTAGATATATGTGCCCTAGAAGCCAGAATTGGCTGACACTTGTAATACACTTCTAGGGGCAAAATTATAATTTTGACTAAAATCAATAAAATGGGTTATTTTCTATCACATATGTGTATTTAGTGTCTGTGATACATCCTTTGAGTTAATGATAATGATAATTCATATTTTCAAGAGTTGAAAATTTAAGACATGAATAATCATTATTAACTCATAAATTGCTCCTGACCATAGGATCATCACGAGGATGATGATTGATCCGGAAGGTTGGTGTACAATCGCTTCTCTTTAGTAGATGAGTCTTAAGTCTACGGTGTGGAGACACCAGAGCGAGAGTATAGGTACTCGTTAGAGAAAGAGGGCACTGAGCGACCACCCGAGTAGTCATTAGGAGTCTACCTTCTCGTCAATGACTGACTCGATGCTGCAGTAGTGTGTCTGGTTCTTTGACCTGAGATGCATCGACAGTTCACCTTGAGGGTGTTATAGTTTGACTACACCATTACTCGATCTCCTAGCCATATGGAACCCTGAGGTGTATGTTGGCTATGACATGTTCATTGTAGGAACTGGATTGCATCAAGATGGAATCTATCTACCTCGATGGTAGAAGGAGTAGCCCTATGATGATCATGAGAATCAAGTCCAGAAATCATGGCCATGGTAGAGTGAATATATAGAGAAAGTTTCTATTTAGATTTTCACATTGGACTCGAATCGAATGATTACATCATATGACAGAGACTAGGGTTTGACGAGTTCACCTTAACCCTAATCTGATCGGGGCTCAAGATAGAAGAACTGAATCACACAGGTAGCTGCACCAAGAGGTTCGCATTCAGCTCTGATGGGTTGTCACCATATACTGCTAGGTGTCACTGGTGGATTTTGGGAGCAATTAGAATGATTTAGATGATCGATCATTCTAGCTATTCGAATCAGAAGAGTTCTGATCCATCGAAAGGAGTTTCGATGATGTCGATGATAGAGATCATGACATATCCCATTACCATACAGAACTGAACCTAACTAGGTCACACAAACAAGGATTTGAATCTGGTGATCATCAATTGAACTGATCTAGTTCAATTGATCTGAATGAGATTCAATTAGGTTCAAGGAAATCGTGCTAGCACTCGATTGAACCTAACGTTCTTCTTTTGCTATCATAAATAAGTTGTCCTGTCTGAGCCAAAGGAGTTTGTGCTCAAACAGAGACCTTCATATGGTCTGATAGGAGGTTGTCCAAGTCAGAAAAGGTTGTCTTATTTGTAAGACACTACCTGCCATTTTTGGTCACCTGCCATTTCTTGTTCTTTGACTTTGGTCAAAAGTCTACCTTTGATTGGTCAAACGTTGACCATTGATACTTTGACTTTTGACCACATATCATGCACCTATTGGAGGGCTGGTGGGGGCCTGTCCCCTTGCCAGAACCTGGCAAGGAGAAGGACGCATGCCACCCTAGGCATGTGCCCAAGTTGGAGGCGCCTAGGAGTCCTTGTTGGACAAGGACTCCATCTCCTTTTTGGATTCCAATTAGAGTTCTTCTAAGAACCAACTTTGACTGGTCTTAGGCGCCCTCTAAGGAGGAATCCAGGGGACTCTATTCCCACCAATCAGATTTAGATCTGATTTCACAAAGGGTTGTGATTGGTTGGAAGGAAGAGGAGTTGGATCACGCTTAGTCTATAAATAAGACCCTGCGCCCAACTCAGATTAAAAGAGATGCAATTCAATTGAGAAACCCCACGCCCCAAGGCTACCTCCCCCTCCTTCTCCACGCCATAGTCTCTTCTCCCCCTCGCTCTCCACATCCAAAAGGAGTTTTGGACCTTGGTTGGTGCGATTCAGATCAAAGAAAGGCGATCAAAACAAGAAGGCTGCGCTGCTGCAAAGGACGACTGCTCATCTTCAAAAGAGTTTTGAAGATCCTTCAGATCAGATCCAGATCTGATTTTTGGAGGTGTGATAGAGAAGAAGAGGATCTCCAGATCCAACCTAAATGGATACCGGTAGAGGTCAGGCGCTTGCGTGGCTAAGATCCAGAACCTTCCGCTGCAAACAGGATCATCAACAGGGTAATAGGATTACCCAGATCAGGTAAATTAAATTTGATTTAATTTATCTTTTAATTTTATTTTATTAAAATAATAAGAATCAGATCTGAAACATATCAAGATCTGATTGGGATCAAGAGAAAAATTTTTGAAATATATCTCTTGATCTGATCAGATCTGAACGAACCTAGACCGGGAAATCAGGATTTCCCTTCAATAGCATCCAATGCCTAATAGATATGGTTGCATCTTTTCGGTGCAACTGAGCCACTGTATCTAGCTGAGAACAATCAACCTCGGGAAGGGCCCGCACATCTACAATGGTGGAAGACCTCAGACTTAATCTTTTCTTAGGAAGAATTGATTTAGGTCTCATTAAACTAGACTTATCATAGTCATAACAATTATGACTAACCTAGTGGTATGGATTAGCTCGGATTATTGACCATCTCAAATCTGAATCGAGTCAATAGATATGGCTAGGTAAGTGAGATCGGTGGAAGGGATATGCCATTAACTTGTACAAGAACGCATTCAGGTCGAGTAGCTTCCAATTAAAAATTAGTCGATCGTATGTGCCAAACTTACCTTAGACACCAAATTATTGAGTCAGAACCAATTAGGTTAGCCTACAATCCAGACTCTAATCTCTGAGCCTAATTAGGTCTTGCTTGATCATGACTCGATCTTGACCCAGACTTAATCCTATTAGGTTGGTTAATTTAATCATTGTTGATCCCATCTAACCAACTCTTAATTCGGTTTGATCAACCACTTAGACCTAATTGAGCTACCTAAGTCCAAACCCAGTATTATGAATATATCTTAGATCTGAAATTCTTAATTTTAGACCTAATTAATATTTTATAATCTTTATTCTTAATTAAGTAGGGTTCATAAATAAAATATGCATAATAAATCCTAGGGTTTCAGGATCTAGGATTTTACAGAAAATAAGTTTTGGATTTCTGATTAAGAACGAACATGCAGCACCCCTACACGTCATAAGAACACCCCATCAGATGAAAAGAGAGGGTCTTTAAATTCTTCTTTGTTCTTATGACCGGACGGCCAAGAGGAATGCCTTAATTAGGAACATGTAATTCTACAAAATAGTTTTAGATCTATATCATATATCTCATATATAAATTAGATCTAATCATGGCATATTTTGCATACATCTCATGTATCGAATAATGCATATTTTTAGATCTAAATTATCTCATAATAATCTAAAAAATTAGATTTAAATTGATCTTATCAAAATAAACTCTAATCTAAACAACTATGTAGAACTATTTTACAACTAGTCTAGACATGCATCAATCATATCTCATATGATGTTAAAATTAAATAATTTTTATTTGCTATTTTTTAGATGTTATTATAATAATTATAATATCAAAAAATAGTAAATAAATAGATCTAAAATATGATTTAATCAAATTAAATTATAAATATGCAAGACTATTCTATAGAACTATTCTATTTTAGAACTAGTTATGTATATTTTCTAATCTTAGATCAAAATCATTTAATTTTAATTTTTTCTAATTTCAGATCTGATCACATCTTATGTGACATCTGAAATCACATATTTTTTGATTAGAATAAATTTAAAATTAGATCTAAACACTATAGAACCTTGGCTCTGACACCAGTTGAAGGAAAATCCTGATTCTTTGGACCAGGTTCGTTCAGATCTGATCGGATCAAAAGATATATTTTAAAAATTTTTCTCTTTGATCCAAATTATAACTGAGATATTTTAGATCTAATCTTTATTATTCTAATAATAAAAATAAAATATAGATAAATTAAATTATATTTAATTTATCTGGATGTAGGATAATCCTATTATCCATTGATGATCCTATAAGCAGCAGAAGGTTCTGGATCTAGCCACGTAAGTGCCTGGCCTCTACCGATATCCACTTAGGTTGGATCTAAAGATTCTCTTCTTCTCTATCACATCTCCAAAAATTAGATCTGGATCTGATCTGGAGGATCTTCAAAACATCTTTCCAAGATCAGCAATTGTCCTTTGTAGCAGCGCAACCTTCTAGCTTTCTGTCGCCTTTCTCTCATCTGGATTGCACCAACTTGGATTCCAAACACCTTTAGACATGGAGAGGAGAGGGAGAAGATGGACTTGGTGTGGTGGAGGAGGATAGAGGTAGCCTTGGGGCATGGAGAATTGTATTGCTTTTTGAGTTGGGCGCAGGGATCTTATTTATAGACTATGCGTGATCCAACTCCTCTTCTTCCCAACCAATCACAACCCTTTGTGAAATCAGATCTAAATTTGATTGGTGAAAATAGAGTCTCTTGGATTCATTCTTAAATGGTGCCTAAGATCAGTCAAAGTTGGTTCTTAGGAGGAGTCCAATCGGAATCCAAAAAGGAGATGGAGTCTCTATCCAATAGGGACTCCTGGGCGCCTCCAGCTTGGGCGCACGCCACCCTTGGTGTGCACCCTCCTCCTTACCAGGTTCTGGCAGGGGGACAAGCCCCCACCAGCTCTTCAATAGGTGCGTAACATGTGGATAGAAGTCAAAGTGTCAATGGTCAACATTTGACCAGTCAAAGATCAACTTTTGACCAAAGTCAAAGGACGAAAAATGGCAGATGATAAAAAATGGTGGGTATTATCTTATAAAATAAGATAACCCTTTTCTAACCTGGGCAGGCTTCAGTCAGACCAAGTGAAGACCTCTGATTGAGCATAAATTTCTTTGGCTCAGTCAGGACAACTATTTATGATAGTAAAAGAAGAACATTACGTTCAATTGAGTACTAGCACGATTTTCTTGAATCTAATTGAATCTCATTTAGATTAATTGAACTGGATCAGTTTAATTGATGATCACTAGATTCAAAACCCTTGTTTGTGTGATCCAGTTAGGTTCAGTTCTTTATGGTAATGGGATATGTCATGATCTCTATCATTGACATCATCGAAACTCCTTTCGATGGATCAGAACTCTTCTGATTCAAACAGCTAGAATGATCGGTCATTTAAATCATTCTAATTGCTCCCAAAATCCACCAGTGACACCTAGCAGTATATGGTGGCAACCCATCAGAGCTGAATGCGAACCTCTTGGTGCAGCTACCCATGTGATTAAGTTCTTATATCTTGAGCCCCGATCAGGTTAGGGTTAAGGTGAACTTGTCAAACCCTAGTTTCTATCATATGATGTAATCATTCGATTCAAGTTTGATGTGAAAACCTAAATAGAAACTCTTTCTATTATTTCACTCTACCATGGCCATGGGCTTCTAGACTTGATTCTCATGATTATCATAGGGCTGCTCTTCTACCATTTGAGGTAGATAGATTTCATCTTGATACAATCCAGTTCCTACAATGAACATGCTATAGCCAACATACACCTCAGGGTTCCGTATGGCTAGGAGACCAAGTTGTAGTGTAGTCAAACTATAACACCCTCAAGGTGAACTATCGATGTACCTCAAGTCAAAGAACCAGACACACCACTGCAGCATCGAGTCAGTCATTGATGAGAAGATAGACTTTCTAATGACTACTCAAGGTGGTCACGCTCAGTGCTCTTGTTCTCTAACGAGTACCTATACTCTTGCTCTGGTATCTTCACACCATAGACTCAAGACTCATCTACTAAAGAGAAGCGATTGTACACCAACCTTCCGGATCAATCACCATCCTCATGATGATCCTATAGTCGGAAGCATTTTATGAGTTAATAATGATTATTCATGTCTTAAATTTTTAACTCTTAAAAATATGAATTATCATTACCATTAACTCAAAGAATGTATCACAGACACTAAATACACATATGTGATAGAAAATAATCTACTTTATTGATTATAGTCAAAATTATAATTTTGCCCTTAGAAGTGTATTACAAGTGTCAGCCAATTCTGGCTTATAGGGCATATATATCTAACACCAGTATCAGTATCAGTTTTGAGCTTAGATTCTTTTATATGGTTAGTCTTAGTACTAACCTATTCTTCTAAATTTTTATTTTAGCTAGCACCAGTACTAGTCTCTCTCACCTGATCTTGGTATGATTCCATAAGAATACTATAACTTTTAAGTTCAGAAATTTTTTTTTGGTATTTTCTAGTTGGAGATTCTTAAGTGGGACATTAGATTGATAACTAAATTCAGATGGTTGATAGATATTAGATGGGCTGTTTATAAGAATCGATTGGCTCGATAATTGACTTAGTTCTCTTCTCATGTTAGACTCAGCTAATTATCCTATTTGAGCTTCTAGTCTAATGATGGATTGCTATTAATTCAGAATCGATTGTTGTTGAATTTGAATTAATTATTGAAGTTGATTAAATTTATTATCAACTAGATTGGTCTGTTGAGAAGGTAGGTATAATGGTTGATTATAATGCAATGGCTGGGTGGGTTGACTAGATTGACCTCTATTATAGGCATAATTTTGACATTGGATCTGAGATAGAGTCTATTGAGGTATCCAAGAAAAATTAGGATGGTTTCTCCAATCTAAATTATATGAATTTGAAAAGGATCATCAATCGGCTTAGAGTAGCCTTGAGCAATTTGAACTTGTTCTTGGATGAAAGATGAAAATTGTATAGCCATAGAACATTCATTCACATGATGGGTTGGGCTAGCAAAATTGAACAAATCTCCTGCTAATTAGAGGATGATGTAAATTTTGCAGGAGATTGTTGACCTAGGATTAGGAGTTGATCTAATTTTTAGGCAAGAATGTCGATTTTATTTACTAGATTCATGTCAGTCTTAGAACTTGATTCTGGATCATAGATTCCTATCCATTTTTGATAGAAAGATAATGAAGCATGATTAATTAAGTTTTCACTCAAAATTTCAAATAGAGCATAGGCTTCATCCTCACTTTTGTTCATGAATGCACCCCCATAGGATGCATCTACCATCTATTTATATTGATCTCCTAAATCCTCATAAAAAGCTTGAACTATTTGCCACTTAGATAGACCATGATTTAAGCATTTTCTAATACGTTTCTTAAGTCTCTCTCATAACTCGTGAATTTGTTTTCCTGGAAGATGAGCAAATCTAGTGATAGCTCATCTCATGGTGTTGGTTCGACGTATGTGATAAATTTTTTTAAAAAATTTATGTTGTAATTCAGTCAAAGTTTTAGTTGGTCTTCCTATTGTGCCAAGCCAGTACTTAGCTTTATCTTTTAATGAAAAAAGAAATAAAATTAGTCTAAGGACATCATCAGAAAAATTTTGAATCTTCACTGTAGAGCAGATTTATAAAAGTTCATTTAGATGCTTGTAAGTATCTTCATTAGTATTTTCATAGAAGGATAGGAGCATCTGGATTATGGTCGGCTTGATCTTATAGTGGATAGCATGTATATCAGGTAACTATATACAAGTTGATGGATTATAGGTAGAAGGGATAAAGTATTCCTTCATTTGCCTAGGTGGTTCTCTAAAATTTTTAGTCATTTGACTATTAGATTTAATATGGTTTAGCCATTCAATTTTATAATTGAGTTCAACTACGTCAGGTAAAGCGATCTCCAACCATGCATGTACTAATGCAACCCTAACTTGTAGTTCAATTTTTTTAGATTTTTTATTATTTTATTATATTTAATTTTTTTATAATTTTTTATAATTTTATTTATTTTATTATTATATTTAATTTAATTTAATTTTTATTTTTGAAAGAGAAAAGAAGAAGAAAGAAAGAAGAGTTCTAAAGAAGAGGTCCTAAGGAGTTCTAGAGCTAAGAAGAGAGAGAAGAATTTAGTTTTAATTAGGTTTAATATTGGTTAGCAATCAAGTTAGGCAAATAATCCTAACTAAGGATTGTCCTATATCTGGATAGCTTCTAACTATCAAGATCACCTTTAAGTCCTCCAAGTATAAGATCAGCCACTCAATCGATCAAGTATAAGGTTGGTGGGAGTTCCCCCGTTGCTATTAAATGTGTGTCCTAGAAGCTAAATTGGCTAACACTTGTAATATATTTCTAAGAGTAATTTTATAATTTTGACTATAAATTAATAAAAAAATTACTTTTCTATCATAGTGTGTATTTAAAAGTGTTTGTGATATATCCTTTGAGTTAGTGGTAATGATAATTTATATTTTCAAGAGTTGAAAATTTAAGACATGAATTTTCATAATTAACTCATAAACTAATCCCAATCGTAGGATCGTCATGAGGATGGTGATCAATATGGAAGGTTGGTGTATGATCGCTTTCTTAGGATAGATGAGTCTTGAGCCTACGATATGGAGACACCGAAGTGAGAGTATAGGTACTCGTTAGAGAATGAGGGCACTGAGCGTGATAATCTCGAATAGTTATAAGAAAGTCTACCTTCTCATCGATGACTGGCTTGATGCTATAGTTGTGTATCAGATTATTTTATCTGAGGAGCATCGACAGTTCATCTTGAGTGTGTTATAGTTTGACTGCACTACTATAACTCAGTCTCCTAACCATTTGGAATCCTGAGGTATATGTTGGCTATAGCATATTCATTGTAGGAACTGGATTGCACCAAGAAGGGATCTATCTACCTCGGTAGTGGAGGAGTAGTCCTATGATGATCGTGAGATCGAGTTCTTAAGCCCATGGCTATGGCAGTGTGATATAATAAAAAAAAATTTATTAGGATTTTACATTGGACTCAAATCGAATGATTCATTCATATGATGGATGTTGGATTTTGACAAGTTTACCTTAAACCCTAATCCTATTGAGACTCATGATAGCAGAATCAATTCACATAGATAGTTACACTGAGAGGTTCGCTTTTAGCTCTGATGGATTGCCATCATATGCTGTTAGGTGTTACTGGTGGATTTTGAGAGCAATTAGAATAATCTTGATGATCGATCATTCTAATTGTATGAATCAGAAAAGTTTTGATCCATCAAAAGATATTTCGATGATGTCAATGATAGAGATTATAACATATCTCATTACCATATAGAATTGAATCTAAGTGGATCATACATACAAGGGTTTGAGTCTGGTTGTGATCAATTGGACTGAGTCAGTTCAATTGATTTGGATTAGATTCGATTAGGTTCAAGAAAATCATGCTAGCACATGATTGAACCTAACATTCTCCTTTTATAGTCTTTCTGGTTCGTCTCAATCAAAACTCTGACTGAAACTTATCTAGGTCAGAATAGGGTTGCCTAAATTCATCATATGATTTAAGGATAACACTTGCCATTTTTGGTCACCCACCATTTTTGGTCACTTGCCTTTTCTGTCACACACCAAGGTCAAAGGTTGACCCTATTATAAGAAAGAAGGGATCAGGGGTGCATGCCCCCTAAAGATTTTTTAGGAGCACATGCCTCCACTTTTTGGTATGGCATGGAGAGGGCACACGTCCCCCTAGGTGTGTGCCCAAAGTGGATAGGCTTTGATTTGGTCAAATTTTAGATTTGACTAGTCAAAGAGGTTTGATAGAGATCAAACTCTAGAGAGAAGGAAGAGCCCATCGCGCACCAAACTTTCTTTCCTTCTCCCTACCTATTTTGTTTAGCATTATACAGAATATTTGGGGCAGCAATTTTGATATCAGTTGGCATGAAAATTTGTCAAAAAATCAAAAACAAATCAAGCAATTGGTTGCTTGATTGATTAGAACACTAAGGTGGTGCAGGGCTCTATTTAAGAGACCCTGTGCCCTAGGGTTTCTCATGCTTTATGCTCCATGCCCCAATTCCCCATAGGTAGCCATCCCCTTTTTCTCCACACCCCTCCTCTTCTTCTTCTCCATGCCCAAAGGTTGGGCCAAGGTTCCAAGAGAAGGTCCATAAAAATTGGCGCGAAGGTTTCAAGGAAAGAGATGATGTTCATGAGACGAGCACATTGCCTTCATCAATTGATTCAAAAGTTTTACAAATCAAATTTAGATCTAATTTTGGGTGATTAGATCTAGAAGGAGAGTACCTCCAGATCTAGCATGAGTGAACTCTGGTAGAGGCCAGGCACATGCATGGCTTAATCCAGAACCCCGAGCTTCTACAGATCATCGGTAGGATAATCAGACTACCCAATCAGGTACAAAGTTTATATCTAATTTAATTTTTAATTTTAGATTTAATATTAGATCATTAAAATTAGATTAGAGAACTCTTTGATTTGATTAGACTCTATAGAAATTTTTTTTGAAATATTCTCTACAGATCTAGTCAGATCAGACTAATCCTATAGCAGAAAAAGATAGTTTTTCTTTCAACTGGTATTAGAGCTACGTTAGTAGTTCTTCAGATCTATTTTAGATCTGATTTTTATTATAGTCTATGATATGATATTAAGAATTTTAGATGTCACATCAGATATGATTAGATCTAAAATTCAAAAGATTAAAAAATTTTAGATTCATATCAATCTTGTATGAGATGCATATCTAAACTAGACTTAGAATTGTTCTATGTGTAGTCTAGTGCTAATTTTCTTTTTGATATGATTAAAATTTTTTTAGATCTTTATGCTTCTATTTCTTGATATTATAAATATTATAATCAGATCTTAAAATAAAAAATAAAAATTTTAATTTTTATATGAGATATGAATGAAGCATGCCTAGACTAGTAGTTGAATAGTTCTATGATTTATCTAGAATAGATTTTATTTTGATATGATCAATATAAAATTTATTTTTTAGATATTATATGTGATGTATCAGATCTGAAAGCATACATTTAGGATTTAATGATTGATACATGAGATGTATATAGAACGTGCATGTTTAGATCTATAACTTTATATGAGATATATATTATAGATTTATTATTTTGTAATGTAGTAATTATTTCTAATTAAGGCATTCTCCTTGGCCGTCCGGTCATAAGAGCAAAGTAGAGATTAAAGGCCCTCTCCTCCTATTCGATGGGGTGTTCTTATGGCGTGTAGGGGTATTGTGCATTCATTCTTAATCAGAAATCGAAAATTTACTTTTCTGCAAAACCCTAGATCCTAAAATCCAAGAATTTTTTCATGTTTTTGGTTATGAATCCAAACTTAATTAAGAATTAAAATTATAAAACTAATTAGATCTAAAATTATGAATTTTAAGATCTAAGATATCTTCATAAATTTGGGTTTGGGCTTGGATAGCTCAATTAGGTCTAGCGGTTGATCAAACCGAATCAAGACATGGTTAGGTGGGATCAAAAAAAGCTTAGATTTGACTAGTCTAATAAAATTAAATCTGAATCAAGATCAAATCACATTGAGATGTGACTCGATCAAGTCAAGATCGTATTTGACTCCACGATTCGAGCTTGGTGAAGGGAAATCCTGATTTTCCGGACCAGGTTCGTTCAGATCTGATCAAATCAAGAGATATATTTTAAAAATTTTTCTCTTGATTCCAATTAGATCTTGATGTATTTCAGATATGATTCTTATTATTTTAATAAATAAAATAAAATAAGAATAAATTAAATCAAATTTAATTTACCTGAAATTTGAGTAATCCTATTATCCTGTTGATGATCCTATTTGCAGCGGAAGGTTCTAGATCTAGCCACGCAAGTGCCTGGCCTCTATCGGTATCCACTCGGACTGAATCTGGAGATCCTCTTCTTCTCTATGACACCTCCAAAAATTAGATCTAGATCTGATCTGGAGGATCTTCAAAACTTCTTTTGAAGATCAGCAGTCGTCCTTTTGCAGCAGTGCAGCCTTCTTACTTTTGATCGCCTTTCTTTTGATCGCCTTTCTTTGATCTGGATCGCACCAACCAAGGTCCAAAACTCTTTTGGATGTGGAGAGGAGAAGGAGAAGAAGCTTTGGCATGGAGGAAGGAGGGGAGAGGCAGCCTTGGGGCATGGGTTTTCAATTCTCAATTGAATCAACAAATTGAGTTGGGCGCAGGGTCTTATTTATAGACTAAGCTTGTGATCCAACTCCTCTTCCTCCCAACCAATCACAACCCTTTGTGAAATCAGATCTAAATCTGATTGGTGGGAATAGAGACCCCTGGATTTCTCTCCTTAGAGGGTGCCTAAGACCAGTCAAAGTTGGATTCTTAGTAGAACTCTAATTGGAATCCAAAAGGGAGGTGGAGTCCTTGTCCAACAAGGACTCCTAGGCGCCTCCAACTTGGGCACACGCCACCCTTGGCGTGCGCCCTTCCTCCTTGCCAGGTTCTGGTTCTGGTAGGGGGACAGGCCCCCACCAGCTCTCCAATAGGTGCATGACATGTGGTCAAAAGTCAAAGTGTCAATGGTCAATGTTTGACCAGTCAAAGGTAGACTTTTGACCAAAGTCAAAGAACAAGAAATGGCAGGTGACCAAAAATGGCAGGTAATGTCTTACAAAATAAGACAACCTTTTCTGACTTGGACAACCTCCAGTCAGACCATATGAAGGCCTCTGATTGAGCACAAACTCCTTTGGCTCAGTCAGGACAACTTATTTATGATAGTAAAAGAAGAACGTTAGGTTCAATCGAGTGCTAGCACGATTTTTCTTGAACCTAATTGAATCTCATTCAGATCAATTGAACTAGATCAGTTCAATTGATGATCACCAGATTCAAACCCTTGTTTGTGTGACCCAGTTAGGTTCAGTTCTGTATGGTAATGGGATATGTCATGATCTCTATCATCGACATCATCGAAACTCCTTTCGATGGATCAGAACTCTTCTGATTCGAACAGCTAGAATGATCGATCATCTAAATCATTCTAATTGCTCCCAAAATCCACCAGTGACACCTAGCAGTATATGGTGGCAACCCATCAGAGCTGAATGCGAACCTCTTGGTGCAGCTACCTGTGTGATTAAGTTCTTCTATCTTGAGCCCCGATCAGATTAGGGTTAAGGTAAACTCGTCAAACCCTAGTCTCTGTCATATGATGTAATCATTCGATTCGAGTCCAATGTGAAAATCTAAATAGAAACTCTTTCTATTATTTCACTCTACCATGGCCATGGATTTCTGGACTTGATTCTCATGATTCATCATAGGGCTGCTCCTCTACCACCGAGGTAGATAGATTCCATCTTGATGCCAATCCAGTTCCTACAATGAACATGCTATAGCCAACATACACCTCAGGGTTCCATATGGCTAGGAGACCGAGTAATGGTGTAGTCAAACTATAACACCCTCAAGGTGAACTGCCGATGCATCTCAGGTCAAAGAACCAGACACACTACTGCAGCATCGAGTCAGTCATTGACGAGAAGGTAGACTCCCTAATGACTACTCGAGGTGGTCACGCTCAGTGCCCTCGTTCTCTAACGAGTACCTGTACTCTCGCTCCGGTGTCTCCACACCGTAGACTCAAGACTCATCTACTAAAGAGAAGCGATTGTACACCAACCTTCCGGATCAATCACCATCCTCGTGATGATCCTATGGTCGGGAGCATTTTATGAGTTAATAATGATTATTCATGTCTTAAATTTTCAACTCTTGAAAATATGAATTATCATTACCATTAACTCAAAGGATGTATCACAGACACTAAATACACATATGTGATAGAAAATAACCCATTTTATTGATTTTAGTCAAAATTATAATTTTGCCCCTAGAAGTGTATTACAAGTGTCAGCCAATTCTGGCTTCTAGGGCACATATATCTAACAATCTCCCACTTATCCTAAAGCCAATTGGCTACAAGTCTAAGTCCCATCTTCTCAAGGTGGGCTTCGATCTTCTGCTGGCCCAACGGCTTTGTAAGTGGGTCTGCCACATTATCTATGGAGTTGACTCTCTTGACCTCGACATAACCCTTTTCGAGGTAATCGCGGATGAGGTGGTATCGCCGCTCAATATGCTTGGATTTCTGGTGAGACCTCGGCTCCTTAGCAAGGGCTATGGCGCCATTGTTGTCGCAGTATAGAGGAATGGCATCTGATGGCATTACTCCGATTTCTGCAGCAAACTTCTTGTACCAGAATGCTTCCTTCGCAGCCTCTGATGCAGCGATATATTCTGCTTCCATGGTGGAATCTGCTATCACCGTTTGCTTGGAACTCTTCCAGCTGACAGCACCACCATTGCACACAAACAGACTTTCAGATGTCGACTTTCGATCATCTATATCGGACATGAAATTCGAGTCTGTGTATCCCTGGACTTGGAGTTCTCCGTTACCAAAGACCAGCATCATATCCTTAGTTCTTCTCAAGTACTTAAGGATACATTTCACAGAAGTCCAGTGTTCTTCACCTAGATTTGACTGATATCTGCTTGTGACACTCACAGCATGGGCTATATCAGGTCGTGTACATAGCATGGCATACATGAGGCTCCCTATTGCAGAAGCATAAGAGATCTTGCTCATGCGTTCTATTTCCTCAGGTGTGCTAGGGCACATCTTCTTGGAAAGATGAATACCATGTCTGAAGGGTATTAATCCCCTCTTAGAGTTTTCCATACTAAACCTCTTTAGTACTTCCTCTATGTACATCTTCTGTGAAAGTCCTAGCATCCTATTCGGTCTATCCCTATAGACCTTAATTCCTAGAATAAAGGATGCTTCACCTAGGTCTTTCATGGAGAATTCCTTGGACAACCACATCTTGACTGATGTCAACATGGGAATATCATTCCCAATAAGGAGGATGTCATCCACGTACAATACAAGGAAGACAACAGCGCTCCCACTGACCCTTTTGAAAACACATGGTTCCTCTTCGTTTTTGATGAAACCAAACTTTTTGATCACATCATTGAAACGAGTGTTCCAGCTCCGAGATGCTTGCTTAAGTCCATATATGGACCTTTGCAGCTTGCAAACCTTGTGATCAGTATCACTGGATGTGAAACCTAGCGGCTGTTCCATATAGATATCTTTTTAGGAATGCCATTTTCATATCCATTTGCCATATTTCATAATCAAAATAGGCTACAATAGCAAGCAATGTTCGGATGGATTTTAGCATAGCTACTGGGAAAAGGTATCCTGATAGTCAATGCCTTCGCGTTGACTATAACCTTTTGCCACCAGTCTAGCCTTGAATGTCTCCACATTCCCATCTGCACTAATCTTTCTCTTGAAGATCCATTTACATCCAATAGGTACTATACCTTTTGGTGGATCTACCAAGGTCCAGACTTAGTTTGAGTGCATCGAGTCAATTTCTGACTGCATTGCCTCTAGCCATTTTTCAGAGTCGATATCTGATATCACCTCATTGTAGATTTTGGGATCATCACCATGAGCACCATTACCTATGAGGAACATTTCCTCTACATCCTCTGAAACAATACCTAAGTATCTTTCAGGAGGATGGGAAACTCTTTTCGATCTACGAGGTGGAGGAGGTAGTGTTCTTATTGGCTCAACTTGATTTGATTCCACTTAGTCCTTAGCTCGTTCTGCTTGTGAGACTTTCTCATCAAGCTTGATCTATTTTTCAATGCCGCTATCTTGAATAAACTATTTTTCAAGAAAGATGGCATGTCGACTCACAATCACATTGTGGTCTTCTGGAATGTAGAAATAGTATCCTAATGACTCTTTAGGATATCCTATGAATCGAGCTCAGAAGGACCTAAACTCTAACTTGTCCGCCTGTTATCTTTTGACGTGAGCCGAACAACCCCAAATTCTGAGATGACTCAGACTTGGTTTCTTACCTGCTATATCTCATACGGTGTGGTAGGAACGATTTTAGAGAGAATCCTATTCAGTAGATAAATTGAAGTTAACAATGAGTGTCCCCAAAGAAAATCCGGAAGGTCTGTAAAGCTCATCATGGACCGAACCATATCTAATAGGGTCTGATTTCTCCATTCTAAAATCTCATTGAGTTGAGGTGTTCCTGATGGAGTCCATTGAGAGACTATGCCATTTTCTTTGAGATAGTCTAGGAATTCTCGGCTAAGGTATTCACCTCCTCGATCTGATCGAAGAACCTTAATGGGTTTTTCAGTTTGTTTTTCTACTTCATGTCTGAATTCTTTGAACTTTTCAAAGGCTTCAGACTTATGTCTCGTAAGATACACATACCCATACCTAGACAGATCATCGATAAAGATAATGAAGTAGACAAAATTGCCTCTAGCCGGTACATCAAATGGGCCGCACACATCTGTATGTACTAGGGCAAGGAGATCTGTGGCCCTCTCCCCATGTCCAACAAAAGGGAGTTTGGTCATTTTGCCTTGAAGACAGGATTCACAAGTTGGATATGACTCAGAAGTCAATAGACTCAATAGCCCATTTTTCTCCAATTTGTTGATTCTATCTTCTGCTATATGACCTAATCTCAGGTGCCATAGATATCTGTTGTTTGGACTATCCCTAGGTCGTTTGGCATTCACGTTTTGCTCGACAGTTAGAATAGGTACATCAATATGTAGCTGATAAAGACAATTAATAAGAAAATCATTTGTAATTTTATTTCTTTCATAAATAATGTTATAATGGTCTTTAAAGAAGGTGATCACATAACCTTCCTGTGCTAAGTATGAAACAGAAATCAAATTCCTGCTGGCTGCAGGCACAAAATAACAGTCTTTCAAAACTAAGTCTAAACCAGATGGTAATCGAAGAGGATATGTTCCCATGGCTACTACAGCAACTCTTGCTCCATTACCGATGCGTAGGATCATGTCTCCATCCCTCAGCCTCCTGCTATCCTCGAGATCCTGCATGGAAGTGCACAGATGAGCACTAGAACCAGAGTCAAGCAGTCAACTGGATGCAGAAGAAATCCTAAGGTTAGACTCAATAATGAGCATACCTCCAGAAGGACCTTCTTTCTTGTTCTTTTAGGGTAGCCAGGTAAGTAGGGCAATTCTGCTTCCAATGGTCGTCGCTGTTGCAATGGAAATACTTTCCTTTGACATCGGCCTTCTTCTTCGGCTCTGCCTTCTTCTTCTTTGATCCTTCTACCTTTTGCTTTTTCACAGACTTCTTTTTCTTTCTAGAAGACTTTCTTTTGGAAGAAGTCCATTTCATAGCAAGAACTGAGCCTTTAGAACCTTTTATAGAAAGCTCAGCGGTAACCAGCATATTCATTAATTCGGCCAAGGAATTCTAAAGTTTATGCATGTGGTAATTCATGATGAATTGCCCATATGCATCAGTCAAGGATTGCAGAATAATATCGTTCTGCAGATCCAAGTCCAACTTCACACCGAGCTTCTCAAGCTCTTCCATGTCCTTGATCATTGTCAGACAGTGATCTTGGACTGACTGCCCATCACGCATCTTAGCCTTAAAAAGTCATTTTGTGACTTGATATTTGGCTGCGCGACTCTGTTCACCAAATATTTCCTGCAGGTGAGCCAACATTTGGCGAGCAGTTCCGATATCCTCGTATTGGTGCTGGAGCTCATCAGACATCGAGCCCAACATGTAATATCTGGCCTTATTATCTTCGTCAATCCATTTTTTCAGAGACGCTCTCTGTTCAACAGATGGACAGGCTGGCAAGGTGGGAGGGTCCTGGACCAGTATATGTGTTAACTTCTCGAAACCCAAAGCAATTTTGTAGTTTCTAAGCCAATCTTAATAATTGGGTCCAGTCAGTCTATGTGTGTCCAGGATATGTGCCAATGGGTTGGACGCAGACATTTTTCTATAGAGAGTCAAAGATTCTAGTTAGATATTATAATTTTGACTTGACCAATTTATTTAAGAATTTTATTTTTAAACAAATTAGCTCCCACTATTTTCTCGGATCCCTACACTCTCTCTATAGAGATGCGAAAATCTTCACGATTAATGATTTCTAGTGGGTGGTGCGGTCTCACCAACTGACTCATCACCTCACCTAACAGTTATTGGTGATGGGTTAGCCAATGAGTGAACAACTCTTGTTCAATGATTCTCTAATCATGGTGCACCCAAACTTGGTCTCTAATTCATGAATCTCACCATATCCGAAATATTGATCCACTCCTTAGTTAAGTCAGACCCACCATTTGCATAGACTGGATTCCTAATTGAGTCTCTCACCGTATCCAGAATATTGAGCCCAACTCATCCTCCAGCCCATAGCATCCAATGCCTAATAGACATGGTTGCGTCTTCCTGGTGCAACTGAGCCACTGTATCTAGTCGAGAACAATCAACCCCGGGAAGGGCCCGCACGTCTACAATGGTGGAAGACCTCAGACTTAATCTTTTCTTAGGGAGAATTGATTCAGGTCTCATTAAATTAGATAATTATGACTAACCTAGTGGCATGGGTTAGCTCGGATTATTGACCACCTCAGATCAGAATTGTGTCAACAGATATGGCTAGGTAAGTGAGACTGGTGGAAGGAATATGCCATTAACTCGTACAAGAACGCATTCAGGTCGAGTAGCTTCCAATTAAAAACCAGTCGATCGTCTATGCCAAACTTACCTTAGACACCAAATTGTTGAGCCAGAACCAATTGGGTTAGCCTACAATCCAGACTCTAACCTCTGAGCCTAATTAGGTCTTGCTTGATCGTGACTCGATCTTGACCCAGACTTAATCCTATTAGGCTGGTCAATTTTAAGCATTGTTGATCACATCTAACCAACTCTTGATTCGATTTGATCAACCGCTTAGACCTAATTGAGCTACCCAAGCCCGAACCCAGTATTATGAATATGTCTTAGATCTAAAATTCTCAATTTTAGACCTAATTAATATTCCATAAACTTAATTCTTAATTAAGTAGGGTTCATAAATAAAATATGCACAATAAATCCTAGGATTTCAGGATCTAGGATTTTGTAGAAAGTAAGTTTTGGATTTTTGATTAAGGACGAACACGCAGCACCCCTACACATCATAAGAACAACCCATCGAATGGAAAGAGAGGGCCTTTTAAACCCTTCTTCGTTCTTATGATCGGACGGCCAAGAGGAACTCCTTAATCAGGAACATTCAATACTACAAAACAATATCAGATCTATATCATATATCTCATATATAAATCAGATCTAATTATGGCATATTTTGCATACATCTCATGTATCATAATCATGCATATTTTTAGATCTAAATTATCTCATAATAATCTAAAAATTAGATTTAAATTGATCTTATCAAAATAAACCCTAATCTAGACAACTATGTAGAACTATTCTACAACTAGTCTAGACATGCATCAATCACATCTCATATGATGTTTTAAAATTAAATAATTTTATTTGCTATTTTTTAGATGTTATTATAACTATTATAATATCAAAAAATAGTAAATAAATGGATCTAAAATATGGATTAATCAAATTAAATTAAAAACATGCAAGACTATTCTATAGAACTATTCTATTCTAGAACTAGTCATGCATATCTTCTAATCTTAGATCCTAATCATTTAATTTTAATTTTTTCTGATTTTAGATCTGATCACATCTCATGTGACATCTAAAATCAATTATTTTTTAATTAAAATAAATTTAAAATCAGATCTAAACATTTTTAGAACCATGGCTCTGATACCAGTTGAAGGAAAATCCTGATTTTCTCGGATCCAGGTTCGTTCAGATCTGATCAGATCAAGAGATATATTTCAAAAATTTTCTCTTGATCCCAATCAGATCTTGATATATTTTAGATCTGATTCTTATTATTTTAATAAATAAAATAAAATAAGGATAAATTAAATCAAATTTAATTTACCTGAATTTGGGTAATCCTATTACCCTATTGATGATCCTGTTTGCAGTGGAAGGTTCTGGATCTAGCCACGCAAGCGCCTGGCCTCTACCAGTATCCACTCAGGTTGGATCTGGAGATCCTCTTCTTCTCTATCACACCTCCAAAAATCAGATCTGGATCTGATCTGGAGGATCTTCAAAACTCCTTTTGAAGATCAGCAGTCGTCCTTTTGCAGCAGTGCAGCCTTCTTACTTTTGATCGCCTTTCTTTGATCTGGATCGCACCAACCAAGGTCCAAAACTCTTTTGGATGTGGAGAGGAGAAGGAGAAGAAGCTTTGGCATGGAGGAGGAGGGGAGAGGCAGCCTTGGGGTGTGGGGTTTTCAATTCTCAATTGAATCACAAACTGAGTTGGGCGTAGGGTCCTTTTTATAGACTAAGCGTGATCCAACTCCTCTTCCTCCCAACCAATCACAACCCTTTGTGAAATCAGATCTAAATCTGATTGGTGGGAATAGAGACCCCTGGATTCCTACTTAGAGGGTGCCTAAGACCAGTCAAAGTTGGTTTTAGGGAGAACTCTAATTGGAATCCAAAAGAGAGGTGGAGTCCTTGTCCAACAAGGACTCCAAGACTCCTCCAATCTTGGGCGCACGCCACTCTTGGCGTGCACCCTCCTCCTTGCCAGGTTCTGGCAGGGGACAGGCCCCCACCAGCTCTCCAATAGGTGCATGACATGTGGTCAAAAGTCAAAGTGTCAATGGTCAACGTTTGACCAGTCAAAGGTAGACTTTTGACCAAAGTCAAAGAACAAGAAATGGCAGGTGACCAAAAATTGGCAGGTAGTGTCTTACAAATAAGACAACCTTTTCTGACTTGGACAACCTCTAGTCAGACCATATGAAGGCCTCTGTTTGAGCACAAACTCCTTTGGCTCAGACAGGACAACTTATTTATGATAGCAAAAGAAGAACGTTAGGTTCAATCGAGTGCTAGCACGATTTTCCTTGAACCTAATTGAATCTCATTCAGATCAATTGAACTAGATCAGTTCAATTGATGATCACCAGATTCAAACCCTTGTTTGTGTGACCCAGTTAGGTTCAGTTCTATATGGTAATGGGATATGTCATGATCTCCATCATCGACATCATCGAAACTCCTTTCGATGGATCAGAACTCTTCTGATTCGAACAGCTAGAATGATCGATCATCTAAATCATTCTAATTGCTCCCAAAATCCACCAGTGACACCTAGCAGTATATGGTGGCAACCCATCAGAGCTGAATGTGAACCTCTTGGTGCAGCTATCTATGTGATTAAGTTCTTCTATCTTGAGCCCGGATCAGATTAGGGTTAAGGTAAACTCGTTAAACCCTAGTCTCTGTCATATGATGTAATCATTCGATTCAAGTCCAATGTGAAAATCTAAATAGAAACTCTTTCTATTATTTCACTCTACCATGGCCATGGATTTCTGAACTTGACTCTCATGATCATCATAGGGCTGCTCCTCTACCACCGAGGTAGATAGATTCCATCTTGATGCCATCCAGTTCCTACAATGAACATGTCATAGCCAACATACACCTCAGGGTTCCATATGGCTAGGAGATCGAGTAATGGTGTAGTCAAACTATAACACCCTCAAGGTGAACTGCCGATGCACCTCAGGTCAAAGAACCAGACACACTACTGCAGCATCGAGTCAGTCATTGACGAGAAGGTAGACTCCCTAATGACTACTCGAGGTGGTCACGCTCAGTGCCCTCGTTCTCTAACGAGTACCTGTACTCTCACTCCGATGTCTCCACACCGTAGACTCAAGACTCATCTACTAAAGAGAAGCGATTGTACACCAACCTTCCGGATCAATCACCAGCCTCGTGATGATCCTATGGTCGGGAGCAATTTATGAGTTAATAATGATTATTCATGTCTTAAATTTTCAACTCTTGAAAATATGAATTATCATTGCCATTAACTCAAAGGATGTATCACAGACACTAAATACACATATGTGATAGAAAATAACCCATTTATTGATTTTAGTCAAAATTATAATTTTGCCCCTAGAAGTGTATTACAAGTGTCAGCCAATTCTGGCTTCTAGGGCACATATATCTAATAATTGGATTGTAAGCTAACCGGATTGATTCTGATTCAATAATTTGGTGTCTAAGGTAAGTCTAGCAGATACGATCGACTAATTTTTAATTAAGAGCTACTTGATCTGAATGTGTTCTTATCGAGTTAACAGCATATCCCTTCCACCGGTCTCACTTACTTGGCCATTTATGTCGATCCAATTTTGATTAGAGGTGGCTAACAATTCGAGCCATCCTATGCCACTAGATTAGTCATAATTATTATGACTAAGTCAAGTTAAGTTTAAAGTGATCAAAATCAAATCTTTCTAAAAAAATATTATGTCTAAGGTCTTCCACTGGGCCCTTTTCGAGATTAATTATTCTCGATTGGATACAGTAGTTCAATTACATCAGAAAGACGTAACCATGTCTATTAGGCATTGGATGCTATGGGTTGGAGGATGGATTGGGCTCACTGTTTCGGATATGGTGAGAGACTCAATCAGGAATCCAATTCATGCAAATGGTAGGTCTGACTTAACTAAGGAATGGAGCAATATTCTAGGCATGATGAGCTTTATAAATTAGAGATCAGATTTGGATGCATCATGATTATAGAATCATTGGATAAGAGTTGTCCACTCATCGGTTGAGCTATTACCAATAACTGTTAGATGAGGTGGTGAGTTAGTCGGTGGGACCGTGCTATCCACAAGAAATCTTTGATTGTGGAGATTTTTGCATCTCTGCCAAGAAAGTGTAGGGTCTGAGTAAATAGTAAAAGCCTAATTTATTCAAAAATAAAATTTTTAAATAAATTGATTAAGTCTAATTATAAAATCTAACTAGAAACTTTGATTCTCTATAGAAAAATATCTGCATTTAACCCACTAGCCCATATCCTGGACACCTATAGACTGATCAGATTCAACTACAAGAATTGGCTCTAGAACTTCAAAATTATTTTAGATTTTGAGAAATTGACTCATGTATTAGAATAGGATCCTTCCACTTTACTAGTCCATCCATCTACTGAACAGAAAGCATCTCTAAAAAAATGGATAGATGAAGATAACAAAATCAGGTATTACATATTGAGCTCGATGTCTCATGAGCTCCAGTGCTAACATGAAGATATAAAGACTAGCCACCAAATGTTGGTTTACCTACAAGAGTTATTTGGTGAATAGAGTCACACAGTCAAATATTAAGTCACTAAGAGACTTTTTAAGGCTCAGATGCATGATGGACAGTTGGTTCAAGATCATTATCTGATGATGATCAAGAACTTAAAGAAGCTTGAGAAGCTCAGTGTCAAGCTGGACAAGGACCTACAGATCGATATAATTATGTAATCCTTGACTAATGCGTATGGATAGTTCATCATGAACTACCATATGCATAAACTTTAAAATATCTTAGCTGAACTTATGAATATGCTGGTTACTTCTGAGCTCTCTATGAAAGGTTCAAAGGGCTCAGTGCTTACTGTGGAGCAGACTTCTTCTAAAAAAAATCTTTTAGAAAGAAGAAGAAGACCATGAAGAAGCAGAAGGTGGAAGGTGAAAAGAAGAAGAAGAGAGAGCTGAAGAAGAAGGCTGCCGACAAAAAAAAGTATTTTCATTATAATTTTGACCACCATTGAAAGCAAAATTTTCCTTTATACCTAGCCATCCTGAAGAACAAGAAGAAGGTAGGTTCTTCTAGAGGTATGCTCGTGATTGAATCTAACTTAATGGTTTCTTCTGCATCCAGTTGGGTACTTGACTTTGGATCTAGTGCTCATTTGTGCACTTTAATGCAGGATTTTGAGAAGATCAGGAGGTTGAGAGATGGTGAGATGATCCTGTGCATAAAAAATGAAGCAAGAGTTGTTACTGTGGTCGTGAAAACCTACCCTCTTCGACTACCATCTAGTTTAGATTTGATTCTTAAGGACTATTATTTTATACCCGCAGCAAGTAGGAATTTGATTTCTGTTTCTTATTTTGCACATGAAGATTATGTTATTAACTTTCTTAAGGACCACTGTACTATTCTTTTTGAAAGAAATAAAATTGCAAGTAGATTCTTAATTAATGGTCTCTATCAGTTGCAAATTAATGTATCTGTGTTAAATATCGAGCAAAACATGAATGTTGTAGGACTAAAGCGATCTAGGGATAGTCTAAATGATAAGTATCTGTGGCACCTTAGGCTAGGTTATATAGCAGAAGATAGGGTTAACAAATTAGAGAAATTCGGGCTAATGAGTGTGTTAACTTTCGAGTCATATCCGATTTATGAATTATACCTTTATGGTAAAATGACCAAGCTTTCTTTTGTAGGACATGAGGAAAGGGCTATAGACCTTCTTACTCTGGTACACACAGATGTGTGCGACCCATTTGATATGTCGACCAAAGGCAATTATGTCTACTTCATCATCTTTATCGATGATCTGTCTCGATATGGGTATTTGTATTTGATACGACATAAGTCTGAAACCTTTGAAAAGTTCAAGAAATTCATATATGAAGTAGAAAAGCAAACTGAAAAATTTATTAAGGTTCTTCGACTAGATCGAGAAGGTAAATACCTTAGTTGGAAATTCTTAGATTATCTTAAGAAAAATGGCATAATATTTCAATAGACTCCATCTTGAACACGTCAATTCAACAGAATTTTAGAATGGAGGAATTGGATCCTATTAGATATGGTTTGATCCATGATGAGTTTCACGGACCTTTCTGATTTTTTTGGGGATATAGTCTAATTATCGTAATTTACTTATTGAATAGGGTTTCTTCTAAAATTATTCCAACCACACCGTATGAGATATGGCATGTTAAGAAATCAAGTCTGAGTCATCTCTTAGTTGTGATTGTGTCGAATATGTTAAAAGGTGTGACCGCTGTCAGGAGAATGCAAATATATAAAGGCAACCAGCCTCTGAGCTTACACCCTTGAGTGCCCCCTGGCCATTGCGCAAATCGGAGATGGATATGCTTGGCCCCTTCTCGATGGCATCCAGACAATAGAAGTTTCTCTTAGTTGCAATTGACTACTTCACCAAATGAGTCGAGACTGAACCCCTAGCAAAAATTACTAAAGCTAAAGTATAAGACTTTGTGTAGAAGTCGATTGTTTGTAGATTTGGCCTTTCCCGAACCCTTATGATAGATAATGAACGATAGTTTGCTGAAATAAAATTTGTCGAGTTTTATGAGGATCTGAACATCTCCCATAATTTCATATTGGTGGCCCATCTGCAAGCAAATGGTGAAGCAGAGGTGACCAATAGAACCTTATTGCAAGGTATTAAGGCAAGGCTTGAAAAAGCAAGAAAGACTTGGGAAGATGAACTCTACCATGTACTCTGGGTGTACCTAACTACTCAAAGACTACCAACTAGAGAAACATCATTCGCCTTGGCCTTCGAAATGAAGGCGGTTATCCCAATCGAGCTCAAACTCCCATCAGCATGAGTCGTGGCCTTCAATGAGCAATGCAATTCATAAGGACTTAGGGCTAACCTCGACCTACTAGAGGAAAAATAAGAGGAGGCTCAAGTTTGGATGACTACTTACAAGCGAAGAGTGGCCCGATACTACAACTCCAGAGTCAAAGATAAAGTATTTAGACTGGGAGACTTAGTACTTCAATGAGCAGCCATTTTTCAGCCTCAAAATCAGGAAAAGCTCACATCAAATTGGGAAGGATCCTATAAGGTTAAGGAAGTCGTCCGACCCAGGATATATTATCTGAAGAAGCTTGGAGGAGCCGATCTACCCCAATCATAGAACTCGAAAAACCTATGGATGTATTATCGATAACTTGGTCACAATAAAATCCCTCTATTTTGACATCTGATTCTTGTTACAAATCTATAATGATAGAAAATAACTTTCTGAACTTAACCATGCAACGAAGATAACTACGTTAGGAATAGGAGAAGAACCTCGTCCTAACGTGAGCAAAGTCGAAGACCTCATTAGTTTAAGATGAGATAAGGAAAGAGGCCCTTCCAGCAGTCCTAATATGCCCCTGCAATCATGTTAGGAATAAGATGAGAACGTCATCCTAACGTGAGCAAAGTCGAAGGCCTCGTTAATCTAAGATGAGATGAGGGTAGAGGTCCTTCCAATGGTCTTAATATGCCCCTATAGCCATGTTAGGAACAGAAGGAGAACCTCATCCTAACGTGAGCAAAGCCGAAGGCCTCATTAATCTAAGATAAGATGAGGGGAGAGATCCTTCTAGCGGCCCTAATGTGCCTCTACAGCCACGTTAGAAATAGGAGAAGAATCTCGTTCTAATGTGAGCAAAGCCAAAGTCCTCGTTAATCTAAGATAAGATGAGGGGAGTGGCTCTTCCAGCGGTCCTAATGTGTCCCTACAGCCATGTTAGGAACGGAAGAAGAACCTCATCCTAACGTGAGCAAAGTCAAAGGCCTCATTAATCTAAGATGAGATGAGGGGATAGGCTCTTCCAGCAGTCCTAATGTGCCCCTGCAACCACATTAGGAACAAGAGGAGAACCTCATCTTAATGTAAGCAAAATCGAAGGTCTCGTTAATCTAAGATAAGATGAGGGGAGAGGCCCTTCCAACGGTCCTAATATGCCCCTATGGCCATATTAGGAGCAGGAGGACAATCTCATCCTAACATGAATGAAGTTGAAAGCCTCGTTAAACCAAGACAAGATGAAGAAAGAGACCCCATCAATAGCCCTAACGTATCCATACAATCATGCAAGGAATAGAAGAGAATGTCATCCAAACACGAGGAAGGCCAAGGCCTCGTTAATCTAAAAATGAAGAAAAGGAAAAAGCCATACTGATGACCCTTATATGTATCCCCCCTGTGATTACGTGAAATATGAATAGGAGAGTCCCGACCAAGTTTATGGAAGGGACCCCAGCTCGACATCTGCAACAAGCATCTCATTAGAAGACAAAATACATAAAAATGAAATGAAGAAAGTAGAGCCATTAACCAGCATCAAATCCATACAAGATAATAATGAAAAGGGTACCATCTTATTGTAAATATTAAGTTCATTACAAGTAGGATAAAGGTTGGTAAGATCGATCACATGAGAATATAATTTCATTACAAGCAAAATAAAGATCGGTAAGACCGATTACATGAAAAGAAAGAAGAAAAAATGGCCAAAGTCCTAAGATGGACTGGACTCCTTAGATTTTGGGCTGTCTGCCCTAGCCATTACCAGGGCTTGCTTCAATCTAAGGATCTCCTCCTCAAGCTCTCTCTTTTTGTACAAGCCATCAATGTACATTCTATTGATGTGTCCGAATTTGCCTTCAAGCTCCCACCGCTGCTTCCTTAGGACTTCAGACTCGGCCTTCGCATCTTTAACAGCTTGGTGCTCATGAGTTAGCTCGAGTTTCAGCCATTGAACCTCACCCTTCTCCATCCCGACTGCTTCAAAGAGCTCATCGACAGTCCTCTTCAAAGAGGCAATCTTCTCTAACTCACCACTCGAGCTAGCTTGCTGATTACTGTATAACCGCCTCTTGAAGTAAGATGCTTCGTCTTTGGTGGTCTGAAGCTCCCGTTCAAGTCTGGACATCTTTTCTGCCCAGATTATTCTGTAACTATTATGCTAGCTCTTGATGTCTTGTAACTATCTCTGAAGCTCAGAGAACTTCTCGAACCAATCCCAGTCGTACCAAGCCGTGTCGGTAGACCATGGTGAGTTTCCTTTCAGTAATTGAATTTTCCATTTTGCCACCTTAAGGTTAGCTTCAAGAGAGCTGATCTTCGCTGTTAGTGCCTAAGATTTGTCACTAGCATTTTTTCTAAGCTTGGCCAACTCCTCAAAATTGCCTTTTCTAATATTGAAGCTCATGAAATCCTTCATGTGTAGCTTGCAGAGGCGAGTGACCTCGATCATCACCTCCGAAGCATTCTTCCTGGACCTCTGAAGTTCATTTTCTATCTTTTTCAGCTTTTTCTTTAGGTGATGAATCTTCCTTTTTAAACTTTTGAGTATGGGTTTCAGAGGGATGGATTGAGGCAGCGGCTTGGCATCATTTGGTGATGACTGGCCTTGATTACGATTGCTGGAAGGGTTCTGAATAACATTCACCATGATACAGGTGTAAAGGAAAGAAAGTTCATTTTCATTTCTTAAAATACTTAAGTACATCAAAAAGAAAAAGAAAGAAAAATATAAGTAATCAAAGATTTTCAACCTCGATCAGTTCAGCAGTAGGTGAGGTTGGTGCATTCCTTGCGGCTTTGAGCTCGGCTGCAGGTCCTGGGGCTTCAGGGGTGGGTTCAGCAATAGGAGAGGTGGCCTTGGCATTAGAAGGGCTGGCTTCTTCACCAGCTTATCTATCAGAAGGTCAAGATCTATCTCTAGAAAGCTCTTCGCAACCCTCCCCATGCAGATCTCAAATTCCTCCAGAAAAGCCTCCTGGGTGAAGGCGATATTGATGTCCTCTATAGCTTTGAAGGACTTGAAGGCCTCGATAGCCCATTGCTTCTCGATGCTGACCTTCTCTTTAGTGTTCTTTCTTTTATCCTCTGAGAGAGTTAAGACCATCCTCAGCTCTGCGAAAACCTCCTCTTCTCTCCTCAATGCCTCTCGAAGGCGATCGGCTTCCGTAGTTTGTTCCTCCGAGGCCATCTTCAAATGTTCGACCTTGGTCTGAACCCTTTCTATCTCCACTTGAGCCTCACGAAGGGTCTTGGAGAACTCGACTTGGCAGAGATCGGCCATCTTTGAATAGGCGAATAGGTAATGCCCTGCTATAGGATAGAAAGAAATTAAGTCAGAGCTCTGAAAGTACATCCCACATTTGATTAAGTTTGAAGGTGTTAATTACCTCGAGGAAGACAGCGAAGGACTCGTCAAATCTTTCAGCATCCTCCTTTCAATCATTTTATCAATAATGTGTGGGAGGATGCTGCCCTTCATCAGGGATTGGATGACCTCTCAGTCATCTAAGGAAGCTCGCTCCTGATTGGAGCCTTCGCCACTCGAGTTTTCAACCATCCTTCTTACTTTTTGTCTGATGGCATCCTTTTTCTTCTTTCCCTTCTTGATGACCTTGTGCTACTTGGGAGATGTGGGGGCCGCATCCACTGGGGGCAAGGTCAGAATTGGTGCTGCTACATCGGCCTTTGGGACGGGCGCTGCCTGGATCAGCATGGTCGAGATCGGCTCATCAGTGTGAGCCTTTTTCGATGTCTCTCCGGTAGAGCCGTCCTTCCTCTTGAGGGACTTAATCCCGACGATCAGGCGATTTCACTCCTCAGGGGTCATTTCTATAAAAAAAAAAACCCAAGTCAAAAAAAGAAAGAAGACCATACGCAATTAGTGGGCCATAAAGAACTACCTGCTGGGTTGAGAGGGCTAAGACCAAAGTTGAATAAGGTCTAGTCATCTAGCAATCTAGAGCTTGGGGGAGCTCGATAGTTCTTTAGCTTATCGATCGAATCCCTTTCCTCTTTCTCAAGTTCAGGAGCTTGATGGATGGAATCCCTAATATTGCCTTAGGAAGGAAGTCCCAGCTCTAAAGAAGGACATGAGATGAAGAAGAACTTTTTCTTTCAATTGTGAACGGAAGGAGCACCCTTAAGCAACCCCTTCTTGCTGAATTGGGAGGACACGTACCACCAATCTTTGGTGGTTGGATGGTGTTTGAAAATGAAGAAGTTGCAGAATAAGAAGATGGAAGGTTGGACATCGGTCAAGGCACACAAAGAAAGAAACCCTATGATGAACCTAAATGAATTCAGTGCCATAGCGATGAAGAAAATGTTCAAGAACTTAAATAGGTTGATCATGAAAGAAGATACCGATAGCCAAAGTCTCGTTTGGAGGATCTCAACATGTAGGCAGGTTCGACCTGGAGGAGGGGTACAGACTCGATCACCAAGACTGAAAAGTTCAAGCTTGAATTCGGAAGAAATTCTGAATTGGATCCTAATCAGTAAAAGATCTTTAGGCCAAAGTTTGCATTGGATGGTATCAAGGATGAAGGATGGCCATGGTACTTCTACAGGTTTGAGGTCTTTATGGAGAGGATCCATCAAAGTTAAATGGGCTGAACTCCTAGAATAAGTTGACTATGATTCTTCGGTGGCCATTCAGATAAAAAAAAATGAGATGCTAGATTTCTCTGAAGAATTGAATGGACGAGATGCCAAGGACACAGGAACAATCCAGAAAGAGATTTTGAGACTAACCTAGTGTGGTTGAGAAGGGTGAAGAGATGATTGACACCGTGAATGGAAAGACGCCTGGAACCAGGGAGGATGATAGGAGGAACTAGAGCTCTCGAGTAGGAAGAAAGCTTGAGCTTGAGGAAGGAGGAGGAAATTCAAGCAAGATGAAAAATAAAGAAGCATAGAAGTGCTTAAATAGCTCGAGGAATCCCAAGGTGGTTATGATTATAGATCCCTCCAGACCGACCTTCACGTGATGTGTGTCCCATTCATGATGGCAGGGGCCTGGCAATGGGAGGATCCATAATGATGTCATACCTTGGATAGACTTTTGATGGAAGTTTCGAAAACTGTCCTCTCGGGTTGCCACACATTTATAAAATTTTGGCATCGATGCGATAAACGCCAAAATTTTCCATCCGACAAATGCGGAATGCTAAAAAAAAGTGGGAAAGAAACTTCGGCAGTCACGATTTTACTTTCTTCCTTCGAACTTCAAACTCAAGAGTAGGAAGACTTGTGTTGGAGATAAACCTGCTTTTATCAAAGTTCTGTCGGATGTATGATCTCTAGGTAATCCCATCTAGTGGCGACGGCTATGGTCGGGCTTCGACTGGTAAAGGTCTTCGGGTTCCGGCTCACTCTGAAGTGGCCGACCTTCAACTTGTGACTGCTAGGTGATTTTCTCAGCTACTTGATAAGATCGCGATGTTGTCATTAAGACACCGTGTTTATCAGTTTAATCTGACTTCTTAAAATAATTAAAAATACGTAGATAGCAGAGGGTCGGATCAAATCCACAAGGAAGATAGTATTTTTAGATTTAAAATCTTTGATTTTTGAAAAAAAAAAATTTAAGTTTTGGAATCAAAAGTAAAGTCAAAAAATAAAAAGTGAAAATTAAAAAGTATAAAAATTTAAACTTGGTACTAAGATCTACTAGTTAGATCTTAGCATCTAGTTGCAATAAAATAAAAAGTAGTAATTAAAATACAAAAATTAAATTACATTAAAAATAAAGAGCATAAAATTAAAGAGCATAAAAATAAATATTATATTAATTAAAAAAGTTTATAATTTAAATACATAAAAAAAATAAGAAAAAAAATTAAAATAGGCTAATCTCTGATCTTGGATCAGCATGGGTGGAAAGATGGTGTAGAAGCCCAGTTTTTCTTCTCAACATCAGTTGCCTCAAAGTAGCCATTAACCCAGAGTCTAGCTTTACCTTATACCAAAGCTTCACCTTGATCAAAGATATTGATTTCTAGAGGCCTGGGATCCTTTTTATAGAGTTAAGAGGGCTGGAGAGTTTTCTTCTAGGCAATGTGGGACTAAGGAGCTCTTTGATCGTCAAAATATGAAGAAATTTGAGTAAAAATTAGATTAAAAGAAGTCTTGGATGAATTCTGCTACTCTGGATGAAATTTGGCCATCAATAGAAATTCAACAGTTTAAAAATCATCAAAATCGGATGCGTATCAGCTCAATTCGGATCAGATTAAATTCTAGCCGTCTGATTGAGTTATCATGAGAAAATCTGGCCGTCGAATCGAGTTCTAAATGTTTTAATTAAGTCGGGAGCTTCCTAGATCATTGGATCTTCATCGGTTGGTTTTTTGGCTATCGGATCACACCAGATTGCTGATGGAATTTGAATCAAATCCGAAAATAACCACCGCCGTCCGATCTTGATCGCAATCAATCAGAGCCATCCGATCATGCAATTACTATTTTCATGAACCACATGGATCGAGCATTCCAAAGACTGCAATCAATCAGTACTCTAGTTGTCGAGTGAAAAGACCAAAATGCCCTATGAGCCACGATAGATTTTCTATGAACCCTTTAAAGATCTAGGTCCACCACGTGTTGCTCCGTGATTCGCTATCTTCTGCTGAGCTGACGATCCATGCCTAGATCATGAACCAGCTGATGGCTTCTGTAGCTGAGTCAGCTTTGATGGCTTGGCTTGGCTTGATGGCTTAGCTTGCGGAGCTGGCTGAGCCATTTTTCTTTTTTTATTTAATTTTTATTTTTTTTATATTTAGAAATTCATATCTTCTCCGTTTTAGCTTCGTTTTGCTCGAAACTTATTTTGTTATGATCAAAAAAATGAGCTCTTTCTATTAATTATAAAATTTTATTTTTAAAATTTTATTATTTTTTAATTAATTTTTTAATTAATAAAAATATTAATTTCTTAAAAATTATATATAAATTAATCATTAATTCTTAAAAATTAATATAAATTAATTAATAAATTAATATTTTTATTGATAAATTTATGGTACTTATTACACCCTCCAACTTAAGCTTTGCTTGTCCTCGAGTAAAGAAAGAATTTAGTTTTAAATACCTTTTAACTTTAGAATTTCAAATTTTACCTAAGCAGTTTTCAAAATAGCCATTGATATTCAGTAGAGCTTAAGTGAGATATATTATTGGAATATTAATACTTATCAATAAAAAAATAAAGTAAAGAATATTAAATTTTTCTGAACTTTTTCTAAATTATCCCATCTTTATCTCTGATTTGTCTAAACTTTTATATCGACAAGTGTATTGCTACTTCTGCCCTTCATTTATTAATTTTTATTTTATATTATCCATTTTTTGATGCAAATATCATTGCTTACTTAGGCAACGAGATTCGATTATTCAGTGGAAAACCAATATATATATATATATATTTTTAAATGTCATACCACTATTGAGTGTCTTAATCCCTTAAGCTTTCTTTTTGATCCATGTAGCGAGTCTTGGGCCAATGACTCCCAAACCAGTTGATTTTAGGGCACTAGATATAGAATACCCATCGGACTTACTAGCTCGAATCAAACAGACTACGAGTTAAGACTAGCTTTACAACGAGCTTCTTTGCCTTTTCCACCTTGTGATGTAAAACTCAATGCTTGCTTAGGCAAAGAGGCCCAGTTACTCAGTGAGAATTACTTGAAAATTATTTTATTAAAATAAATTTTTTATATGAAGAAACGTATAGTTATCCTATATAAGTCTATAAAAGGTAGATTTTTCTTTGATGCTAGTAGAAGTAATTAGAAATGCTTTAAGGAAAAACTTTTTATGTTCTAGACTTAACTCTTTATTAGATTTTCTTAATACTTGATTCCTCAATATCTCACAGATTCTCTGATCTATGTATCAATTTTCTTTTAGAAATGCTTAGTTTAATTCGATTCTTAAGCATAATTAGGTGTTTAAATACTAAATACTAACTTTTTCGAGGACTTAAAATTTTAAAATTTTTATTTTTCTCCCTCCCAACTTAATCGACATTATTCTCAATGGAGAAGAAAAAATAAAGGGTGTAATAAAGAACATGAAGGAATACACCTGACTCAGTATATTTGTGGTCCAACACATGTCTTTGAAAATTTGGGCTCTTTCTCCAACTTATTCAAATTATCCTAAAAAAATTAAATAAAAAGATAAATTAAACTAAAGAAAACTAAATATTGGATTGTCTTCCAACAAGTGTTAAGTTTACCATCTTCAGCCAGACACAATGCAACTTCCAATGATTTTGGATTGCCAATCTAAGAAGGTGATTTATAATCCCATTATTGATATATTCATTGTTAATTAGAGAAACATAATTTATGATCCCATTCTCAGACCCATGTTTATTAAGAATTTCTCCTATTTGTTCTTCTAAAATGCTCATGAATGGAGTTTTTGTATTAGGAGTTAAGTTTGATTCAATGGGTGCTGGAATGGTGACAAAAGGTGGTTTTAATTTTGGAGGTAAATTAATATGATCTTGCTTAAACAACTCTGTTGACTCTTCATTACATGCCTCTTGATTTTTGAGAGAAGAACCTGCTTCTAGGATTGAAAGGAATAGACTTTTAGATTTATAATTTTCAGGTAAATCATCTATTCTATTATTTCTTATGTCTATCTCATTTAAACTGGAACTAGCATCAGTACTAATTTCTAGCTTGGGTTCTTTTATGTGGTTAGTCTCAGTACTAACCAATTCCTCTAAATTTTCATTTTGAACTATGGAAGGGCTTATTCCTTTAATGTCTGCCATGGTCCAGCCTATTGCTTCTCGATTTTCTCTTAAGATTGCTAATAATTCTTCCTCTTGGTTAGGATTCAGGTCTGATGCAATAATTATAGGCAAGATTTTCTCTGGACCTAAATATTTATACTTGAGGTGCTCAGGATGGGGTTTCAACTCTACTTTGGATGCCTTTTCTTTTGATGACTCGGATGATAGTTTAATCATTTCTATGCATGGTTCAGTGGGAGGCTCAACAGACTCAGCACTCAAGTCTTCTCTAGTGTCAGGTATATTTACCTTATTATCCACTTATTTTCCTGATCTCAAGGAATGAATATAATTAACTTGATTAACCTGGTTTCCTTGGAATGGTCTACCATTTTGATTATTGGGGTTGAGTTCAAATTGGCTAGGTAGCCTACCTCGTTCACATTCACTTATGGTAGATGCCAGCTGACCAATTTCTAAGCGGGCTATGGCCTGAGAATTTGAATTCAAAATTTGGTCCATGATTTGCATGAAATTGCTTAAGATAGCATTGGTGTCAGTATTAGATTTGGCTAGGATTTTCAGGCTTTTCTCTAAAGAACTAAGTTTCTTTTCATTAATATTAAAGCCTGGTGGTGGCAGGGTGTTTATCACAGAATTAGGCCTTGGGTTCTGCTGATTGAAACTTGGACCACCTATATTTAGATTTTGTGACCATGAAAAATTTGGATGATTCCTCCAACCTGGGTTATAGGTGGGTGCATAGGGATTGTTCAATGGTTTCTGATATGTGGCATTCACTTGTGCACATCCATTATTTAATTGGTTCATTGGGAGGGGACATTCCTCAAGGACATTATCTGGTGCATTGCACCCATTGTACATGGATGCAGATACTTGGTTCACACTGGTTGGTCTTTGAAGTTCTAAGGCTTCTAACCTACATGTCAAAGTTGCAATTTTGGCTTCTGCAGCTAGGAAGATTTGAATTTGGTAAATTCCACCTCTTGAAGGTGTGGATTTTTTTGGTTTCCTAATTGTTTCCCATTGTAAACTTTTCTCAGCTAGATCTTCTAGAAATTACCAAGCTTTATTTGGTTCTTTGTATATAAATTATCCCTGGCACATGGACTCTAGCATTGTTCGGGAATTTGAATCTAACCCTTTATAAATTATTTGGCATAGCCTCCAAGTTTCTATTCCATGATGTGGGCATTGGGTCAAGAGGTTCTTGAATCGATGAAGTATTTTCAAAATGATTCACTAGCTAGTTGATAGAATTAGTTTATTTCATTTCTAATTCTAGCTGTTTTATGATGAGAAAAATATTTTTTTAAGAATATTCTCACAAAGCCCTCTCAGGTCGTGATAGATTGATTTGGAAGACTATAAAGCCACCTTTTGACATTATCCTTAAGGGCAAAATTGATTAATCTTAGTTTGATTTCATTCTCTGACAATTGTTGTAGTTTCATGGTTGCACAAACCTCTTCAAATTCCCTAATGAATATATATGCATCCTCTATTCCTATGAATTTTGGAAGTATGTTAATGATTTGAGGTTTAATTTCAAAGTTATTTGCTATGAGTTGGGGCAACTTGATGTAAGAGGGTTGGACGGAACCAACTGGATAACATAAGTTCTTAAGGGTTTGAGGCTGAGGATGATTTGCTAAATACATTATGGATGTTGAGGTTGTAGGGTCTGAAATAGGAACTAAATCCATTTTGACTAGTCGACCTAAAATCCTTCTCCACATACTGTATTCTCAATATTCTCAATCTTTTTATTTTATTTTATTTTATTATTATTATTTTTTTAAACTTTTTTTTTTAAGTTCTAAGTTAGTTCAACATTTTCATACCCTAGGACAACCATGCAATATAACTTTCCGTTATGCCAGGGCAACCTTATGTCAGGGCAATAGAGATTGAAAATACCTAAGTAAAAATTTTTATTTTCAAATAAGTTTCAAACAAATTAATCCTAATCTAAGATCAGCCTAGACCTAGACAGCTTCTAACTATTCCAAGTCAGCCTTCGAGCACTCCAAGTATAGGATCAGCTAATCAACTGGCCAGATAAGTGTAAGATCGATGGAAGTCCCTTCGTTGCTTGCCTTAGACACTAATTATGCTTGGCCAGGTAAGCTAACAAAACCAATTAGAAACCACCTTCCTTCGGGCCCAGTCGTTCCTGAATCACTTTCCTAGACATTAGTTAAATTGACTAACCCTAACCTAGTTTAACTCTTAGGATTCCTTATCCTATTGAGCTCGAGCTCCTAGGATTGATGTCTAATCGATTTTAAAATTAAAGGCTTAGGCTAATGCAGGATGTTGGTTGGCTGTTTGTGGGCTAAGGAAGGGTGATCAAATCTTCACTCTATCTTGATTAATTGGGTTGTGCCCTTAATTTAGTTTAATATGAATATGCATAAAAAATTTTCAATCAAAGGGTTCTATGTAATTTAAACTAGATCCATGCAACTAATTGAATTCTGAAAGGCTTACCTTACCTCCAGCAATCACCAAAAAATAAAAATAAAACTGATATGATGCATGCTCTAAATAGTTAGGATTTCTAATCTTATCATGAGACTTTTAATTGAGTTTAAATAGATATTTTTTAAATTAATTTAAAATAAATAAATAAATAAATAAATAAATAAATAAAAAAGAAAGAGAACTAGAGTTAGGATTGATCTCACCAAGATTAGATGTTTTCTTCCTTTTTCCTTTTTTTTCTTTTCTTTTCTCTTTTTTTCTACAAAATAAATAAATAAAAAGTTAGTAAGCAATATTTAAAAAAATATTTACAATTAATTTATAAAAAATCAAAGAAATTAAAAAAAAGTAGCATTTATTCCTTCTTCGGCAATGATGCGAAAAACTTGATAGGGGTGCATTGTTGTCATTAAGACACCATGTTTATCAGTTTAATCCGACTTCCTAAAATAATTAAAAATACGTAGATAGCAGAGAGTCGGATTGAATCTGTAGGAAAGATAGTATTTTTAGATTTAAAATCTTTGATTTTTGAAAAGAAAAAGAAAAGGATTTAAGTTTTGGAATCAAAAATGAAGTCAGAAATAAAAAGTGAAAATTAAAAGGTGCAGAAATTTAAACTTGGTACTAAGATCTACTAGTTAGATCTTAGCATCTAGTTGCAATAAAATAAAAAATAGTAATTAAAATATAAAAATTAAATTATAATAAAAATAAAGAGCATAAAAATAAATATTATATTAATTAAAAAGTTCATAATTTAAATACATAAAAAAAAGAAGAAAAAAATTAAAACAGGCTGATCTCTGATCTTGGATCGGCATGGGTGGAAAGATGGTGTAGAAGCCCAGCTTTTTCTCTCGGAACCAATTGCCTCGAAGCAACCATTAACCCAGAGCCTAGCTTCATCCTGTACCAAAGCTTCATCTTGATCGAAGATGTTGATTTTTAGATTTTTGAGATCCTTTTTATAGAGCTAAGAGGGCTAGAGAGTTTTCTTATGGGCAATGTGGGACTAAGGGGCTCTTTGATCATTAAAATATAAAGAAATTTGAGTGAAAATTAGATTATAAGAAGTTTTGAATGAATTCTGCTACTTTGGATAAAATCTAGCCATCAATAGGAATCCAACTGTCCAAAAATCATCAAAATCAGATGCGTATCGGCTCAAATCGGTTTGGATTAAATACTAGCCATCCGATTGAGTTAATCATGAGAAAATCTAGCTGTCGGATCCAGTTTTGGATGTTTTAATCAAGTCAGGAGCTTCCTAGATCGTTGGATCTTCATCAGCTGATTTTTTGGCCATCAGATCGTGCTAGATCGCTGATGAAATTCGAATCAAACCCGAAAATAACCACCGCTGTCCGATCTTGACTGCAATCAACCAGAGCCGTCCGATCATGTAATTACTGTTCGCATGGACTGCATGGACCAAGCATTCCAAAGACCACAACCAATCAGCACTCTAGTTGTCGAGTGAAAAGATCAAAATGTCCTGTGAGCTACGATAGATTTTCTGTGAACCCTTTAAGGATCTAGGTCCACCACGTGTCGCTCCATGATTCGCTGTCTTCTGCTGAGTTGACGGTCCATGCCTGAATCGTGGATCGACTGACGGCTTCCATGGCTGAGTCGACTTTGACGGTTTGGCTTAGCTTGGTGGCTTAGTTTACGGAGCCGACTGAGCCATTTTCTTTTTTTTATTTAATTTTTATTTCTTTTATCTTTAGAAATTCATATCTTCTCCATTTTAGCTTTATTTTGCTCAAAACTTATTTTGTTGTGATAAAAAAATGAGCTCTTTCTATTGATTATAAAAATTTATTTTTAAATTTTTATTATTTTTTAATTAATTTTTTAATTAATAAAAATATTAATTTCTTAAAAATTATATATAAATTAATAATTAATTCTTAAAAATTAATATAAATTAATTAATAAATTAGTATTTTTATTGGTGAATTTATGGTACTTATCACTATGCTGACCAACTCTAGAATCCGTAAGATGTTACGAGTCCCACTTGGATGGGCTTGCATGGTAAAAAGGCAATCGAATTCATCCATCATAAGCAGGCGACCCTCTCCAGTCTAGCAAGATCCTAGATGAACAGAGCAGTCGCTTGAGTAGTTGAAGCATTGAGGTTTCATCCCTTGGGTAGTCTCGCTTGGCCAACTTGGAAGCTGGCCGAACTTCTTTCCTACCGAATCTCCTTCGAATCGAGTATCACTATCACTATCACCATCAAATCTCATCTCAAGAGCCACCGACTGATAGAACCTCTCCCAAACAAACTTTTTTACCTTATCTCAAACTCCTCTAGGACCTCTCCAGCAGACGAACTCCTATCAAACTTCTTCTTCCATCGAACTTCTCCATCAGCCGAATTTCTTTCACTCCCCCCAGTTGTTTAAGGGGCTCCACCCGGACGAGCTTCCTTTAGACTCTCTCAGTAGACTCCCTTTCATACCCCTCCGAGCTATCCAAAAGAACCTCGGTACTTGCTCTTGATATAGCAAATAATAGTCAAGGAATGGTCAATCTTGAGAACACTCGAACTCCTCCAGAACAATGGTAACTATGAGCTCTTCACCACCTATAGCTATCCCATCCGAACCTCGACTGCTAAGTCCCAACAGACTGGCACATTATGACAACGGATACCATCCTCCATAACAAATCCCACGTGGTCCCGAATGGCCCACTACTAGTCGGTTATGGCTGTCGTTATCAGTTTATTATGGGCTCGGCCTATATAAAAGATCCTCTAGATATGCTTTCTTTCCAAAGCTCTCATTTTTCTTCTAAAAATACTGCAAAAATTTCTTTGAGTACTCTATTTCTGTTAGCCAAAAGAGCTGACTTGATCGTCGAAAGATTTTGTTGAAGTCATCATCCCTAACTCTGGGCGAGACTTATTTTGTAGATCATCAGCGATGACTTCATCCTCTCCGACTCTAGCACCAGTTCCGACGTCAACCAGATTTTGCACCTACAACTATAAATTAATAAATAAGTTATTTTCTATCATAGTATGTATTTAAAGTATCTGTGATACATCCTTTGAGTTAATGGTAATGATAATTCATATTTTCAAGAGTTGAAAATTTAAGACATGAATTTTCATAATTAACTCATAAACTGCTCCCGACCATAGGATCATCACGAGGATGATGATCGATCCAAAAGATTGGTATATGATCATTTTTTTAGGATAGATGTGTCTTAAGTCTATGGTGTGAAGATATCAGAGTGAGAGTATAGATACTCGTTAGAGAACGAGGGCACTAAGCATGACCACCTTGAGCAGTTATAAGGAAGTCTACCTTCTCATCGATGACTGACTCGTTGCTGCAGTGGTGTGTCTTATTTTTTGATCTGAGGTGCATCGATAATTTACATTGAGGATGTTATAGTTTGACTACACCATAACTCGATCTTCTAGCCATTCAAAATCCTGAGGTATATGTTGACTATAGCATGTTCATTGTAGAAATTGGATTGCACCAATAGGGGATCTATCTATCTCGATGGATGAGGAGTAGCCTTGTGATAATCATGAGATTGAGTTCTTAAGCCCATGACCATGGTAGAGTGAAGATGATAGAAAGAGTTTCTATTAGGATTTCACATTGAACTCGAATCAAATGATTAATTCTAATGACGGATATTAGGTTTGACGAGTTTACCTTAACCCTAATCCAATCGGGGCTCAAGATAGAAGAATCAAATCACACAGGTAGCTGCACTGCGAGATTTGCTTTTGGTTCTGATGGATTGTCATCATATACTGCTAGATATCATTGGTGGATTTTGGAAGCAATTAGAATGATTTAGATGATCGATCATTCTAATTATATGAATCAAAAAAGTTCTGGTCCATTGAAAGGTATTTCGATGATATTGATGATAGAGATCGCGACATATCTCATTACCATACGAAACTGAACCTAACTGGATCATACAAATAAGGATTTGGGTCTGGATATCATCAATTGGACCAATCCAGTTCAATTGATTTGGATTAGATTCAATTAAGTTCAAAAAAATTGTGCTAGCATATGATTGAGCCTAACATTCTCCTTTTGCAATCATTTTGGTTCATCTAGGCTAAGCCAAATTTATTTAGGCTCACTCAAGAATCTTTTCTTAGTCTGACTGGAGCTTGTCCAGATTAGACAAGAATTGTCTTAATTCATTAGATGGATTTAAGACAATACCTGCCAATTCCTATCACCTGCAAATTTTTGTTTTTGGACATAGGTCAATAGTTGACCTTGGACACTTGGACATAGGGCCATGTGTCATGCACTTATAGGAGAGCACCTGGAGCTCTTGTCCCCCTACTAAAAAAGGTAAGAGAGAGGGTGCATGCCATCCTAGGCATGCACCCCATATGGATAAGGGATAGAGTCCCATACAGATGAGACTCTAGGATATTTTTATGTGATCAAACACCTAAGCACCAAAGAGTTCTGGTTTATCCAGTGTTGGTGCCACCTATGTGGTTTTTTGAGGAACTCTCATCTGATTGGATCAGATGATATCATCCCACCAATCAGATTTAGATCTGATTGAATGAAGACCTCTGATTGGTCGGGATGATGTGGCACTGCATGGCGCAACGGGATCTATTTAAACCCTGTCTGCACCTAGGGTTAGTAAGCTTCTTTCTTTCACCATGCCATAAGGCTATCCTCCTTTATTCCATGCCTCCTTCTGATCCTCTCTCTCTCCTCTCCATGCCCAAAGGAGTTGGGCATGGGTTCAAGTGCAATTCAAGGAAGAAAGGCGCCCAGATCAGGAAAAAGGCAAAACTGCTGAAAGAGATGACCGCTGCTTCTTCAAAAAAATTTTGAAGAACTTCAAGATTAGATCCAAATCTAATTTTTGAAAAGATGATTCAGAAGGAGAAGACCTTTAGATCCTATCTGAGTGAATACTGGCAGAGGCTAGGCATGTGAGTGGCTCCTTCCAGAACCTCAGGATCAATCAGGATCATCGCAGGATAATTTGATTACCTAAAATAAAGGTATGAAATTAAATCAAATTTAATTTTAATTTTAATTTTAATATCAAATCTTTAGGATTAGATTTGAGATGTCTCAAATCTAATTAGAATCATAGAAATTTTTTTTAAAATATTTCTTTAGGTCCAATTAGATCTGAACGATCCTGTGCCGGGAAAACATGATTTTTTCTTCAACTGGTATCAAAGCCAGGTTGGTCATTTATTAGATCTATTTTAGATTTGATTTAATTTTTATATATGATCTAATATTAAAAAATTTTAGATGTCACATCAGATATGATTAGATCTAAAATCAAAAAATTAAAAATTTTATGATTTAGATCTATAATATATGAGATACATGACTAGGCTAGGAATAGAATAGTTCTATATATAGTCTAGTATAATTATATTATTAAATTAATTAAATATAATTTTAGATCTAATTTATTTTTATTTTTTTTGATGTTATAATTATTATAATCAAATCTAAAAAATAAAAAATAAAATTTTTAATTTTTATTTTATTCATATGAGATATGAAAGATGCATGCTTAGATTAGTTATAGAATAGTTCTATAAAATATCTAGAATAGTTTTATTTTTGATATGATCAAATTTAAAATTTTATTTTTTAGATTTAATATGTGATATTTCAGATCTGAAAGTTTGTATGATCGATTGACTTATGATATATGAGATGTATGCAAAACATGTATAAGTTAGATCATTAATTGTATATGCGATATATGATTTAGATCTAACTAGTTTTGTAATAGAAATTATATTTTTGATTAAGATATTCTCTTTGGCCATTCGATTATAAGAATAAAGTAGGATTTAAAGGCCCTCTCCTCTCATTCGATGGGATGTTCTTATAACATGTAGGGGTGCTACGCATTCATCCTTAATCAAAAATTAGAACTTATTTTTCTACAAAATCCTAGATCCTGAAATCCTAGAATTTTGTTACATGTTTTATTCATGAATCCAAAACTTAATTAAGAATTAAGATTATGAAATTAATTAGATCTCAAAATTATGAATTTTCAGATCTAAGATATATTCATAAAATTGGGTTCAGGCTTGGGTAGCTCAATTAGGTCTAGTGGTTGATCAAACTGAATAAAGAGTTGATTAGGTAGGATCAAAGAAAGCTTAGATTTGACCAGTCTAATAGGATCTGGATCAAAATTGAATCATATTGAGATGTGACTCGATCAAGTCAAGACCTAATTTGGCTTCACAGTTTGAGCCTGAATTGTAGGCTAATCCAATTAGTTCTGATTCGATAATTTGGTGTCTAAGGTAAGTCTGGTAGATACGATCGACTGATTTTTAATTAGGAGCTACTCAATCTGAATGCATTCTTGTCGAGTTAATGGCATATCTCCTTCACCGGTCTTACTTACTTGGCCATTTGTATTGACCTAGTTTTGATTTGAGGTGGCTAACAATTCAAGTCAACCTATGCCACTAGGTTAGTCATAATTGTTATGACTAAGTCAAGTCAAGTTTAAAGAGACCTAAATTAAATTTTTCTAAAAAAATATTAAGTCTAAGGTCTTCCATCATTGTAGATATGCAGGCCCTTCCTGAGGTTGATTGTTCTCGGCTGAATACAGTAGTTTAGTTGCACCAAAAAGACGTAATCATATCTATTAGGTATTGGATGCTACGGGTTGGAGAATGGGTTGGGCTCAATATTTTGGATATGATGAGGGACTCAATCAGGAATCCAATTCGTGCAAATGGTGGGTCTGACTTAACTAAAAAATGGAGCAATATTTTGGACATGGTGAGCTTCATGAGTTAGAGATCAGGATTGGGTGCACCATGATTAGAGAATTATTGGATAAGAGTTGTCCATTCATCGGTTGACCCATCACCAATAACTATTAGGTGAGGTGGTGAGCCAGTTGGTGGGACCACACCATCCACTAGAAATTAATAATCATGGAGATTTTCGCATCTCTACCAAAAAAGTACAGGGATTTGAGTAAATAGTGGGAGCCTAATTTATTTAAAAATAAAATTTCTAAATAAATCAATCAATTCTAATTACAAAATCTAACTAAAAACTTTGACTCTCTATAGGAAGATGTCTGCGTCCAATCCACTAGCCCGTATTCTAGACACCCATAGACTGATCGGATCCAACTACAAGCATTGGCTTCGAAACTTCAAAATTATTTTGGATTTTGAGAAGTTGACTCATGTGTTAGAACAGAATCCTCCCACCTTACCAGCCTATTCATCTGCTGATCAGAGAGCGTCTCTCGAGAAGTGGACGGATAAAGATAACAAAGTTAGGTATTACATGTTGGGCTCGATGTCTGATGAGCTCCAGTGCCAACATGAAGACATTAAGACTAGCCGTCAAATGTTGGCTCACCTGCAAGAGTTGTTTGGTGAACAGAGTCGTGCAGCCAAATATCAAGTCACTAAAAGACTGTTTAAGGCTCAGATGCATGATGGAAAGTCGGTCCAAGATCATTGTCTGATGATGATCAAGGATTTAGAAGAGCTTGAGAAGCTTGGTGTCAAGTTAGATCAGGATCTACAGATTGATATAATTCTGCAATTCTTGACTAATGCATATGGGCAGTTCATCATGAACTACCATATATATAAACTTCAGAATATCTTAGCTGAGCTTATGAATATGCTGGTTACTACTGAGCTTTCTATGAAAGATTCTAAAGGCTTAGTACTTGCTGTGAAGCAGACTTCCTCTAAGAGAAAGTCTTTTGGAAAGAAGAAGAAGTCCGTGAAGAAGCAGAAGGTGGATGGTGGAAAGAAGAAGAAGACTGAGCCGAAGAAGAAGAGCATTGATAAAGAAAAATATTTTCATTGAAATATTGACGGCCATTGGAAGCAGAACTATCCTTTATACCTGGCCAGCCTAAAGAACAAGAAGGAGGCAGATCCTTTTGGAGGTATGCTCATTATAGAATCTAATCTTATGGTTTCTTTTACATTTAGTTGGGTGCTTGACTCTGGTTCTAGTGCTCACTTGTGCACTTCTATGTAGGATCTTGAGGATAGTAGGAGGTTGAGGGATGGTGAGATGATCCTATGTATAAAAAATGGAGCAAGAGTTGCTGCTGTGGCCATAGGAACCTACCCTCTACGATTACCATCAGGATTAGATTTAGTTGTTAGGGACTATTTTTATGTTCCTGTAGCAAGCAGAAATTTGATTTTTGTTTCATGTTTAGCACAAGAAGGCTATGTAATTAGTTTTCTTAAGGACCATCGTAATATTCTTAATGAAAGAAATAAAATTATAAATGATTTTCTTATAAATAAACTCTATCAGTTACATATTGATGTTTCTATTTTTAATATTGAACAAAATGTGAATGTCATAGGATCAAAATGACATAGGAATAGTCTAAATGATAGGTATCTTTGGTACCTTAGGCTAGGTCATATAGCTGAAGACAGGGTTAACAAATTGAAGAAATCTAAACTATTGAGTTCATTGACTTTTGAGTTATATCCGATTTATGAATCATGCCTTCATGGCAAAATGACCAAGCTCTTTTTTATAGGACATGGAAAAAGGGTCATAGACCTGCTTGCCTTAGTACATACTGATGTATGCGGCCCTTTTAATATATCGGTCAGGGACAATTATGTCTACTACATCATCTTTACCGATGATTTATCTCAGTACAGGTATGTGTATTTGATGCGACACAAGTCTAAAGCTTTTGAAAAGTTCAAAAAATTCAAACTTGAAGTAGAAAAATAAATAGAAAAAATCATTAAGATTCTTCGATCAGATCGAGGAGGTGAATACCTTAGTCGAAAATTCTTAGACTATCTTGAGGACAATTGCATAGTCTCTCAATGGACTCCACCTGGAATACCTTAACTCAAGAAATTTTAGAATGGACCTTCTTGAGTTTCTTTGGGGACATAATCTGATGACTGCTGTATATTTACTGAATAGAGTTCTCTCTAAGACCATTCCTACCATACCATATGAGATATAACATGGTAAGAAATCAAATCTAAGTCATCTCAGAATTTAGGGTTGTCCGACCCATGTCAAAAGACAACAGACGAACAAATTAGAGTCTAGGTCCTTTAGAGCATGGTTTATTTGATATCCTAAAGAGTCATTAGGATATTATTTCTATCTTCCAGAAGATCACAATGTGATTGTAAGTCGACATACCATCTTTCTTAAAAAATAGTTTATTCAAGATGGTGGCATCGGAAGGCAGATTAGACTCAAAGAGAAAGTCTCTGATGAGAAATGAGTTAAGGAACCTACGGAATCCAATTAGATTGAGCCAACTCAGACACTACCTCCTCCACCTCATAGATCAAGTTAAATTTTTCGTCCTCTTGAAAGATACTTAGGTACTATATCAGAAGACATAAAGAAAATATTTCTCATAGAAAATAGGGTTCATGGTGATGATCCTAAAAACTATGATGAGGCGATATCAGATATCGACTCCGAAAAATAGTTAGAGGCAATGAGGTCAGAAATTGACTCAATACATTTGAACTAAGTCTAGACCTTGGTAGATCCATTTGAAGGTATAGTACCTATTAGGTGTAAATGGATCTTCAAGAGAAAGATAGGTATCGATGAAAATATAGAGATATTCAAAGCAAGGCTCATAGTGAAAGGATATAGTCAGTGCAAAGGCATTGACTATCAGGATACTTTTTCACCAGTAGCCATGCTCAAATCCATCCATACATTGCTTGCTATTGTATCCTATTTTAATTATGAAATATGGTAGATGGATATAAAAACGACATTCTTAAATAGATATTTTGAGGAAGATATCTATATAGAACAGCTGCTAGGTTTCACATTCAGTGATAATGATCACAAAGTATGCAAGCTGCAAAGATCCATATATGAACTTAAGCAAGTATCTTAAAGCTGGAATGCTAATTTCAATAATGTAATCAAATCGTTTGGATTCATTAAAAATAAGGAGGAGCCCTGTATTTTCAAAAAAGTCAGTAGGAGCGCTGTTGTCTTCCTCGTACTATACGTGGATGACATCCTCCTAATTGAAAATAATATTTTCATGTTGACTACAGTCAAAATATGGTTGTCTAAGGAGTTCTCTATGAAAGATCTAGGAGAGGCATCCTTTATTTTAGGAATTAAGGTCTATAGGGATAGACCAAATAGGATGCTGGGTCTCTCATAGAAAATATACATAGAGAAGGTGCTGAAGAGGTTTAGCATGGAAAACTCCAAGAGGGATTTAGTACCCTTCAGACATGGCATTTATCTCTCCAAGAAGATGTGTCCTAGCACACTTGAGGAGATTGAATGCATGAGCAAGATCCCTTATGCTTCGGCAATAGGGAGCCTCATGTATGCCATGCTATATACACGACCTGATATTGTCCATGCTATGCATGTCACGAGCAGGTATTAGTCGAATCCAGACGAAGAGCACTGGACTTCTGTGAAATGTATCCTTAAGTACTTGAGAAGGACTAAGGATATGTTTTTAGTCTTTGATAATGAAGAACTCCAGATCCAGGGGTATACCGACTCGGATTTTATATCCGACATAGATGATCGAAAGTCGATATCTAGAAGTCTGTTTATTTATAATGGTAGAGCTGTTAGTTGGAAGAGTTCCAAGTAGACGATGATAGCAGACTCCACCATGGAAGCAGAGTACATCACTGCATCGGAGGCTGCAAAGAAGGCATTCTGGTATAAGAAGTTCACCGCAAAGCTCGAAGTGATGTCATCAGATGCCGTCCCTATGTACTGTGATAATAATAGTGCCATAGCCCTAGCTAAGGAGCCGAGATTTCATCAAAAATTCAAGCACATCGAGCGGCGATACCACCTCATCCATGATTACCTCAAGAAAGAATACGTCGAGATCAAGAGAATTGACATTGCAAACAATGTAGCTGACTAGCTGACAAAGCCATTGAGTTAGTAGAAGATCGAAGCCCATCTTGAGAAGATGGGACTTAGATTTATAGCCAATTGGCTTTAGGTCAAGTGGGAGTTCGTTAGATGTGTGTCCTAGAAGCCAGATTGGCTGACACTTATAATACACTTTTAAGGATAATTTTATAATTTTGACTATAAATTAATAAATAGATTATTTTATATCATAGTATGTATTTAAAGTGTCTATGATACATCCTTTGAGTTAATGATAATAATAATTCATATTTTCAAGAGTTAAAAATTTAAAACATGAATTTTCATAATTAACTTATAAATTACTTTTGATCGTAGGATCATCACGAGAATGGTGATCGATCCGAAAGATTAGTATACGATCGCTTTTTTAGGATAGATGTCTCTTGAGTCTATTGTATGGAGATACCGGAGCGAGAGTATAGGTACTCGTTAGAGAACGAGGGCATTGAGCGTGACCACCTCAAGTAGTCATAAGAAAATCTACCTTCTCATCGATGATTGACTCATTGCTATAGTGGTGTGTCTGGTTCTTTGATCTGACGTGCATCAGTAGTTCACCTTGAGAGTGTTATAGTTTGACTACACTATAACTCGGTCTCCTAGCTATTCAAAACCCTGAGGTGTATGTTAGCTATAGCATGTTCATTGTAGGAATCAGATTGCACCAATAGGAAATCTATCTACCTCGATGGATGAGAAGTAGACTTATGATAATCATGAGATTGAGTCCTTAAGCTCATGGCCATGGTAGAGTGAAGATGATAGAAAGAGTTTCTATTAGGATTTCACATTGGACTCGAATTGAATGATTAATTCATATGATGGATATTAGGTTTGACGAGTTTACCTTAACTCTAATCCAGTCAAAACTCAAGATAGAAGAACCCAATCACACAGGTAGCTGCACAGAGAGGTTCACTTTCGATTTTTGATGGGTTGCCACCATATACTGCTAGGTATCACTGGTGGATTTTGAAAATAATTAGAATGATTTAGATAATCGATCATTTTAATTATATGAATCAGAAAAGTTCTGGTCCATCGAAAGGTGTTTCGATGATGTCGATGATAGAGATCATGATGTATCACATTACCATATGGAACTGAACCTAACTGGATTACACAAACAAAGATTTGGATCTGGATGTCATCAATTGGACTAATCCAGTTCAATTGATTTGGATTAGATTCAATTAGGTTCAAGAAAATCATGCTAGCACACGATTGAGCCTAACATTCTTCTTTTGTAATTATTTTGGTTCATTTAGGCTGAGCCAAATTTATTTGGACTCACTCAAAAACCTTCTCTTAGTCCAACTGCAGCTTGTTCAGATAAAAAAGGATTATCTTAATTCATTAGATAGATTTAAGACAATACCTACCAATTTCTGTCACCTGCTAATTTCTATTTTTGGACATAGGTCAATAGTTGATCCTGAATACTTGGACATAGGTCCATGTATCATGCGTCTATAGGAGAGCACCTGGGGCTCTTGTCCCCCTGCTAAAAGAGGTAAGAGAGAGGGTGCATGCCTAGGGTGGCATGCACCCCATATGGATAAGGGATGGAATCCTGTACAGATGGGACTCCCGGGTATTTATCTTCATTTTCTATCAATCATAATATTGAAAATTTCTTTATCATAACCTATTTCAATACTCTATTATTTCTTATATCTTTAAGTCCATGTAAAATCTCAATGTAGAACATGTTGATAAGCATATTTTTTTCTATAAATACAAAACACGTAATGCACTTTAATGATTCCAATATCAATTATAGTATAAAAAAATATAGAGAAAAATACCTTTATGTGATTCTGTAGTCATACCGACAAAATTAATAACAATAGGACCATCTCTATCTTTTTCATGAATAGCATTTTGATTAATCTCTTTAACAAGTTTGGCCCAAAAGGTGATCAATAGCTTTTGCATTCTACAAAATAGTTATAAATCTTTAATGATATTGTATCATCTAAAGATAAGAAAACATATATAAACAACCATATTTCCTATGACAATTGAAAAGTAAATAGAGATAATACACGTTACTTCAAGTTTTCTATTTTCAGGTTTCTCTTGTAAACCAACTTTTTCCTAAAATACGTTTATTCAAGAGATCCAATAGTTATGATGGGAACAATAACATGTGCAAAACAAAAAGTGCAACATAATATAATATTTTTAAAATTATAAATGATGCTGGGTGATGGTCATGTATGCCTGTTAAATGAAGATTATTATAATTTATAGTTGGTAATTAATCAAAATCTATAAAATTAAATTTTATAAAGGTATGCACCCACGATCATCATCAACTTGTTAAATGGTTGTCCATATGCTAATATAGATAATATGCTCATGTAGAGATGCTTTGAAACTTTTTTTATTCACAGCAATATTGAATTTTTCTAAATAGTATATGTTTCCTTCAATGAGGATGCTCTTAATTGTACAGTATCTTCTCTATGAATTGATGCTTGAATAGTAGTTCCATATATGAAATTATTCCATTGAGAATATAAACATAGAATGTATATATTTAAAAAATAAAAAAAATTATAAAACATTTATTACAACCTTCTCATCAATGAAAATATAATCAACTCTTAGTAACTGGTTATCAATGTTGGGATTTATTGAATCCCAAATCCTTGCAAGTCTGACTTTTATCCTTTAGCTTCATTTTAACAATGATAGATGTGATAGTAAACTATATTCCCTGGCTATTCTGTTTGTACAAACAATACAACATAATATGAATAAAAATGTAAAAAATAAATCTAATAATGTTATTTTGAAAAAAGAATATATTACCATATATATATTAAAAAATATTGATTCAAGGATTAATTTGATGAGTACAAAATATTTAACTATGGTACTAATGATTATATGTTCTTAGAGTAGTTAATTTATTTTATAGAGAGCACAATGAGCTTAAACATTTAAAACAATATATGGAGAAGCATAAAAGAATAAACCCTAAAGGTAAAGAAGTCTTTGAAGTATTTTGAAAGCTTTTGAAGTGGAGTCAACCCCAAGTTCACTACGAGTTGACCTATTGTCACAACCCAAGCCCAGGGTCATGACTAGCACATAGGACGGACTAGCTGATGTAGCAAGCCTAACGAAGATATCATATGGAACAAATCAAATATATAAGTTCTACCAAAATTTGATAATTTTTTTTCTAAAAGTTGGACATTTTCAAAGGTACAATTACCTTCTTAACCCAGCGCATTCTTACGTGTATATATACATGCAGTCATTCCAATTAAATAAATATAGTGGAAGCTAGATCTTGCCTATAGATAATGGAGCACATATAGAGTTTATATACAATCAAAATATATCAAAGGGAACATAACTACAGGATAGCAAAAGTAGATGTCCACACACATAAGTATTGGGCTCACCAAAAAGGATGATTTCTCTTATGAAGCAAAGGAATCTGAATCCTGCTCAACACTAGTATAGCTAAACCAGGACACTCCAAACTCCAAAGTTGCAAACAAAAGAAGTGAGGGGTAATAAAACCTAAGTCCCAATGAGTGATAATATATCTATAACATAAATGGGATAAGCTCAGGCACGAGTGCTTTAGATCTAAAGCATTTTTATGACTTTCCCAAAATATAAGCATAATAACATTTTCAGTCAAGTAATGTAATGAAATAGATGCAAAAATAAAACAAAAAAATATTTCTTTTACAACTAAAATTCAAATAATCCTTTAAATAATGATTAATGAATAGATCAAATATAATGTACTAAATTTTAAAGTGATCATTTATCCAACACATGAAGGGAGGTCTCTAATGCGGAACCAAATAGTTACTTACTTACCCGAGACTTCACCAATACCACATGTGTATGTCAACATGTTGGACTAACACCATCCTTGTTAGCTAAGAAAATAAAATCAGTTATATTGGCCAAACACATCAGGCTAACACTATCCTTGTAAGCTAGAAAAATAAAATCAATTATGTTGGCTAAACATGCTGGGCTAGCACCATCCTTGTCAGCTACGGTATCCAAAACATAGTGCACTAAGGCTAATGCCAACTACCGCTAGCTACAGCATTCTATCAAAGTTTTCTCCCATAAAACTCCCTATGGGCAATCCTTATCAAAGCAAATGCTAAATAACTTCTCAAACATCGAGAAATGATGTTTTAAAAGCAAAAAAAAAATAAAATCAAAGTATTGGCTAATAAACATAAAATCTCATCCTGAATCAGATATACACCTATTTCTATATCTTTGAACAACATTTCAACCAAATTCATTTCCTATTTTGAAGCTTATACGAAGGCATATGTATAAGTTAAAGAATAACCAAAGTTAGCTTCTTTCCAAAGTTTATTTTTTTCATAACAAAATGTAATAAAGAAAACATTAAAACTAGATATAAAAACCACTCACCTCCGGCTAGCTATTGTTCCACTTTGTTACTTGATTCCCTGAAGCATCCTTTAAGAACCTTTTCCCCTTCCTATAATATTGTTATACACTGATTAATATCATACCATATAACTTCAAAATTAGAACTTCACATACTTTGCTTTTATGCTCTTACTTTAGTCTTTTAATCATTCATTTCAACTTGTCTTGCTTGCTTTAGTTTAGATCTAGATAAATTTCAACATAACTCAAACACTTCCAACTATTCAATTCTATTTCTATTCTCCCAATTAGTTTTAGATTTAGCTAATGCCATTTCAAGTCATAGCTAAATTATTTAAACAATTTTAGTATCAATAAACAGCATATTTCATCTTCTAATCTAGTTTAGCTTGCATAATTTACTTTATTACAACATCCCATCTACTTATAATACTTTGAAAGATTACTTTAAACCTTGTTTAGAGTTTGAGAACCTTACCTCAAATGATTAAACACCTACTACTCTGAAAATAGATTTCCTTCTCCAAAATAGCTACTTCTTCAATCTAACTCACCACCAAACCACCTATTTCTAACTAAATTCTCTTTGATAGCTAACTAATAAGAGAACTCTCTCTACTTTCTTCCCTCCTCTAGCCTCTCTGAAGAACGTGAATAATCAAACAACAATAAAGAAATTGATGGCTTTAAGGTTTAGAAAACATAAACTAAAAAGAATCTTGATGGGTGTCATTCCATAAGGATTCCACCCAATTCCCAGCTAAATAGGTATTGCTCTAAGGTATTTCTAACTATTAGTTAATGCCCTCAAGCTGCTCACTCATTCTCTAAAAAAATATTTTAAAATTATAACTTAACACTCTCTATATTAAAACCTACTTCCAGAAATTTTCGTGATTGGGGTCGATACCTTAGAGAAAAGGGTCGACATCCTAACACAGGTTAGTCCCTAGATTAGCTCCTTCCTCAAATAGGTCATCCCTCAGATCATTTCATAGGTCGACCCTTAAGAAAAATATCGACACCTCACCAAAAATAAGTCAACCCCAAAGTGTACCACCATAAATCTTTCTAAAACTTTCTCTCTATTTTTTTAAGATAGGATCGACACCTCTTGGACAAGTGTCAACCCCTTTCCTTGGATTTTGACGAAATTTTTTTTCTCAAAGTTAATATCCTCATTTATTTTACTCTCCATTAACTTTTAAAAAAAATATAAATAAGAAAATATCCTCCTATTTGAAATCAATAAAATTATCAAAAAAATTAAAATTCTTAAGAATAAGATATCAAAACTTGGATTCTAGTTCAAATTTTTTTAAATCTAAAACTTTTAAAACTTTCTTTTTTCAAAATGAATAGGTTAAATAATCTCAAAATTTATTAAAAATTATTTTATAACTCACCAACACCTAAGGATCAATTATCATTAATTTTGATTTCAAGAAAATATATATTTTATATAACCCTCTATATAGGTGCTAGTTTTCAAACTTAGAAAATTTTTAGAACTCGCAATGGTAGATAGTCATAATTTATGCCCAAATAGTTTCAACCAACTTTGACAAGGTAAGTTTAATTCAAAGTAGTTTATAATTAAGATTAAGTGACCCAAATATACCATAAATAAATTATTATGCCACACAGACACGAACATAAATCTTTTAATTTATTATTTTGCTGGTTCAGGATGTTACATTCCTCTCCCCTTAAAATAAATTTCATTCTCAAAATTTGCACTTTTTATCTTAAGTAACTTCCAAGTTTCAATTATA
>QRFJ01001501.1:60000-233934 GCA_006176705.1 Cocos nucifera
TTATAAATTCTCAAACTTTCGATACATCACAATCCTTAACAATTGTCATATAATTCTCTATTCATCATTATTCATTAAATCATACCAACATAAGAATATACATACTTCACTTATTTCAAAAGCTATCAACACTGTAATCATGCTCATTCAATTCATGTTCATTAACCAAATACTCAATTTATCAAGATATAGAGTTACTAATAATTTATAGCCACATAAGAAATTCCATCTTAATTAAATTTTGATTGAATCCTTATCCTCCAACTTAAGTAAACAAATTCAAATTAAAATATTTAAATCATACGTCTTTCACCTTAAGGGTAACCTACATCCCTTGTTATTCTTCTTACTTTGACCTATCTTGTTTACTGAGACTAGTCCTTATTTTCCTTCCATACACATTAGTCAGTGAAACATTAGTTTGCTGGAAAACTTTTAGTTGGAGCTTTGTTTGGACAATTCCTCCTCTAGTGACCTATTTGTTCACACCAATAACATCCTTTAGATCCCTTTCTACAATCTCTTGAGTGAAACTTTCCATAATTAGTTCAACAAAATTATTATAGTAATGCATTTTTGTTTATGCTTTGATTTCTAGATGCAACCCATCTTGAAATAATTGATATTTTTCTTTTTCATCCACAACAAATATTGGAGCAAAATGTGATAACTCTACAAATTTAGTTTCATACTCCACTACTGACATTCTTTCTTGAGCTAGATTGAAAAACTCCCTCCTCTTCTGATCCTGATACATTACTAAGTAATACTATTGATAAAATTTCTTTCTAAAATTATCCCAAGAAATAACATACTCTTGTGGTTGCCTATCTACATAGGATTCCCACCAATATCTAGCCCAACCTTCTAAAATAAAGGTAGCAATGCTCATCTTCTAATCATCAATATTTTCATCAACATAAATATCATTTTCATTCTTTGAATCTAATTCTCTGCCTCCATTGGTCTATAGTATTCGAGAATTCTACTACCCCAATTTTCTAGCTCTCTTAAAATTTCTTTCCACATCAACACTTCGAGACTAAAGACTAAGAGCAAAATTCATTGCAAAAGTAATAGCTTAGATAATTACACCCACCAATTCCCTCCATCCAAGAATAAGTGCCTCAATCATGAAAATGGCCAGCCTCATTAACATAATCGTGACCCTAGTGAAGGACACTTGCTCCATTAACCATAGGAAAACTTAAAGCTCTGATACCAACTTTATCACAACCCAAGCCCGGGGTCATGACTGGCGCATAGGACGGACTAGCCGACCTAGCAAGCCTAATGAAGATATCAAATGGAATAAATCAAATATATAAGTTCTACCAAAAATTTGATCGAATTTTTTCTAAAAGTTGGACATTTTCAAAGATATAATTACCTGCTCAACCAAGCACATTCTTACGTACATATACATAGTCATTTCAATTAAATAAACACAGTGAAAGCTAGATTTTGCCTGTAGATAATGGAGCACATCTAGAGTTTATATATAATCAAAATATATCAAAAGGAATACAATTATAGGGTAGCAAAATTAGATGCCCACACACATAGTACTGGGCTCACCAAAAAGGATGATTGCTCTTATCAAGTTGAGGAATCTAGATCCTTCTCAACACTAGTATAGCTGAACTAGGATACTCCAAACTCTAAAGCAGCAAACAAAAGAAGTGAGAGGTAATGAGACCTAAGTCCTAGTTGAAGGAAAAACCTAGGATTTCTAGTATGTATTATGAAACTTTTCAAAACTAAATTAGCAGAAGTAATAAATTAATCATATTGATTTATTAAATATGTAAATAAATTCTAGATCTAAGATCTAATGATATGATTTATGCATACATATAAATCCAAAAATTAAATAGAATACAAAAGATAGATGTTGATCATATCAACATCAATCAAAATCTAGATTTGATCTAGACTACAATTGAGATCGAATCTCAATATCTTTTTCATAGATTAGGATCTCCACTTGCTGATCTAAGACTGAAGATGTTGCTTGGAGCTACACATACTTCCAGCCTCTATGAGAAGTCCATACGAAGCTTTGATGTAGATCTGAAATCTGGCAAACTTGAAATTAGCGCAGTGTGATAGCACTACGCTAATCCTTCTTTAATGGTTGATGCCGAATCTCCTTCTTTGAATAACTTTAACTCTCCAAGGGCTGAAGAATGAGAAAGGAGGATCTGGAAGAGGTCTTCTTCTCCATATTTTTCTCTCAAAAAATGGTGGAAGAAGATCTAAAGAAAAACTTAGAGAAGACCTTTCTTCTGTTTTGCTTTTCTCTCACCAAGGCACAATAGATTTGTGCCTTTACAAAATGCCATGCCCGTAACACTTATGCACCCAAGGTCCCCATGCCCAAGCCCTCTCTCTCATATGTAAAAGCTCTAAAAATTTCATGGCCTAACTCCTTTTAAATAGAGAATTAGAGAGGAGTCCCTGTCTTGGTCAAACACCTAGATAGAAGAGTCCAAATGAGACAAGGATTGGGGTGCCCAACTCTTGGGCACCTCCTCCAAATTTCCATGAATAAAGACCCAGATTTTGGTGCATAAATATGCTTTCTTTTTCACAAAAAATATCAAAATAAATATTGTATAATTGGCACCATAATGGATAGAGTTTTGGTTTCTCCAAACTCTATCAAATAGAGTATAGATTCAAAACTACTTGCTAGTTTTGATTTATTCCAAAACCACAAACCATCTTAAGAGATAGGGGTCATAGGGATTGGCATGGAGTCTCTCTAGGAGTCAGATATCACATGCCAAAGCCAATGGTGGGGCGTGGGGAAGGGAAGATGGCGTAAGAGAGAAGTCCTAGTATAACTAGGACTCATGCTTTGAGTAGTCAAACCAAATCTTTAGCTCAATTAAAATAGATCTTGATGTAACCTAATTAATGGTGTTTCTTATCCAATTAAAAATTTAATTAAATTAGATTAAATCTAATTTATTTTTAATTTAAAATTTTAATTAAATTAAAAATTAGGTGCATTCAAGTTCTAATTCAATTGGAAATTATTTTCCTTTATAATTGGCTTATCCAATAAACCAATTGGATTTGATCCAATAAAGTCCAAATCAAATATAATTAAACCATATTCAATTAGAATTGATCTCAACCTATAAGTTTAATCAGATTGAGCCAATTAGCAATCCAATTGCTAATCGATCCTCCTATAACACTTGCACTAGGTTAAATATTAATCGTATTTATTGTTTGACCCAAGAACGATTCTTAATCATTGATCAATCATCCAATCAGATCGAGACCTTTAATATGTATGATCTCATAGGTTCAAACTTAAGCTGGTAGCATAAGAATAAATTTCTATACCAATCAAAGTGATCATCTAGCTATGGTATCCGATGGCTAGGTAGGTCGAATGTATAAAGCAATACTCTTAGAACCCATGTGGATATGATTTTCATATAATTTATCCCCTTGACCTAAATGCTTTTAGGATAACTCAGGGTTTAATTATCAACCCTGAATTAGTCATCCATATTGTATTTCAAAATACCAAATTTATTGCATGGATTATTCTAACCAAGATTTTGCTAAATTTTAATACAGCGCTGTATTATCTCCAAACTCTTAGAGTGGTCAATCCTATCTTGAGTACTCACCAACTTTATAAGTACTTGACTATGCCCAAAAATCTTTCATCACTAAATTAAAAATACAGACAGTCCGGTACTAAAGGACAATGAGTTACTTGTAAGCTACTATGGTGATTTTAGGTCTAAGGGATACTTATATCCATATCCCATCAAAGCAATTTTCGATAGTAGAATGCTTTGAAGTTGGTCACGTTCAGTGATGATGTACTCTTACATCTCACCTGCATACCATACCAATGTCTTAATACTTCTTAGTTAAGAGGACAATCAATCCATATAGCACACAATATCCTACACTCGCTTAAATATTATCATTCTAATTAATAATATATCATTTGGTCATGAATAATTTTAAGAACTAATCAATAAATTCTTCTTTTATTGAATTTAAATAGTTCTAAGAACTTCATCACAATATAGAAGTTCATTAGAAGATATAAATTTATGCTAAAAAATATCAGAATAAATATTTTATTTATTAATAATTTTTATATTTATAAGATTAGTAAAACCATCAATAGGCTGATGATTGACTTTGGGATATATTTTTCAACATCAGTGAGTGATAATATACCTATAACAGAAATGGGACAAGCTTAAGCATGAGTACTTAAGATCTAAAATACTTTTATGACTTTTCTAAAATATAAATATAATAATATTTTTAGTCAAGTAGTGTAATAAAATAGATCCAAAAATAAAATAAAAAAATATTTCTTTAACAACTATAATTCAAATAATCCTTTAAATAACGATTAATGAATAGATCAAATATAATGTACTAAATTTTAAGGTAATCATTTATCCAACACATGAAGGAAAGTCTCTAATTCGAAATCAAATTGTTATTTGCTTACCCGAGATTTCACCAATACCGCATGTGTATGTCAACACATCACGCTAACACCACCTTTGTTAGCTAAGAAAATAAAACCAACTATATTAGCCAAACATGCTGGGCTAACACCACTCTCATTAGCTAAGAGAATAAAACCGACTATGTTGACCAAACATACTGGGCTACCACCACCCTTGCCAGCTAGGATATCCAAAATATGATGCACTAAGACTAACACTAACTACCGCTAGCTATAGTATTCTATCAAAGTTTTCTCTCATAAAACTTTCTATGGGCAATCCTTTTCAAAACAAGTGCTAAATAACTTCTCAAATATTGAGAAATGATATTCTAAAAGCTAAAAAAAATAAAATCAAAGTACTGCTAATGAGCATGAAATCTCATCCTGAATCAGATATACACCTATATTCATATCTTTGAACAACATTTCAACCAAATTCATTTCCTATTTTCAAGCTTATACAAAAGCATATGTATAAGCTAAAGAATAACCAAAGTTAGCTTCTTTCCAAAGTTATTCTTTTTTATAATAAAATATAATAAGAAAAACACTAAAGCAAAATATAAAAATCACTCACCTTCTGCTAGCTATTGTTCCACTTTGATACTGATTCCCTCAAGTATCCTTTAAGAACCTTTTTTCCTTCCTATAATATTGTTATATACTAATTAATATCATACCATGTAACTTTAAAATCAGAACTACACATACTTTGCTTTCATGCTCTTATTTTAGTCTTTTAATCATTCACTTCTGCTTGTCTTGCTTGCTTTAGTTTAGGTCTAGATAAATTTCAACATAACTCAACACTTTCAACTATTCAATTCTTTTTCTATTCTCCTAATTAGTTTTAGATATAGATAATACCATTTAAGTCATAGCTGAATTATTTAAACAATTTCAACATCAATAAACAACATATTTCATCTTCTAATCTAGTTTAGCTTGAATAATTTACTTTATTACAACATCCCATCTACTTACAACACTTCGAAAGATTACTTTAAACCTAGTTTAGAGTTTGAGAACCTTACCTCAAATGATTAAGTACCTACTACTTTGAAAACAAATTTCCTTCTTCTTTAAAATAGCTACTTCCTTCTTCAATCTAATTTACCACTAAACCACCTCTTTTTAACTAAATTCTCTTTGATGGCTAACTGATAAGAGAACTCTCTCTACTTTCTTCCCTTCTTTGGCCTCTTTGATGAATGTGGATAATCAAATAACAACAAAAAAATTGATGGCTTTAAGGTTTAAAAAATATAAACAAAAAAGAATCTTGATAGGTGTCATTTCATAAGGATTCCACCTAATTTCCAGCTAAGTAGGTATTGCTCTAAGGTATTTCTAGCTATTAGTTATTGTCCTCAAGCTGCTCAATTATTTTTTGAAAAATTATATTAAAATTATAACTTAAAATCCTCTCAGTTAAATCCTACTCTTAGAAATTTTTGCGATTGGGATCGACACCTTAGAGAAAAGGATCGATACCCTAACACAGGTCAGCCCCTAGATCATCTCCTTCCTCAACCAAGTCATCCCTCAAGTCGTCTCATTGGTTGACTATTCTCTGGATTGATTTTGATAATAACAAAAGCAGTTGAATATAAATCATTAAGTTACTAATGTTATTTATGAGGATGTGTAGTTATAAATTTCAAAAGCTCATAAACTCCAAGTATTTTCCATCATTCAAATGAAGAATTAGCACTCAAGATTTTATAGAAGAAACTCTAGATTGGACACATTCTCCAAGAGATTTTAATGAGGATAAAATCAAGTCAAGAAGGCAAGTCTAATCTACAAATCAAATTGAAGAAGAAAGGATGACAAACAATCCTTGGCATGTTTGGCATGCAGACTGAGCCGACCCAGTCAAAAACTGAGCCAACCTAGTCTTAGTAAAAATAGAAGATAGAAAGTATAGAAAGATGAATATTCAAGATCTAGGGGACTTAGCTAATCCAGTTTTCAACTGAGCTGATCTAGTGACAACTTGGCCGATCCAATCAAAAAAATAGCCGACCTAGTCTCAAAAGATAGTAGAAGATAGAAATAGATATTTTTTGATCTACTGATACTGAGTCGACCCAGTGACTGTAATGGCTAGTTTTTGATTCTATAGTTTTTCATTCCACACATCTCCCAATAGCTATTTTTGAGTCTCCAATGGTTAGATCATTCTACAAAATCCTCCTAGATGACTTGTAGTGGTGGAAAACCTCAGACATATATAAGAAACATTTTGGAACAAAAAGGACATCTTTTGAGCATACATTCAAAAGCTTTCAAGCAATCCTTTCAGAATATTCAAGTGTGTGAGCTAAATAGTGAAAAGAAGGAGTGATTTTCATATATACTTTATCCTTCCATCATCTTCAATCTGAGAGAATTCAATCCATTATCATAGAAGACCATCTCCTACTTCTTTAAAGCATTCAAGGAGAAGAAATCAAGCCTACAAACAAAGCAACTTATATTTTCTTCTTTTGAGCTTCAAAGAGTTTGTTTTATTTATATTTCTATTCTTATTTCAAGTTTGTTGGAATGAAAAATTTGGGTTAGTCCAAGCCTAGAGTTGGACGTTGTATGGTTTGATTGGTAAGCTAAGATAAAAATCATGGTTGATTGTTAGTCCTAGAAAAATAATCATTATATGGTTGTGGTTGGTAAGCCAAAATCAAAATTAACTAGATTGGATTATGAATCCAAGTAAAATAATCAAACTATAATCAAGCTAAGTGATTATAGTTAAATTTTAAAGTGGCATACTTAGAGAGTGGACGTAAGTGCTGAGTTTGGCACCAAACCACTATAAAACTATTATGTTTATGATTGTGTGTTCTTTACTTTATAATTATCATTTGCTGTATATTACATAGTTTATTTTACTAAGCACTTAAATAGTATAATCTGAACAAGTCTTAAAATTAAAATTTTTTAAAATACCAAATTCATCTCCTCACTTAGGTAGCCATCTTTGGACAACAAGTGGTATCAGAGCATGTACTCTAATATTGATTATTAACCTAACTATCAAAAAGCTAAAAATTATATGGCAACCCTAATTATGACTCCATTGGTTGAGGGGCAATCAACCAATATAGCCCAACTATTCAATGGAACTAACTATACTTATTGGAAAGTAAGAATGAAAATATTCATCTAAGTACAAGATTATGATATATGAAATGCCATAATATTAGGCCCACACACCCTACAATCTTAATTGGAGTGTCCACCCCAAAACTTGAAAAGGATTGGGATGAACATGATAAGAAGAAAGCTCAACTTAATGCCAAAATAATGAATATACTATATTATGCTTTGAATGCTAATGAGTTCAATAGGATATCAACATATTTATTCACTAAAAAGATTTGAGATAGACTTGAAGTCACCCATAAGGATACTAGACAAGTTAAAAAAATAAAAATAAATATGTTGGTACATAAATATGAGCTATTTAAAAAGAAATCATACGAAACTATCACTAAAATATTTACAAGATTCACTAATATTTTGAATTGTTTAAAAAGTCTTGAAAAAGATTATACTAACAGTGATGTTGTGCGTAAAATTCTTAGATCTTTGCTAAAGAATTGAAAGCTAAAGATGACTGCTATTCAAGAGGTGAAGGATCTAAATAATCTTGCATTGAAATAGTTAATTGGTTCACTCATGATCCATGAGCTAAACATGAACCAAGAAAAAGAAAAGAAAAGAAAAAAAAAGAGCATTACACTCAAAGCTGCTACCATGTATGAAGAAAAAAGTAACTTCGAAGAAGACTCGGAGGATAATGAAGAAATGGCACTAATCATTAGAAGGTTCAAGAAATTCATGAAAAAAAAAGAAAAAGTTTGAACCAAAGAAAAGAAGCTACAGCAAGGGAGAAGGTAGCAAAGAAAAGAAAAAAAAGAGAAAGATCAAATTATTTGCTATGAATGTAAGAAATCTGGATATTTTCGAATGGACTGTCCATTATTGAAGAAAAGCCCAAAGAAACCAAGAAAGAAAGTACTAAAAGCAACATGGAGCAATTATGAAGATTTCTTTTCAAGTGAAGAAGAATGTTAAAGAAAATGAAAAGCCAATCTTTGTCATATAGCACTGGAGGATGAGATAAACAATGATGACTCAATTTTTGTATTTACATTTGAAGAATTATATGAAGTTTTTAATAATTTACTTTATGATATTAAGAAGCTATCTCATAAGAACAAAGGACTAAAGAAAGGAAATCAATCCTTAAAAATAGATAAAGCTCAAATAGAAGAAAATATGAGAAAAATACAAAGCAATCTAGATGAATCAAATGAAAAGATTGTATCCTTACAAGATGAAGTGACTAGATTAAGATTTATAGTTGATAGATATATGCTAAGCTCTAAAAATCTGTAAATGATAATCGAAAATCAAAAGATGGTCTTTGATAAAGCCGATATAGAATATAATCCATTAAGAAAATAAAAATTCTTAAAGAATGTGTATACAAAATCTCAAAATCATGGTAGAAGTATTACATGTTATAAATATAAGAAGATTGGATATAAATTTATTGAATACAAAATTTTTAATTCAAATAAATCAAAAGTAAAATAAATTGAGTTCCAAAGGAACCATTTATGCTAACCCGAAGGATCCAAGTTAGCTTCAGTACCTAAGTTTACTTGATCACTTGTGTAGGTGTGCTTGGCATCCATGAGAGCTAAAAAAAGGTAGTACCTTGATAGCGAATACTCAAGGGACATAATGGGAGATAAGTCACAATTTATCTCTTTTGAAGCTAAAGATGAAAGTGTTGTGACGTTTGGAGATAACGGTAAAAAAAAAATCATTGATTTCGATAATATCTTGATAACATCCTCTACTAGTATAGAAAATATTTTATATATTGAAGGATTAATGCATAACTTGCTTAGCATAAGCCAACTTTGTGATAAAAACTTTAATGTTTCACTCAAATCATCTCATTGTATTGTAACTAGTTCTTTATATGATAGCATCAAATTCATAGGAAAAAGATATGAAAATATTTATATTGTTGATCTTGATGAACTCAAAAATGAAAACATTGAGTATCTTATTGCTATGAATGCTAAAGTAAATGAGTTAAGTTGGATTTGGCACAATAGATTAGGTCATGCAAGTATGGACTCACTAGCAAGATTAATTAAACTTGATTTAGTAAAGGACTTACCTAAAATAAATTTTGAAAAGAATAAAATTTGCAAAGCATGCCAACTTAGTAAATAAATATTTTTTTTTAAATCTAAAAATATTATTTCAACTACTAGACCTCTAGAATTACTTCATATAGATTTATTTGGATCTATTTCAACTAATAGTCTTGGAGGAAAAAGATATGGCTTTGTTATAAGCGATGATTTTTCAAGATATAGATGAGTGTTATTTTTATCTCATAAAGATAATGCTTTTGATATGTTTGTTAATCTATTTAATAAAATAATAAAAAAATAATATAATATTTTATATATAAGAAGTGATCATGGGATGGAATTTGAAAATCAAAAGTTTGAAAGTTTTTGCTCTAAAAATAGAATCAGTCATAATTTTTCAGCACCTAAGACACTCCAACAAAATGAGGTAGTAAAAGAAAGAATAGAATATTAATTGAAATGGTACGAACCATGCTTTGTGAAAGCAATCTTTTAAAATATTTTTAGGTAGAAGCTATTAACACTGCATGCTATATGCTAAATAGAGCATTAATTAGATCAATTTTTAAAAAAAAACTTCATATGAACTTTATAAAAAAAGAAATCCAATATTTTATATTTTAAAATTTTTGGATATAGATATTTTATTTTAATAAATGGTAAAGATAAATTAGAAAAATTTGATGCAAAATTTGATGAAAAAATTTTTCTAAGATATTCATCATATAGTAGAGCATATAGAGTATTTAATAAAAAAATATTAATTATGAAAGAATTCATGCATGTTATTTTTGATAAAACTAATTCTCTTAAAATAAGAGAAGAAGAGCTTGATGTAGATGCAGAAATTCTTGAAAAGAAATTGAAAGATATATCATTTGAAGATACTTCTCTCAAGAAAAAGAAGACAAAGAGTAAGAGGTTGAAGAAGAGTTGCCACAATCTCAAGATGAATAAGGTATATTCAACTTACCAAAGGAATGGAGGTATGATTATCATTATCCTAAGAAATTAATAATAGATGATCTATCTCATGGAGTTTAAACTAGATCATCCTTTAAAGAAGCCATTAATGATGTTGCATTTGTATCTCATTTAGAACCAAAGAATATAATTGAAGCTGAAAAGATCCAAATTAGATATTAGCAATGCAAGAAGAGTTAAATCAATTTGAAAGAAATAAAGTTTGAAAACTAGTTGAAAGACCTAAAAACTATCTTATTGTTGGTACTAAATGGATCTTTAGAAATAAACTTGATGAGAAGGATAATGTAATTAGAAATAAGGCTAGATTGGTTATACAAGGATACAATCAAGAAAAGGGTATTGATTTTGATGAATCATTTGCAACCTAGACTTGAAGCTGTTAGATTGCTCTTAGCATTTGCAAGCCTTATGAATTTTAAATTTTTTTAAATGGATGTAAAGAGTGCATTCTTAAATGATTTAATTGAAGAGAAAGTTTGTGTAGAACAATCTCCAAGCTTTGAAAATGAAGAGTTATCTAATCATGTATATAAACTTAAGAAAGCTCTATATGGATAAAAACAAGCACCTAAGATTTGGTACGATAGATTGAGTAAGTTCTTACTAAATAATAATTTTAAAAAAATATATATAGATAAAACACTATTTATTAAAAGAAGATCAAGTGATTTATTGATTGTATAATTATATGTTAATGATATTATATTTGGTGCTACTAATGAGGTTTTATATAGAGAGTTTGCTAGTCTCATGCAGGATGAGTTCGAGATGAGCATGATGGGACAGCTCAACTTTTTTCTCAAACTCCAAATCAAGTAATCAAATGAGAGAATCTTCACCAATCAAAGCAAATACATCAAGAAAATGTTAAAAAAATTTGAGATGGAGAATATCAAAAAAAGTGGCACCCCCATGAGCACAAGTTGCAAACTTGATCAAGATCCAAAAGAAAAATAGTAGATCCCAAGCTATATCAAGGTATGATTGGATCTTTGCTATATTTAACTATAAGTAGGCCGAACATGATGTTAGATATGTGTGCCCTAGAAGTCAGAATTGACTGACACTTGTTATACACTTCTAAGGGCAAAATTATAATTTTGACTATAAATAATAAAATAGATTATTTTCTATCACAATGTATATTTAATGTTTGTGATACATCTTTTGAGTTAATAGTAATGATAGTTCATATTTTCAAGAGTTAAAAATTTAAGACATGAATTTTCATTATTAACTTATAAAATTCTTTCGACCGTAGGATCATCATGAGAATGGTGGTTGATCCAGAAGGTGTTAGATATATGTGCCCTAGAAGCCAAAATTGGCTGACACTTGTAATACACTTCTAAGGGCAAAATTATGATTTTGACTATAATCAATAAAATGGGTTATTTTCTATCACATATGTGTATTTAGTGTCTGTGATACATCCTTTGAGTTAATGGTAATGATAATTCATATTTTCAAGAGTTGAAAATTTAAGACATGAATAATCATTATTAACTCATAAAATGCTTCCGACCATAGGATCATCATGAGGATGGTGATTGATCTAAAAGGTTGGTGTACAATCGCTTCTCTTTAGTAGATGAGTCTTGAGTCTACGGTGTGGAGACATCGGAGCGAGAGTATAGGTACTCGTTAGAGAACGAGGGCACTGAGCGTGACCACCTCGAGTAGTCATTAGGAAAGTCTACCTTCTCGTCAATGACTGACTCGATGCTGCAGTGGTGTGTCTGGTTCTTTGACCTGAGGTGCATCGGCAGTTCACCTTGAGGGTGTTATAGTTTGACTACACCATTACTCGATCTCCTAGCCATACAAAATCCTGAGGTGTATGTTGGCTATAGCATGTTCATTGTAGGAACTGGATTGCATCAAGATGGAATCTATCTACCTCGGTGGTAGAGGAGCAGCCCTATGATGATCATGAGAATCAAGTCCAGAAGCCCATGGCCATGGTAGAGTGAAATAATAGAAAGAGTTTCTATTTAGGTTTTCACATCGGACTTGAATCGAATGATTACATCATATGACAGAAACTAGGGTTTGACGAGTTCACCTTAACCCTAATCTGATCGGGGCTCAAGATAGAAGAACTTAATCACATAGGTAGCTGCACCAAGAGGTTCGCATTCAGCTCTGATGGGTTGCCACCATATACTGCTAGGTGTCACTGGTGGATTTTGGGAGCAATTAGAATGATTTAGATGATCGATCATTCTAGCTGTTCGAATCAGAAGAGTTCTGATCCATCGAAAGGAGTTTCGATGATGTCGATGATAGAGATCATGACATATCCCATTACCATACAGAACTGAACCTAACTGGGATCACACAAACAAGGGTTTGAATCTGGTGATCATCAACTGAACCGATCCAGTTCAATTGATCTGAATGAGATTCAATTAGGTTCAAGAAAAATCGTGCTAGCACTCGATTGAACCTAACGTTCTTCTTTTACTATCATAAATAGTTGTCCTGACTGAGCCAAAGGAGTTTGTGCTCAATCAGAGGCCTTCACTTGGTCTGACTGGAGCTTGTCCAAGTCAGAAAAGGGTTGTCTTATTTTGTAAGATAATACCTACCATTTTTGGTCACCTGCCATTTCTCGTCCTTTGACTTTGGTCAAAAGTTGACCTTTGACTGGTCAAATATTGACCATTGACACTTTGACTTCTGTCCACATGTCATGCACCTATTGGAGAGCTGGTGGGGGCCTTGTCCCCCTGCCAGAACCTGGCAAGGAGGAGGGCGCACGCCAACCCTTGGCGTGTGCCCAAGCTGGAGGCGCCCAGGAGTCCCTGTTGGATAGGGACTCCATCTCCTTTTTGGATTTTGATTAGAGTTCTCCTAAGAACCAACTTTGACTGGTCTTAGGCACCATCTAAGGAGGAATCCAAGGGACTCTATTCCACCAATCAGATTTAGATCTGATTTCATAAAGAGTTATGATTGGTTGGGAAGAAGAGGAGTTGGATCATGCATAGTCTATAAATAAGACCCTATGCCCAACTCAAAGAATATCTGAAAAATTCCCATGCCCCAAAGGCTGCCTCTCTCCTCCTCCTCCATGCCAAGACCATCTTCTCCCTCTCCTCTCCATGCCCAAAGTAGTTTGGGATCTAAGTTGATGCAATCCAGATGAGAGAAAGGCGACAGAAAGCTAGAAGGCAGCGCTGTTGCAAAGGACAACTGCTGATCTTCGAAAGGTGTTTTGAAGATCCTTCAAATCAGATTCAGATCTAATTTTTGGAGATGTGATAGAGAAGAAGAGGATCTCTAGATCTAGTCTAAGTGGATACCGGATAGAGGCCAGGCACTTGCGTGGCTAGATCCAGAACCTTCCGCTGCTTACAGGATCATCAACGGGTAATAGGATTACCCTACATCAAGGTAAATTAAATTTGATTTAATTTATCTATATTTTATTTTTATTATTAAAATAATAAAATTAGATCTAAAATATCTCAAGATCTAATTTAGATCAAAGAGAAATTTTTTTTTTGAAATATATCTCTTGATCCGATCAGATCTGAACGAACCTGGATCCAAAAAATCAGGATTTTCCCTTCAACTGGTATCAGAGCCAAGGTTCTAAAGTATTTAGATCTGATTTTAAATTTATTTCTAATAAAAAAATAATGTGATTTTAGATGTCACATGAGATGTGATCAGATCTAAAATTAGAAAAAATTAAAATTAAATAATTTGGATCTAAGATTAGAAAATATGCATGACTAGTTCTAAAATAGAATAGTTCTATAGAATAGTCTTGCATGTTTTATAATTTAATTTGATTAAATCATATTTTAGATCTATTTATTTACTATTTTTTGATATTATAATTATTATAATAACATCTAAAAAATAGTAAATAAAAATTATTTAATTTTAAACATCATATGAGATATGATTGATGCATGTCTAGACTAGTTGTAGAATAGTTCTACATAGTTGTCTAGATTAGAGTTTATTTTGATAAGATCAATTTAAATCTAATTTTTTAGATTATTATGAGATAATTTAGATCTGAAAATATGCATGATTCGATACATGAGATGTATGCAAAATATGCCATGATTAGATCTAATTTGTATATGAGATATATGATATAGATCTAAAACTGTTTTGTAGTATTACATGTTCCTGATTAAGGCGTTCCTCTTGGCCGTCCGATCATAAGAATGAAGAAGGATTTAAAGGCCCTCTCCTTCCAATCCGATGGGGTGTTCTTATGACGTGTAGGGGTGCTGCGCGTTCGTCCTTAATCAGAAATCCAAAACTTACTTTCTGCAAAACCCTAGATCCTGAAACCCTAGGATTTATTGTGCATATTTTGTTTATGAACCCTACTTAATTAAGAATTAAGATTATGAAATATTAATTAGATCTAAAATTGAGAATTTTAGATCTAAGACATATTCATAATACTGGGTTCGGGCTTGGGTAGCTCAATTAGGTCTAAGCGGTTGATCAAACCGAATCAAGAGTTGGTTAGATGGGATCAACAATGCTTAAATTGACCAGCCTAATAGGATTAAGTCTGGGTCAAGATCGAGTCACGATCAAGCAAGACCTAATTAGGCTCAGAGGTTAGAGTCTGGATTGTAGGCTAACCCAATTGGTTCTGGCTCAATAATTTGGTGTCTAAGGTAAGTTTGGCACATACGACCGACTGATTTTTAATTGGGAGCTACTCGACCTGAATGCATTCTTGTACGAGTTAATGGCATATCCCTTCCACCGATCTCACTTACCTGGCCATATCTGTTGACACAGTTCTGATTCTGAGGTGGTCAATAATCCGAGCTAACCCATGCCACTAGGTTAGTCATAATTGTTATGACTATGACAAGTCTAGTTTAATGAGACCTGAATCAATTCTCCCTAAGAAAAGATTAAGTCTGAGGTCTTCCACCATTGTAGATGTGCGGGCCCTTCCCGGGGTTGATTGTTCTCGACTGGATACAGTGGCTCAGTTGCACCGGGAAGATGCAACCATGTCTATTAGGCATTGGATGCTATGGGCTGGAGGATGAGTTGGGCTCAATATTTCGGATACGGTGAGAGACTCAATTAGGAATCCAGTCTGTGCAAATGGTGGGTCTGACTTAACTAAGGAGTGGATCAATATTTCGGATATGGTGAGATTCATGAATTAGAGACCAAGTTTGGGTGCACCATGATTAGAGAATCATTGAACAAGAGTTGTTCACTCATTGGCTAACCCATCACCAATAACTGTTAGGTGAGGTGATGAGTCAGTTGGTGAGACCGCACCACCCACTAGAAATCATTAATCATGGAGATTTTCGCATCTCTACAGAGGGAGTGTAGGGATCCGAGAAAATAGTGGGAGCTAATTTGTTTAAAAATAAAATTTCTAAATAAATTGGTCAAGTCATAATTACAGTATCTAACTAGAATCTTTGACTCTCTACAGAAAAATGTCTGCGTCCAACCCATTAGCACGTATCCTGGACACATAGATTGACCGGACCCAATTATAAAGATTGGCTCAGGAACTACAAAATTATTTTGGGATTTCGAGAAGTTAACCCATGTATTGGACCAGGACCCTCCCACCTTACCAGCCCGTCCATCCACTGAACAGAGAGCGTCTCTGGAAAAATGGATAGATGAAGATAATAAGGCCAGATATTACATGTTGGGCTCGATGTCTGATGAGCTCCAGCGCCAACATGAAGATATCAGGACTGCTCGCCAAATGTTGGCTCACCTGCAAGGAGATGTTTGGTGAACAGAGTCGCATAGCCAAATATCAAGTCACGAAATGACTTTTTAAGGCTAAGATGCGTGATGGGCAGTCAGTCCAAGATCACTGTCTGATGATGATCAAGGACATGGAAGAGCTTGAGAAGCTCGGTGTGAAGTTAGACTTGGATCTGCAGAATGATATTATTCTGCAATCCTTGACTGATGCATATGGGCAATTCATCATGAATTACCACATGCATAAACTTCAAAATTCCTTGGCCGAATTAATGAACATGCTGGTCACCGCTGAGCTTTCTATGAAAGGTTCTAAAGGCTCAGTTCTTGCTATGGAACGGACTTCTTCCAAAAGAAAGTCTTATGGAAAGAAAAAGAAGTCTGAAAAAGCAGAAGATGGAAGGAGGAAAGAAGAAGAAGGCAGAGCCGAAGAAGAAGGCCAATGTCAAAGAAAAGTTTTCATTGCAACAGCGATGGCCATTGGAAGCAAAACTACCCTACTTACCTGGCCACCCTGAAGAACAAGAAGGAAGGTCCTTCTGGAGGTATGCTCGTTATTGAGTCTAACCTTATAATTTCTTCTACATCCAGTTGGGTGCTTGACTCTGGTTCTAGTGCTCATCTGTGCACTTCCATGCAGGGTCTTGAGGATAGCAGGAGGCTGAGGGATGGAGACATGATCCTATGCATCGATAATGGAGCAAGAGTTGCTGCAGTGGTGGTGGAAACATACCCTCTTCGATTACCATCTGGTTTAGACTTAGTTTTGAAAGACTGTTATTATGTGCCTGCAGCTAGCAGGAATTTGATTTCTGTTTCATGCTTAGCACTAGAAGGCTATGTGATTACCTTCTTTAAGGACCATTGTAACATTCTTTATGAAAAAAATAAAATTGCAAATGGTTTTCTTATTAACGATCTTTATCAGCTACATATTGATGTATCTGTTCTAACTATCGAGCAAAATGTGAATGCCAAACGACCTAGGGATAGTCCAAACGATAGATATCTATGGCACCTGAGATTAGGTCATATAGCAGAAGATAGGATCAACAAATTGGAGAAAAATGGGCTATTGAGTCCATTGACTTTTCGAGTCATATCCAACTTGTGAATCTTGTCTTCAAGGCAAAATGACCAAACTCCCTTTTGTAGGACATGGGGAAAGGGCCACAGATCTCCTTGCCCTAGTACATACTGATGTGTGTGGCCCATTTGATGTGCCGACTAGAGGCAATTTTGTCTACTTCATTACCTTTACCGATGATCTGTCTAGGTATGGGTATGTGTATCTTATGAGACACAAGTCTGAAGCTTTTGAAAAGTTCAAAGAATTCAGACATGAAGTAGAAAAATAAATTGAAAAATCCATTAAGGTTCTTCGATCAGATCGAGGAGGTGAATACCTTAGCCAAAAATTCCTAGACTATCTCAAGGAAAATGGCATAGTCTCTCAATGGACTCCACCAGGAACACCTCAACTCAACGGGGTTTCAGAACGGAGAAATCGGACTCTATTGGATATGGTCTGATCCATGATGAGCTTCACAGACCTCCCTGATTTTCTTTGGGGATATTCATTGTTAACTTCAATTTATCTACTGAATAGGGTTCTCCTCTAAAATCGTTCCTACCACACCGTATGAGATATGGCACGGTAAGAAACCAAGTCTGAGTCATCTCAGAATTTGGGGTTGTCCGGCTCATGTCAAAAGACAACAAGCGGACAAGTTAGAGTTTAGGTCCTTCAGAGCTCGATTCATAGGATATCCTAAAGAGTCATTAGGATACTATTTCTACATTTTCAGAAGACCACAATGTGATTGTGAGTCGACATGCCATCTTTCTTGAAAAATAGTTTATTCAAGATAGCGGCATTGGAAAGCAGATTAAGCTTGATGAGAAAGTCTCACAAGTACAACGAGCTAAGGACCAATTGGAACCAAATCAGGTTGAGCCAATAAGAACACTACCTCCTCCACCTCGTAGATCGGAAAGAGTTTTCCATCCCCTGAAAGATACTTAGGTATTATTTCAGAGGAAGTAGAGAAAATGTTCCTCGTAGGTAATGGTGCTCATGGTGATGATCCCAAAACCTACAACGAGGCGATATCAGATATCGACTCCGAGAAATGGCTAGAGGCAATGCAGTCAGAAATTGACTCGATGCACTCAAACCAAGTCTGGACCTTGGTAGATCCACCAGAAGGTATAGTACCTATTGGGTGTAAATGGATCTTCAAGAGAAAGATTGGTGCAGATGGGAATGTGGAGACATTCAAGGCTAGACTAGTGGCAAAAGGTTATAGTCAACGCGAAGGCATTGACTATCAGGATACCTTTTCTCCAGTGGCTATGCTAAAATCCATCCGCACATTGCTTGCCATTGCAGCCTATTTCGATTATGAAATATGGCAAATGGACGTGAAAATGGATATTCTTAAATGGATATCTTGAGGAAGATATCTATATGGAACAGCCGCTAGGTTTCACATCCAGTGATACTGATCACAAGGTTTGCAAGCTGCAAAGGTCCATATATGGACTTAAGCAAGCATCTCGGAGCTGGAACACTCATTTCAATGATGTGATCAAAATGTTTGGTTTCATCAAAAATGAAGAGGAACCATGTGTCTTCAAAAAGGTCAGTGGGAGCGCTGTTGTCTTCCTCGTATTGTACGTGGATGACATCCTCCTTATTGGGAAATGATATTCCCATGTGATGACGATAGTCAAAATATGGTTGTCCAAGGAATTCTCCATGAAAGACCTAGGTGAAGCATCCTTTATTCTAGGAATTAAGGTCTATAGGGATAGACCGAATAGGATGCTAGGACTTTCACAGAAGATGTACATAGAGGAAGTACTAAAGAGGTTTAGTATGGAAAACTCTAAGAGGGGATTAATACCCTTCAGACATGGTATTCATCTTTCCAAGAAGATGTGCCCTAGCACACCTGAGGAAATAGAATGCATGAGCAAGATCCCTTATGCTTCTGCAATAGGGAGCCTCATGTATGCCATGCTATGTACACGACCTGATATAGCCCATGCTGTGAGTGTCACAAGCAGATATCAGTCAAATCCAGGTGAAGAACACTGGACTTCTGTGAAATGTATCCTTAAGTACTTGAGAAGAACTAAGGATATGATGTTGGTCTTTGGTAATGGAGAACTCCAAGTCCAGGGATACACAGACTCGGATTTCATGTCCGATGTAGATGATCGAAAGTCGACATCTGGGAGTCTGTTTGTGTGCAATGGTGGTGCTGTCAGCTGAAAGAGTTCCAAGCAAATCGTGATAGCAGATTCCACCATGGAAGCAGAATATATCGCTGCATCAGAGGCTGCGAAGGAAGCATTCTGGTATAAGAAGTTTGCTGCAGAAATTAGAGTAATGCCATCAGATGCCATTCCTCTATACTGCGACAACAATGGCGCCATAGCCCTTGCTAAGGAGCCGAGGTCTCACCAGAAATCCAAGCACATTGAGCGGCGATACCACCTCATCCGCGATTACCTCGAGAAGGTTACGTCGAGGTCAAGAGAGTCAACTCCGCAGATAATGTGGCAGACCCACTTACAAAGCCGTTGGGCCAGCAGAAGATCGAAGCCCACCTTGAGAAGATGGGACTTAGACTTGTAGCCAATTGGCTTTAGGACAAGTGGGAGATTGTTAGATATATGTGCCCTAGAAGCCAGAATTGGCTGACACTTGTAATACACTTCTAGGGGCAAAATTATAATTTTGACTATAATCAATAAAATGGGTTATTTTCTATCACATATGTGTATTTAGTGTCTGTGATACATCCTTTGAGTTAATGGTAATGATAATTCATATTTTCAAGAGTTGAAAATTTAAGACATGAATAATCATTATTAACTCATAAAATGCTCCCGACCATAGGATCATCACGAGGATGGTGATTGATCCGGAAAGGTTGGTGTACAATCGCTTCTCTTTAGTAGATGAGTCTTGAGTCTACGGTGTGGAGACACCGGAGCGAGAGTACAGGATACTCGTTAGAGAACGAGGGCACTGAGCGTGACCACCTCGAGTAGTCATTAGGAAGTCTACCTTCTCGTCAATGACTGACTCGATGCTGCAGTAGTGTGTCTGGTTCTTTGACCTGAGGTGCATCGGACAGTTCACCTTGAGGGTGTTATAGTTTGACTACACCATTACTCGATCTCCTAGCCATATGGAATCCTGAGGTGTATGTTGGCTATAGCATGTTCATTGTAGGAACTGGATTGCATCAAGATGGAATCTATCTACCTCGGTGGTAGAGGAGCAGCCCTATGATGATCATGAGAATCAAGTCCAGAAGCCCATGGCCATGGCAGAGTGAAATAATAGAAAGAGTTTCTATTTAGGTTTTCACATCGGACTTGAATCGAATGATTACATCATATGACAGAGAAACTAGGGTTTGACGAGTTCACCTTAACCCTAATCTGATCGGGGCTCAAGATAGAAGAACTTAATCACACAGGTAGCTGCACCAAGAGGTTCGCATTCAGCTCTGATGGGTTGCCACCATATACTGCTAGGTGTCACTGGTGGATTTTGGGAGCAATTAGAATGATTTAGATGATCGATCATTCTAGCTGTTCGAATCAGAAGAGTTCTGATCCATCGAAAGGAGTTTCGATGATGTCGATGATAGAGATCATGACATATCCCATTACCATACAGAACTGAACCTAACTGGGTCACACAAACAAGGGTTTGAATCTGGTGATCATCAATTGAACTGATCCAGTTCAATTGATCTGAATGAGATTCAATTAGGTTCAAGAAAATCGTGCTAGCACTCGATTGAACCTAACGTTCTTCTTTTACTATCATAAATAGTTGTCCTGACTGAGCCAAAGGAGTTTGTGCTCAATCAGAGGCCTTCACTTGGTCTGACTGGAGCCTGTCCAGGTCAGAAAAGGTTGTCTTATTTTGTAAGACAATACCTGCCATTTTTGGTCACCTGCCATTTCTCATCCTTTGACTTTGGTCAAAAGTTGACCTTTGACTGGTCAAATATTGACCATTGATACTTTGACTTCTGTCCACATGTCATGCACCTATTGGAGAGCTGGTGGGGGCTTGTCCTCCTACTAGAACCTGGCAAGGAGGAGGGCGCACGCCAAGGGTGGCGTGCGCCCAAGCTAGAGGCGCCCAGGAGTCCCTGTTGGATAGGGACTCCATCTTTTTTTTGGATTCTGATTAGACTCCCCCTAAGAATCAACTTTGACTAGTCTTAGGCGCCATCTAAGAATGAATCCAAGGGACTTTATTTCCACCAATGAGATTTAGATCTGATTTCATAAAGCGTTATGATTGGTTGGGAAGAAGAGGAGTTTGATCACACATAGTCTATAAATAAGACCCTACGCCCAACTTAAAGAATATCTGAAAAATTCCCATGCCCCAAAGGCTACCTCTCTCCTCCTCCTCCATGTCAAGACCATCTTCTCCCTCTCCTCTCCATGCCCAAAGTAGTTTGGGATCTAAGTTGATGCAATCCAGACGAGAGAAAGGTGATAGAAAGCTAGAAGGCTGCGCTGCTGTAAAGAACAACTGCTGATCTTCGAAAGATATTTTGAAGATTCTTCAAATCAGATTCAGATCTAATTTTTGGAGATGTGATAAAGAAGAAGAGGATCTCCAGATTCAGTCCGAGTGGATATCGGTAGAGGCCAGGCACTTGCATGGCTAGATCCAGAACCTTCCGCTGCTTATAGGATCATCAACGGATAATAGGATTACCCTACATCAAGATAAATTAAATATAATTTAATTTATCTATATTTTATTTTTATTATTAGAATAATATAGATCAGATCTGAAATATCTCAAATCTAATTTGGATGAAAGAGAAAAAATTTTTGAAATATATCTCTTGATCCAATCAAATCTGAATGAATCTGATCCGAAAAATCAGAATTTTTCCTTCAGATGGTTGGTGTATAATTGCTTTTTTATAGTAGATGAATCTTGAGTCTATGGTGTAGAGACACTAGAGCGAGAGTACAGGTACTCGTTGGAGAATGAAGGCACTGAGCATGACCACCTTGAGCAGTCATTTGGAAGTCTACCTTCTCGTCAATGATTGGCTCAAAGCTGCAGTTATATATCTGGTTCTTTGATTTGAGGTGCATCGATAGTTCATCTTGAGTGTGTTATAGTTTGACTACACCATAAATCGGTCTTCTAGCTATTCGGAATCCTAAGATGTATGTTGGCTATAGCATGTTCATTGTAGGAATTAGATTGCACCAATAAGGAATCTATCTACCTCGGTGGATGAGGAGTAGCCCTATGATGATCATGAGAATCAAGTCTATAAGCCCATGGCTATGGTAGAGTGAAATAGTAGAAAGAGTTTCTATTAAGATTTTCATATTGGATTTGAATCGAATGATTAATCATATGACGGATATTAGGGTTTGACGAGTTTATCTTAACCCTAATCTGATCGAAGCTCAAGATAGAGGAACTTAATCACACAGGTAACTACACCTAGAGGTTCATTCCCACTTCTCATGGGTTGCCACCATATACTTCTAGGTATCACTGGTGGATTTTGGGAGCAATTAGAATGATTTGGATGATCGATCATACCAGTTGTCTGAATCAAAAAAGTTCTGATCCATCGAAAGGTGTTTCGATGATGTCAATGATAGAGATCATGATATATCCTATTACCATACAGAACTAAACCTAACTAGATCACACAAATAAGAATTTGAATCTAGATATCATTAATTGGACTAACCCAGTTCAATTGATTTGAATAAGATTCAATTAAGTTCAAGAAAATCATGCTAGCACATGATTGAGCTTAATGTTCTCTTTCAACAATTATTAAAAGTTATTTCGACTGAGCCAAATATGTTTGGGCTTACTCAGGTACCTTTACTTGATTTGACTGAAGCTTGTCTAGGTCAAAAAAAAATTATCTTAATTTATGAGATAAATTTGAGACAACATCTGCCATTTTCCATCACCTGCTAATTCTTATCTTTTGACTTTAGTCAAACGTTGACCTTTGATACTTAGACATCTGCCCATATGTCATGCACCCATAGGAGAGAGATTTGACCTTTATCCATCTGCTAAAAGGAGGAAAGGGAGGGGGCACATGCTTAAGGAGGCATGCGCCCAAGGATGATGATGCCTGGAGTCCCATACAGATGAGACTCTAGGTTGCTTCATGGAATAAACTTAGGTGGCACCTAAGACTCTACTTTGACCAAGTCTTGGTGCCACCCAAGGATGTTTGAGAGGGGCTCTTATCTGATTGGATCAGGTTATATCATCCCACCAATCAGATTTAGATCTGATTGTAAAAAGAGACGTGATTGGCCAGGATGATGTAGCACTACATGGCGCAGCAGGGTCTATATAAACCTTATCTGCGCCTAGGTTTTAAGAGTTCTTTCTTTGCCCATGCCACATAGCCCATCTCCCCTCTTCTCCATGCCTACCTCTAATCTTCTCTCTCCTCTCCACTCCCAAGAGGCCTTGGGCTTCAGTTTAGTGCAATTTAGGAAAGAGAAAGATGACAAGAAAGGAAGAAGGCAGCACTGCTGCAAGAGACGACATCAGATCTTCAAAAATTATTTTGAAGATCTTCAAGATCTGATCTAGATATGATCTTTAGAAGATAGATTAAGAAGAAGGAGATCTTTAGATCTTGCCCAAGTAGATACCGATAGAGGTCAGGCGATTGCGTGGCTGCATCCAGAACCCCAGGTAATCAGCAGGATCATCATAGGGTAATAGGATTACCCAATAATAAGGTACAAATTAAATTAAATTAAATTTATTTTATTTATTAGATTTATCTAATCAGATCTAAAATGTATCAAATCTAATTTAGATCTAAGAAATTTTTTTTTTAAATATTTTTTCTGGTCAAATCAGATCTGAACGAATCTGACCAGGGAAATAGGATTTTTCCTTCAACTGGTATCAGAGAAAGGTTCCCATAAATAATTTAGATCTAATTTTAATATGATAATTAGATAATTTTAGATATCACATGAGATGTGATTATATCTAAAATTAGAAAAATTAAAAAATTAAATAATATAGATCTAAGTTGTACGAGATGTATGACTAGTTGTAGAATAGAATTATTCTATGTATAGTCTTGCATGATCATAATTTAATTTGATTAGTTATAATTTTTAAATTTATTTATTTATTATTTTTTGATATTATAAATATTATAATAAGATCTAAAAAATAAAAATAAATTTATTTAATTTTTGTTTATATGAGATAGGATGAATGCAAGTTTAGATTAGTTGTAGAATAGTTCTACATAATTATCTAGAATAGAATTTATTTTGATAAGATCAATTTAAATTTAATTTTTTAGATGATTATGAGATAATTTGGATTTGAAAATATGCATGATATAGTACATAAAGATGTATGCAAAACATGTTTAAAATTAGATCAATCTTATATATGAGATATATGATGTAGATCTAACTAGTTTTGTAGTTTTCATATTTTTGATTAAGGCATTTTTCTTGACCGTCCAATCATAAGAATAAAGTAGGATTTAAATGCCCTCTTCTTTCATTCAATGGGGTGTTCTTATGATGAGTAGGGATGCTGCGCATTCATTCTTAATCAGAAACTTAAACACTTATTTTCTGCAAAATCCTAGATCCTGAAACCTTAAAATTTTATTTACATATTTTGTTTGAGAATCCTAAACTTAATTAAGAATTAAGATTATGAAATATGTTAAATCTAAAAATTAAGAATTTTTAGATTTAAGATATATTCATAAAATTGGGTTCGAACTTGGGTAGCTCAATTAGGTCTAGCAGTTGATCAAACTGAATCAAGAGTTGGTTAGATGGGATCAAGAGTGCTTAAATTGACCAGCCTAATAGGATTAAGTCTGGATCAAGATCGAATCACATAAGTAATCGATCAAGTTAAGACCTAATTAGGCTCAGTGGTTAGAGTCTGGATTGTAGGCTAACCTAATTGGTTCTGACTCAACAATTTGATGTCTAAGATAAGTTTGGTAGATATGATTGATTGATTTTTAATTGGGAGCTACTTGACTCGAATGCATTCTTATCGAGTTAATGGCATATCCTTTCCATCGATCTCACTTACCTGACCATATTTGTCGATTCAGTCCTGATCTAAGGTGGTTAATAATTCGAGCTAACCCATGCCACTAAGTTAGTCATAATTATTATGGCTATTGTAAGTCAAGTTTAAAGAGACCTAAATCAAATCTCCCTAAGAAAAGATTAAGTCTAAGATCTTCCACCATTGTAGATATGTGGGCCCTTCTCGAGGTTGATTGTTCTTGATTGATTACAGTGGTTCAGTTGCACTAGAAAGATGCAACCATGTCTATTAGGCATTGGATGCTATGGGCTAGAGGATGGATTGGGCTCAATATTTTAGATATGGTGAGAGACCCAATTAAGAATCCAATCTATGCAAATGGTGGGTCTGACTTAACTAAGGAGAGAATCAATATTCCAGATACGGTGAGATTCATGAATTAGAGATCAAGTTTGGGTGCACCATGATTAGAGAATCATTGGACAAGAGTTGTTCACTCATTGGCTAACCCATCATCAATAACTATTAGGTAAGGTGATAAGTCAGTTGGTGAGACTGCACCACCCACTTGAAATCATTAATCATAAAAATTTTTGCATCTCTACAAAGAAAGTGTAGGAATCTGAGAAAATAGTGAAAGCTAATTTATTTAAAAATAAAATCTCTAAATAAATTGATTAAGTCTTAATTATAAAATCTAACTAGAAACTTTGATTCTCTACAGAAAAATATCTGCATCCAATCCACTAGCCTGTATCCTAGACACCCATAGACTGATCGGATCCAATTACAAGGATTGACTCTAGAACTTCAAAATTATTTTGGGTTTTGAGAAGTTAACTCATGTATTGGACCAGGATCTTCCCACCTTACCAAGCCGTCTGTCTGCTGAACAGAGAGCATCTCTCGATAAATGGACGGATGAAGATAACAAGATCAGATACTACATATTGGGCTCGATGTCTGATGAGCTTCAGTGCCAATATGAAGATATTAAGATTGCCCGCCAAATGTTGGCTCATCTATAAGAGTTATTTGATGAATAGAGTCGAGCAGCCAAATATCAGGTCACTAAATGATTTTTTAAGGCTAAGATGCGTGATGGACAGTCAGTCTAAGATCATTGTCTGATGATGATCAAGAACTTGAAAGAGCTTGAGAAGCTCGGAGTAATGTTAGATCAGGATCTACAGAATCACATAATTCTGCAATCCTTGATTGATGCGCATGGGCAATTCATCATAAACTACCACATGCATAAACTTTAAATTACTTTGGCCGAACTTATGAACGTGCTGATTACTGCTGAGCTTTCTATGAAAGATTCTAAAGGCTCAGTGCTTGCTATGGAACGGACTTCTTCCAAGAGAAAGTCTTTTGGAAAGAAGAAGAAGTCTTTGAAAAGGTAAAAAGATGGAAGATAGAAAGAAGAAAAGGCAGAGCTGAAGAAGATGGCCACAGACAAAGGAAAGTGTTTCCATTGTAACATAGATGGCCATTGAAAGCGGAACTATCCTATTTACCTGACCACCCTGAAGAATAAGAAGGATGCAGGTCCTTCTGGAGGTATGCTCATTACTGAATCTATCCTTACGATTTTTTTTGCATCCAATTGGGTGCTTGACTCTGGTTCTAGTGCTCATTTGTGCACTTTCATGCAGGATCTTGAGGATAGCAGGAAGCTAAGGGATGGTAAGATGATCCTATGCATTGAAAATGGAGCAATAGTTGCTACTGTGGCCATAGGAACTTGCCCTCTTCGACTATCGTCTGGCTTAGATTTAGTACTTAGGGATTATTACTATGTGCCTACTGTAAGTAGGAATTTGATTTTTATTTTATGTTTAGCACAAGAAGGCTGTGTAATTAGTTTTCTTAAGGACCATTATAATATCTTTTATGAAAGAAATAAAATTGCAAGTAGTTTCCTCATTAATGGTCTCTATTAGTTATATATTGATGTATCTATTTTTAATATCAAGCAAAATGTGAATGCCATAAAAATAAAATGACCTAGAGATAGTCCAAATGATAGATGTCTATGGCACCTTAGACTAGGTCATATAGCAGAAGATAGGGTTAACAAATTGGAGAAAATTAGGCTATTAAGTCCGTTGACTTTTGAATTATATCTAATTTATGAATCTTGTCTTCATGGCAAAATGACTAAGCTTTCTTTTGTAGGACATGGGAAACGGGCCACAAATTTACTTGTCCTAGTACATATTGATGTGTGCGGCTCATTTGATGTGTCGGTTAGAGGAAATTTTGTCTACTTCATAACCTTCATTGATGATTTGTCTCAACATGAGTACGTGTATCTTATGAGACATAAGTCTGAAGCTTTTGAAAAGTTCAAAAAATTCAGACATAAAGTTGAAAAGCAAACTAAAAATCCCATCAAGGTTCTTTGATCAGATCGAGGAGGTGAATATCTTAGTCAAAAATTTCTTGACCATCTCAAGCAAAATAACATAATCTCTCAATGGACTCCACTTGGAGCACCTTAACTCAAGGAGGTTTCAGAACAGAGGAATCGGATCCTATTAGATATGGTCCGATCCATGATGAGCTTCATAAATCTTTCTGATTTTCTTTGGAGACATAGTCTGTTAACTACAATATACTTACTGAATAGGATTTCCTCTAAAACCGTTTCTACCACACCATATAAGATATGGCATGATAAGAAATCAAGTCTGAGTCATCTCAAAATTTGGAAGTGTCCGGCTCATGTCAAAAGACAACAAGCGGATAAGTTAGACTTCAGATCCTTTAGAGCTCGATTCATAGGATATTCTAAAGAGTCGTTAGGATATTATTTCTACTTTTCAGAAGATCATAATGTGATTGTGAGTCGGCATGCCATCTTTCTTGAAAAATAGTTTATTCAAGATGGCGGCATTGAAAAGCAGATCAAGCTCGAGGAGAAAGTCTCACAAGAGCAACGAGCTAAGGACCAAATGGAACCAAATCAGGTTGAGCTAATACAATCACTACCTCCTCCACCTCATAGATCGAAAAGAATTTTCCATCCCCCTGAGAGGTACTTAGGTACTATTTCAGAGAAAATAGAGAAAATGTTTCTCATAGATAATGGAATCCATGGTGATGATCCCAAAATCTATGATGAGATGATATCGGATATCGACTCCGAAAAATAGTTAGAGACAATGAAGTCAAAAATTGACTCGATGCACTCAAACCAAGTCTGGACCTTGGTAGATCCACCAGAAGGTATAGTACCTATTGGATGTAAATGGATCTACAAGAGAAAGATTGGTGTAGATGAAAATGTGAAGACATTCAAAGCAGGATTAGTAGCAAAAGGATATAGTTAATGCAAAGGCATTGACTATCAGGATATCTTTTCGCTAGTAGCTATGCTAAAATCCATCTACACATTGCTTGCTATTGCAGCCTATTTCGATTATGAAATATGACAAATGGACGTAGAAACGGCATTCTTAAATGGATACCTTGAGGAAGATATCTATATGGAATAGCCGTTAGGTTTCACATCTAGTGATGCTGATCACAAGGTATGCAAGCTGCAAAGGCCCATATGTGGACTTAAGAAAGCATTTTGGAGCTGGAATACTCATTTTAATGATATGATCAAATTATTTAATTTCATCAAGAACGAGAAGGAACCATATGTCTTCAAAAAGGTTAGTGGGAGTGCTATTATTTTTCTCGTATTGTACATGGATAATATCCTCCTTATTAGGAATGATATTCCTATGTTGACCACAGTTAAAATATGGTTATTCAAAGAATTCTCCACGAAAGACCTAGGAGAAGCATCCTTTATTCTAGAAATTAAGGTCTATAGAGATAGATCGAATAGGATGCTAGGACTTTCATAGAAAATATACATAGAAGAAGTGCTAAAGAGGTTTAGCATGAAAAACTTCAAGAGGGATTTGGTACCCTTCAGACATGGCATTCATCTCTCCAAGAAGATGTGCACTAGTACACCTAAGAAAATAGAACGCATGAGCAAGATCCCTTATGCTTCAGCAATAGGGAGCCTCATGTATGCCATGTTATGTACACAACCTAATATAGCTCATGCTGTGAGTGTCACGAGCAAATGAAGAACACTGGATTTCTGTGAAATATACCCTTAAGTACTTAAGAAGAACTAAGGATATGTTCTTAATTTTTGGTAATGGAGAACTCCAAGTCTAAGAGTATATAGATTCAGATTTTATGTTCGATGTAGATGATCGAAAGTTGACATTTAGAAGTCTATTTGTGTGTAATGGTGGTGCTGTCAGTTGGAAGAGTTCCAAGTAGATAGTGATCGCAAATTCTACCATGAAAGCAGAATACATCGTTGCATCAGAAACTACGAAGGAGGCATTCTGGTACAAAAAATTTACTACAGAGATCAGAGTGATACCATCAGATGCCATTCCTCTATACTATGACAACAATGGCACCATAGCCCTTAAAAAGGAGCCGAGGTCTCACTAGAAATCTAAGCACATCGAGCGGCGATACCATCTCATCCGTGCTTACCTCAAGAAAGGTTACATCGAGGTCAAGAGAGTCGACTCGCAGACAATGCGGTGGATCCACTCACAAAGCCATTGGGCCAGCAGAAGATCAAAGCCCACCTTGAGAAGATGAGACTTAAAATTGTAGCCAATTGGCTTTAGGTCAAGTAGAAATTTGATAGATATGTGTGCCCTAGAAGCCAGAATTGACTGACACTTATTATACACTTCTAAGAATAAAATTATAATTTTGATTATAAATAATAAAATAAATTATTTTCTATTATAATATGTATTTAGTGGCTGTGATACATCTCTTGAGTTAATGGTAATGATAGTTCATATTTTCAAAGTTGAAAATTTAAGACATGAATTTTCGTTATTAACTTATAAAATGCTTTCGACTGTAGGATCATTATGAGGATGGTGGTTGATCCAGAAGGTTGGTGTACAATCACTTCTTTATAGTAGATGAGTGTTGAGTCTACGGTGTAGAGACACTGGAGCGAGAGTATAGGTACTTGTTGGAGAACGAGGGCACTGAGCGTGACCATCTCGAGCAGTCATTAGGAAGTCTACCTTCTCGTCGATGACTGGCTCAAAGCTGCAATTGTGTGTCTGGATTCTTTGACCTGAGGTGCATCGATAGTTTCACCTTGAGGGTGTTATAGTTTGACTACACCATGACTCGATCTTCCTAGCCATTCAGAATCCTGAGGTGTATGTTGGCTATAGCATGTTTCATTGTAGGAATTGGATTGCACCAATAGAAATCTATCTACCTCGGTGGATGAGGAGTAGCCCTATGATGATCATGAGAATCAAGTCCATAAGCCCATGGCCATGGCAGAGTGAAATAATAGAAAGAGTTTCTATTAAGGTTTTCACATTGGACTTGAATCGAATGATTAATCATATGATGGATATTAGGGTTTGACGAGTTCACCTTAACCCTAATCTGATCGGAGCTCAAGATAGAAGAACTTAATCACATAGGTAACTACACTGAGAGGTTCATTTTTCAGTTTCTGATGGGTTGCCACCATATACTGCTAGGTGTCACTGGTGGATTTTGGGAGCAATTAGAATGATTTAGATGATCGATCATTACTAGTTGTCTGAATCAGAAAAGTTTTGATCCATCAGAAGGTGTTTCGATGATGTCGATGATAGAGATCATGACATATCCCATTACCATATGGAACTGAACCTAACTGGATCACACAAACAAAAATTTTGATCTGGATATCATCAATTGGACTAACCCTAGTTCAATTGATTTGAATAAGATTCAATTAGGTTCAAGAAAAATCGTGCTAGCACACGATTGAGCCTAATGTTCTCCTTCAATAATCATTAAAAGTTATCTCGACTGAGCCAAATATGTTTGGACTCACTCAGGTATCTTTACTTGATCTGACTGGAGCTTGTCCAGGTTAGAAAAGGATTATCTTAATTTATGAGATAAATTTGAGACAGCACCTGCTATTTTCTACCACCTACTAATTCTTGTCTTTTGACTTTGATCAAACGTTGACCTTCGACACTTAGACATCTGCCCATGTGTCATGCACCTATAGGAGAGAGATTTGACCTTTGTCCACTTGCTAAAAGAAGAAAAGGGAGGGGGTGCATGCCTAGGGAGGCGTGTGTCCAAGGATTATGACGCTTGGAGTCCCATATAGATGGAACTCCAGGTTATTTCATGGAATAAACTTAGGTGGTGCCTAAGACTCTACTTTGACCAAGTCTTGGTGCCACCCAAGGATATTTGAGAGGGGCAATCATCTGATTGGATCAAATGATGTCATCCCATCAATCAGATTTAGATTTGATTGCACGAAGAGACGTGATTGGTCGGGATGATGTGGCACTGCATGACGCAGCAGGGTCTATATAAACCTTGTCTGTGCCTAGGTTTTAAGAGTTCTTCCTTTGCCCATGCCATATAGCCCCTCTCCCCTCTTCTTCATGCCTACCTCTGATCTTTTCTCTCCTCTCCACTTCCAAGAGGCCTTGGGCTTCAATTTGGTATGATCCAGGTAAGAGAAAGGTGACAAGAAAGGAAGAAGACAGCATTGCTGCAAGAGATGACACCAGATTTTTAAAAATTATTTTGAAGATCTTCAAGATCAGATTCAGATCTAATCTTTGGAGGATAGATTGAGAAGAAGAAGATCTTCAGATTCTGCCCGAGTGGATATTGATAGAGGTTAGACGATTGCATGGCTATATCCAGAATCTCAGGCAATCAGCAGGATTATCATAGGATAATAAGATTATCCAACAACAAGATATAAATTAAATATAATTTAATTTATTTTATTTATTAGATCCATCTAATTAGATCTAAAAAGTATCAAATCTAATTTAGATCTAAGAATTTTTTTTTTTGAAATATTTCTCTTGGTCAAATCAGATCTGAACGAACCTGATTCGGAAAATAGGATTTTTCCTTCACATAATGTTTAGTGTATGCATGTGTGCGCATTATCAGTCAAATCCTATGGAATCACATATTGTTGTAGTTAAAAAATTTTAAAATATTTAATAAATATTCAAGATGTTGGTTTATAGTACTCTAAACAATCTTCGTTAAACTTAATTAGATATAGTGATTCAGATTTTACTGGTTGTTGTTTGGATAGGAAGAACACAACTGGTATATGTTAGTTTCTAGGAATGAATTTGGTATCATGGTTTAGCAAGAAACAAAACTCAGCAACCTTGTCTATAGCAAAAGCTAAATACATTGCTACTGAAAGTTGTTGTGCTCAACTATTATGGATCAAGCAATAATTAGAAGATTATGGTATTACTTGTAATAATATTCTTATTTGATGTGATAATATTAGTGCTATAAATTTAACAAAAAATTCTATATTATATTCAAGAACAAAACATATAGAAGTAATACATCATTTTATTAAAGAGCATGTTCAAAATAACGACATAATCCTTGAATATGTGCCAACTGAAAATTAAGTTGTAGATATCTTTACTAAACCTTTAAATGAAGAAAGATTTTGTATAATAAGAAAATAATTAGGTTTATTTGATCCAATTTGCTAAAATGACTAAAATGAGCATTTTAAATGAGCAATTTATGTTGAAATGATTGGTTTTCATATGATGAATTTTCTTGAATTTGTTAATATTTTATTTCATTTAGAAAGGTATGATAAATTGTATAATTTTCTGGCTCTTGAAACTTAGAAAATTCAATTCTATGCTAGACTGAGCCGATCCACTATTTTTTTCTGAAAAACTTAGTTGTCCTAATGTTGGGCTGACTTAGCTTTTTCTTTATTAAAAACTTAGTCGGCAACTTTGTTAGGAGTCCTGTTTCTAAAATGCAATGATCGATGGCCTTTTTAGGATTTGTTTTTTAGTTGTCTATCAAGCAAACCTTAGGAACCCTAAAATCCTTTCTTAGAAACCTATTTCACTACATTAGGGTGGGATTTTGGATCCATGGCACCCAAGAAATTAGGGGTGACTCCTTGGATTAAGCACGCCTGTCATGTTTAGCCACCAAGAATCGGGATTCATGGCAAAGAACGGAGAATCAAGTTCCATCAAGACCATCCTTCTAGGTTGTCTCAACCTTCTTCACCCCCAGAAGCCTTTGATCAACCTGTTTAGCCTCCCTCTCCGGAATCCCCTCCATCTCCTTCTTCTATGCTCGTTCCTCTCTCTTCTAGGGCAGTAACAATGGGTAGGAGAGTTGATTTTGGATTTTTGGAAAAAGAGGAATTTGAGATCAGAGAATGTCTAAAATATCAAGGATGGGAATATTTGTGTTCAAATATTAATCTTCCAACATATCTAAATCTTGTGAGGAAATTTTATGAGAATGCCAGTGTTAGACCAAAGACATTTGAAATAGAAGAGAAGAAAGTTAAGATAAATTTAACTATGGAAAAACTAGGCAGATTGCTTAGGGCACCCACTGAAGGTGCTGAAAGACTTGATGATCAAGCAAGTGGGTTGCATTTACTATTTAGGAGAGATGATGTTATGCATTTCAAGAAAATTCATGTTAGAGATCTATCAGTGGAGCGTAGACTTCTACATCACATTACTGCCAGAATTCTTGTTTCTACAGTAGGAAGATTTGATTTTCTAATCAAAAACGACATAGCAGTTATGTATCACATATTAATGAGAGAAAAATTCAATCTTCCAGCTCTGATTTTGAAAGTGATGCAAGAAGCATGTCAAAGGGGAAAGCCTGCTAAGCCATATGGGATGTTTCTAACCTTAGTGTTTCGAGAATTTAGAGTTAGCCTAGAAGGAGAACTAAGTAAGAAACTACAACATTATGATACATATAATTTGAAGTCAATGCAAAGAATGAAATTTAAAAAGGTAAATGGTAACTGGGAGAAGTTAGATGAAGAAGGGGAAGAAAGAAATGTGCTAGACCCCATTCCACAGCATCCTATGCCTGCTCCATCTTCGTCCACTATTAGACTCGATGAAGATCAGATTGAGGAGATTGTACAGTGCATATCTGATGGAGTTTATGATAGAATTTCTGGTGATCTCTCTTCATTGATCGAAAATGCTATAAAGAAGGTACTCGCCGAACAACATTCTTCTGTACCCATGCATCCAGCCTTCTCCACCCCTCCAGATCCTAGTTCAGACTAGGTTGCATATAGGATGAATGTAGTAACATCTAGAGCATTTTGGTTGTAAATATTTTAGTTATATATTGATCAAACTTCAGAATTTTGAGATTTTGGAATCATTATATATGTGTATGAATGAATGAAGTTTGATTTTGCTTTATATTGTATCAAGTTTTCCTTATGAATGAATGAAGTTTATATATTTTCATGTGTGATCAAATTTTTCTTTATATTGCATAGTTAATTTTTGATAATGACAAAAAGGGGGAGAAGACTGAGTATAAGAATGGGTATTAATTAAGTATTAATTAGAATGAGTATTAAGTAAAGAATGAGTATCAAAATAAGTAACAATTGGAATTCAATTAAAATTATAAATTTAGAATAGATTATAATTCAAAATTGCTAATTTAAAACTTTTGGCACATAGTAAGGGGGAGTAATACAAAATTTGAATTAAATTGAACATAATTATTATATTCAGGGGAGCATATGTAAATTGATAAATTTTGAATGAATATGATGTGTAAGTTAATTGGTAAGATTGAATGTATATATCATTTTAAAATTTAAAGAAAAGGTTATACTCAAAGAGTTTTATTATCATCAAAAAGGGGAGATTGTTGATCCTGGATTGATTTTGATGATAACAAAAGTAGTTGAGTATAAATTGTTAAGTTACTAATGTTATTTATGAGGATGTGTAGTTATAAATTTCAAAAGCTCACAAACTCCAAGTGTTTTCCATCATCTAAATGAAGAATCATCACTCAAGATTTTAGAAAAGAAACTCTAGACTGGACACATTCTCCAAGAGATTTTAATGAGGATAAAATCAAGTCAAGGAGGCAAGTCTAGTCTACAAACCAAATTGAAGAAAAAAGGCTAATAAACAATCCTTGGTATGCTTGGCATGTAGACTGAGTCGATCTAGTCTCAGTGGAAATAGAAAACAAAAAATATAGAAAGATGAATATTCATCATCCAAGGGACTTAGCCCATCTAGTTTTCAACTGAGTCGATCTATTGACAACTTGGCCGACCCAGTCAAAAAAATAGCTGACCTAGTCTCAAAAGATAGCAGAAGATAAAAATAGATATTTTTTGGTCCATTGATACTAAGCTGACCAAGCTTAAAACTAAGCCAACCCAGTTAAAAACTGAGCCGACCTAGTGATGATAATAGCTAGTTTCTGATTCTACAGCTTTTTCATTTCACATACCTCCCAACGGCTATTTTTGAGTCTCCAATAGCTAGATCATTCTCTGAAGTCCTCCTAGATGACTTGTAGTGGTGGAAAACCTCAAACGTATATAAGAAAACATTTTAGAACAAAAAGAACATCTTTTGAGCATACATTCAAGAGCTTTCAAGCAATCCTTTTAGAATATTCAAGTGTATAAGCTAAATAGTGAAAAGGAGTGATTTTCATATATACTTTTGTTCTTCCATCATCTTCAATCTAAGAAAAATTAGTCCATTGTCATAGAAGACTATCTCCTACTTCTTTCAAGTATTCAAGGAGAAAAAATCAAGCCTACAAGCAAAGCAGCCCAGATTTTCTTCTTTTGAGCTTCAAAGAGTTTGTTTTATTCGTATTCTTGTTCTTATTTTAATTTTCTTGGGATGAAAAACTTGAGTTAATTTAAGCCTAGAGTTGGACGTTGTATGGTTTGATTGGTAAACTAAGATAAAAATCAATTGAAATTAATTGTTAGTCTAAGAAAATAATCATTGTATGGTTGTGGTTGATGAGCCAAGATCAAAACCAACCAAGTTGGATTGTGAACCCAAGTAAATAATCAAACTGCAATCAAGTTAAGTGATTATAGTTGAATTTCTAAGTGGTTTGCTTAGGGAGTGGATATAGATGCTGAGTTTGGCACCGAACCACTATAAGACTATTTTATTTGTGATTGTATGTTCTTTATTTTACAATTCTTATTCGCTGCACATCACATAGTTTGTTTCACTAAGCACTTAAATAGTATAATCTGAACAAGTCTCAAAGTTAAATTTTTTTAAAATACCGAATTCATCTCTTCTCTTGGGTAGCCATCCTTGGGCAACATCGATCCCTCAAGAAAAGTATCGACACCTCACCAAAAATGGATCGATCCCAAGATGTACCGCCATAGATCTTCCTGAAACTTTCATTCTATTTTTCTGAAACTTTCTCATTTATTTTACTCTTCATTAACTTTAAAATATAAATATAAATAAGAAAATATCCTTCTATTTGGAATCAATAAAAATATCAGAAAAATTAAAATCCTTAAGAATAAGATATCAAAACTTAGGTTCTAGTTCAATTTTTTCAAATAAAATTTTTTTAAAACTTTCTTTCTTTAGAACGAATAGGTTAAAGGATCTTAAAATTTAGTAAAAATTATTTTATAACTCACCAACACCTAAGGATCAATTACTGTTAATTTTGATTTTAAGAAAATACATATTTTATATAGCCGTCCATATAGGTGCTAGTTTTCAGACTTAAAAAATTTTCAGAACTCGTAATGATAGATAGTCACAATTTATGCTCAAATAGTTTCAACCACATTTAGTAAGGTATGCTTAATTCAAAATAGTTTATAATTTAGATTAAATGGCTCAAATATACCATAAATAAATTACTATGCTACACATACATGAATATAATTTTTTTAATTTATTAATTTGCTGGTTTGAGATGTTATATCTATGAATTTCGAGTTTACGCCTACTCAGCTAAGTCAACTCTCTCAGATAAGATAGAGAGCTTTACTTTTTAGTTTGAAGCTTAAGTTGACCCTAAGTTAACTGTGAAACGACCTATGAACGAGTTGACTCTAATAGATTACCAATCAACCCTTGAGTGTCTAACAGTCTAATGGTTTTTCTATAAGCTTCCAATGGGACAATCTAACTTTCAATGACTATTTTGACCTCTCCAACAGCTAGTACACTTCTTCCAACCAAATTTAAGTATATTTAAGATATAAAATCAATAGGAAAAGTGATCCACGAAGGAAGAAAGGAGAAAAATATAAGTTCTTGATAAGAGAATTGAATATCCTTGATATAGTCCAAAAGAGATGATTTAAGAGAATTAATTGTGGGAGCTATTATGAGATCATCCATGGTAAATTAGAAGAGAGCCTGTCATTCATTAAAGTAAAAAGGTCCAAGCTTCAAAGAGAAACCATTATCGACTTCATTGTGCTTCAATAAGTTTTTTATTTTTTAAGCATTGGCTCATTTGACATTTATTCCATTGTACTTATTTATTTTCTTTGCAAGATTTTTGAGATAAAAACTTATGGGATAAACTTGTCCAAGCTTGAATTAGATGTTGTATTAAATAAGTTTAAGAATAACTTAGTAGGGAAGATTTTGGTTAATTTCCAATACAAAATCAACTGGATTGGTTGTAAGCCCACTAAAATAATTGGTTGGATTGATTGTGAGCTTGATTAAAAGAAGCATACCATAATCAAGAGTATTATACTAGAATTTTCAAGTTGAGAGACTTAAAGAGTGGATATAGGTGCTGGGTTTGACACCAAATCACTATAAAAATTTATATTTGTTAATGCCTTGGATATTCTTTGCTGCCGTTTATTTTGCATTTTTATATCTTCTTTACATTGCAATTACTTACACTTACCCACTACTTCATCTAGTTTGAATTTTATGCACATTTATCTTTAAAATTTGAAAAACCCAATTCGCCTCCCCTCTTAAGTTGCTACACCTGGGCAACAAATAAGTACCTGAAGGTAAATCCAAAAAAATAAAAAAAAATCTCTATAAACAATATTTTTTTGTATATTCCTCAAATCCTACATGCTCATTTTTAATCAAAATCATAACTCCTTATTAAGAAGTAACATGTAAAAGTGCAACATAAAATTGGCCTAGGCTAGGTAGGTACAATCCAATTTTGTTTAACATCTGGAATTGACTTTTGTTGATTATCATGGCATAAGAAAGGCATACTGAAAATTGCCTTCTCTTGAAAATAAATGGTCATTTGTTTCTTTTATCTACATTTTATTGTGAGAAATATAAACCTTGACACCAATTTGACCACCTATAATAACTTGTGCTTCAATAACCTTTATGGTCAAGTTTGTTGTTATTAATCTAGTATCGTTACAGAGACCTTTATTTTGATTGATATTTTTTGCAATAGCATTATTGGAGCACCCTTTTTCAATCTTAATTCATGGTGTAGAATACCATTGAACTTTAAAGTGCTTAGAAACTCAACGGGATAAAGAATATCTTCAGCTATAGTATATGTTGACATTCTATGTATTGTATCAAAACTTAAGTATATCTTTTCTTTGCCGAGAAATAGAGAACACAAATATATATTTATTTTATCGACCATTTCATTTGTTGGTGCAATGATAGCTCTTTTATTTAAATATATGGAATCAATAAAATTTTCTTAGAAATTTAGATAAATTGTAGAAGAAATATACTAAACATGATATGTTTCTATTTTTATAAGCAAGTTGTTTAGAATGTTGATCCAAGTTACTTCTTCTCCATCATCTTCTAACTTAATGGTAGGTACTTTTCTATCATCAACATCTAAAATCCACTTACTAAAATTAGCCCATGATATTCTAAATTTTTCGTCCATGTGATTATTCAATAACCTTATTTTTAAAAAAAATAAAAATTATATAATAATTACATAATTATGATTGACTTATTGATGCATTGACTATTTCTATTTTACTTCTTCCAACAACAACCAAAAGAATTTATCCAAAATCTCCTCTAAGAAGTATAGTCTTTCCTCTAAATGATTTTTCTTCAATATTTGAATCCTTTATTTGTAAAATATCTTTTAAAGATTTGTTGGGTGCTTCAAGATAATTTCCAAAATTTATAAGAGCTTCATCCCAAATTATCAAACTAATAAACTTAATAAATTTTGCAAGTTGAATGTTTTTCATAATTTCACATATAGAATACTCATCAACTTGATTTGGTATCTAAATATTGACCGTGCTGCTCTTCCATCAAGCAACATAAGTGATGCTATTCCTGATGAAACAACAGTCAAAATAATTTTTCCCTCTGATCTAATTTTTGATACCATGGTTTGCCAAAATTAAATTTTATTTATTTCTTCATGATCATATATGAAAAATAATCCATTTTTATCTTCCTCTACATTGTTCAATACTATATCATAAATATTTTTTTATTCTTCATTCAATCTTTTGACCAATATTGAATGTTGCTCTTGTAGTTCGTGTACATCATAATCAAGCTCTTCCCTAAGTAATTGGTTGTTTAATTCTTCCACTATAATTCTTTCAAGCATCAGAAGATTATGATCTGAAAGAAAATAACAATTTTTATTGAATAATTTCTCCAATTCAAATAAAAAATGATTCTTTAATTATGATTTTGGAATTTGTAGATCAGGAGGCTCTAATACATTTTTCATCCTACAAATAAGGTCATGTATAATATTTTTTTAATACATTTATAATAATTATGCTGGATTGGTTACTTCACAATAAATGATTAATATAATAAAAAGTTGCCTTAGTACAAATATTGTTGTCCATTGAGAGGCTTCATTCATTGCTTCATGCCATTATTTATCATCACCCAATAAACCAAATGCACACGTATACTAGAATGTAGGATGGATATATATTATTTATAGTTTTAATTTCATTATAATTTCTTGATCCATTCACCACATTCAAGAGCATTCTTAAATAATGAGTATAAACAATCCTACCAATTTAGTTTTTTTGTTTTCTTCTAGTCCATATTTTATCACTAGAATTCTATACCCATTTTGAAGGAAATTCTGTATACATTAGATTTCTAGCATCTTCAAATATTTTGTTAGTCTGCATCTATTCTGTAAATATTATTTTCTCCACATTTTTTCTTCTAAGAACATATGGCAAACTCTAATTTCCATGATATATTCATTAATAGAAAATGCATAACTAATCATTCAATAGTTGGTTCTCTAAAGTGAATATTAAATGAAAATAATCTCCATATAGATTCGTATGCTGATATATATCTGCAATCAAGATATGTTTTAATTTTATCTACTTGTTCATAATGCTACTCTCCAGTATCACTATTGATCAATACATTTTTCATTATAATAGTTCTTATTATGTCTACACCTTTATTAATGTACTTGAATGAATATTTAATCATCCTTGATTTATTATATCATTCAACATTTATATCTACTTGATAACATATAATTAAATCCAAATTATATGGAACAATATATCTATTATCAAGCTTAATTTTATTTTAAATAGCATATCGTTCATCATTTCTTCTCCTATAAATAGTAAATCCATTCTCATTAACCATCATTTGTTTCTAAATTTTTTTGTAAAATATTTCAAATAATGTCCTTTTACCATGCATGGTAATTTGAAATTATCCAATCCACATAGACTATGCATCATAAACTGTACGAGATTTTTATATCCAATTGGATCAGTAAATTTATCAGGCAGTTCTATAGAAATTATAAAATCTATATTTGTAGCTATTGAATATTTATATTTTAAATCCAGCCAAAGCAAGATATGAATATATAGCAAACCATGTTTCTAAAATTCTAATATATATAAAACTGAAAATAGCATGAGAAATAAATATATTAGAATATTAGATATAACTATATTAATCAATATACAGTAAAAGTTTCATATGACAAAATAATGTTATATCTGCAACAGTCCTTCTGAAATGTTGCCTTTTGTAATATCTGATTGAATTCTTAAAGTTTTGGTTTATAAACTCTACTAATAATATGAGGTCTATCTTTAGGTCTTTATTCAGGATTCAAATTCAAAGCAATCTTAATTTTAGGCTATTATACAATATAGATAAGTTTGATGAATAAATCAGGATATCCACAACATCTATAAATAGCGATAGCATCTTGATAATTTTGAACTATATATCTTGGACTACCAATAAAAGTTGATGGTAAAATAATCTTTTTTTCAATGTATTATCATCAAGACTACCACGAACCACTGTATCTTTGATATCTTGATGTTGGGGTAAAACGCCCCCTGCTGAAGTTTTTGCCCAAAGTCCTTTGTCATTGATCTCCTCCCTATTGAGATTTGTCGATCTCCTTAGTGATGAGTTAATGCTATAGAACCTTCCAAAGGCGCACAGAAGTTCGGCGATATGATCTTGAATGATAAAGAAGAATTACTATTATTCTGACTTTGTCCTTTGGCTAAAAGTGAATAATAAGATTAGGATCCAGTTGCACACCCCCCGAACGACCTCCTCCAGTCACCCCCTCTGGACAACCTCCTCCAGTCGACCTCCCCCCAGATGACCTCCTCCAGTTGCACGCCCCTGGATGACCTCCTCCAGTCGCACACCCCCCCAGACGACCTTCTTCAATCGCACGCCTCCCAGACGACCTCCTCCAATCACACTTACTCGATCTCCTTCCTGGTGATCTCATCCGGTTGAGCTCATTATGAACGAACTTCTCTCAATTGCCAGGCAAGCTCCCTTTGGTCGATCTCCTTCCAATCGATCTTCTTCAAGTTGCCTGAAAGGACCTCGTCATCCACATGAATTTGACTACTAACTCAATACAGACCGACCCACATGCGAGCGACCTTAAAGGAGTCCGAACTTCTTATTACCTGAAGCTCTTCACCGCCCGTGCCCACTCCATCCAAACTTTGATTATTGATACTCGATGAACTGGCAAGTCATGAAAATGAACACCACTCTCGGTTAGCACATCATGACAATGGATACTATTTTCCATAATAAACTTTACGTGGCCCTAAATGGCCCACTACCAAGATGTTGCGGCTATCGCAATCAATTTGTTACAAGCTCCGCCTATATAAAAGGATCCTCCAGATATATTTTCTTCCTAAGCTCTCTTCTCCCTCCTGTTACTCTACCTCTTTTTATCCTGAGCACTCCATTCTGATTGATCGAAAAACTAACTTGAGCATCAAAGGATCCTATCGAAGCCACCCACCTTTGGTTTGAACTTTATTTTGCAGGTCTCATCGGCGGCCTCATCTTCTCCACTCCAGCCATCTCCGGCATTCTCATGAATTTTTGCACCAATAGGATTGACGCTAGAGGAAGGGTCTTTTGAGCCATTATTCTAAAAGAAGTATTCAGTCGTTCTTATTTACCTTCTCCTTTTGATCCTTTAGAATCCATCTCTATTTGATCTCTTTTATTTTAGAAATATCTCCGAAGAAGACAACCATCAGGTGGTCTACTATCTCCACCACTAGATCCAAAGTAGATCTATCCATTTTGGCTCCATCATCCGCTCTCCTGCCTCCTCTGCTAGCGGTCATGGTGGATCTAGAGCAGTTCAACCTACTGATGCAGTAGGTTCGAGGCCTCATCGAAATGATGCAGGCCATACAGCAGCTTTTGATGGTGGCCCAGTCAAAAAACCCTCTGCTAGAGCCTCAAGAACTAACGCCAAGAAGGGTAACCTAGGTCAGTAGGCCCATCTCCTCCGGAAAGGGGAAGCAGAAGCAGGGAGTTCTTGTTTCGATCATGATTTTCTGCAAAGGAGACTTTCTCCATCTACAATCGATGGCCCCCTGAGATCCATGGTCGAGATGATACCCTCGAACAAAAGCTTTAGAACATGGACCAATGGATTGAGGAGCTCTACCATGCCGCCCCAAATCACCGTGATGATATCTACATCGATCCTTCCTTCTCTGCTAAAATTATGCAAGAACCTATTCCGCCGAACTTCAAACTCCCCCAGTTCAAGACCTACGATGGAAACTCTGATCTAGTTGACCATCTGAAGGCCTCTCAGATAATGATCTTGCTTCATGGCATGCCGAACGTCATCTTGTGCTAAGCTTTTCCATCCACTTTGAAAGGAGTAGTGAGAAACTAGTACTCGAGCCTCAAGCCGGGTATGATCTTCTTTTTTGACCAGATGAGCTATCAGTTTGTAGCTCATTTCATAAGCAGCCGATGTCTAAGATGATATTCAAATTCCCTCATCAATATAAAGCAGAAAGAGAGGGAGTCCATCTAAGCTTACGTCAGCCGCTTTAATGCTGCTACATTGGAGGTCCGAAACTTGGACCAATCTGTAGCCATGGCCGCACTGAAGGATGGTCTTCAGAAGAATGATCTTCTATCTTTTTTAAAAAGAAAGTACCTCAGGGATTTTGTTGATATGTTGGCTCAGGCTAAAGATTATGCTCGGATGGAAGAGGCCTTTAAGTTGAAAGATGATGAGGCTGTAAGAGAGCGGCAAGCGACCGAACCCAACAAGCCCACGCCCAAAAGAAAGTTGAGTGAAGCTTGGCCATGCTCTCGAACTCCTCCTGAGTACAGACAAGCTCGAACTCCTCCTTGAGCTCGTTGATAGGGAAGCCCAGATCGAAGGACTCGATGGAACTCTCCCCCTAGAAGATTCAACAACTATGCTCTCTTGAATGCCTCAAAGACATAGGTGCTAATAGAGATAAGGGAGCAACTGGTGGAACCGAAGAGAATGCGGACTCATCCGATCAAGCGCAATCCCAACAAGTACTGCCTCTACCATCATGATCATGATCACGATACTGAAGAATGCATCTAACTTCAGGATGAGATTGAAGCATTGATTAGGAAAGATCGGCTAGATCGATTCATCAGGCACCATCTGGAAAGGAGATAAGATCGTTCGAGAGCTCCACCACAACCTAAACCATCTCGACGGAATGAGCCCCAAGGAGACCAACCCCCTCTTGGAGTCATCAACACCATCACTTGGGGACATTAGTGAGGGGAAGCCAGCGGGTCAATAAAGCTAGTAAAGAGGTAGTGGACTGAAGAATCTATCACCTTCATTGAAGAAGATGGCCAAGAAGTTCAGCTACCACACAATGACGTAGTTGTAGTTACTTTAAATATTATTGATTATGATGTACACCGCATTTTAATTGATAATGAAAGCTCTACTGATGTTTTATTTGATAATGCTTTTTTCAAAATATCCATATCTGATGATAGGATGGGTTCGATGAATTTTTTATTAGTAGGATTCACGGTGATACAGTGCCCGTGGAAGGAATAATAATATTGCCTATGGTAACTGGCTGATACACTACTATAAAAAGGATCTATGACAGCGCATACTATGGCAGCGATTTTCGAAATCGCTGCCATAGATCCTACGGTAGTGATTTTCGTTAACTGCTGCTATAGGTCGGACCTATGGCAGCGATTTTTAAAATCGTTGCTATAGGTCCGACCTATAGCAGTGGTTAATGAAAATCACTGCCGTAGGTCAGACCTATAGCAGCGATTATAAAAAACTGCTGTCATAGGTCAACCTATAGTAGTGGTTCATTATAACCGCTGCCATAAGTCGGATCTATAGCAGTGGTTAGTAAAACCGCTGCCATAGGTCGGATCTATAGCAGCGATTAGTAGAAATCGCTGCTATAAGCTTATTTATGGTAGTAGTTAATTATAACCGCTGCCATATATATATATATATATATTTAAATATTATATAATTTTAAAATTTAATGTCTATCTTTACTATTCATTATCTAAATAATTATCATTAGAGTATCATCGCAAAAGATCACCTCGATCCGATGGCCCTAGCTTCGTCAATCAAAAAAATTGATTTTGACGATCACGAATGACGATGCAATGATCTGATAGATGGAGATCTTCGATGGATCCAAAAACCTGCAACAATGATCTCAATGATGTTTGTAGCATACTATCAAAGTTTTACTTCAATCAGATATCATTATCTTAGTCAATTAAGTATAGGTTAGTTTCGATCGTTAAATGATAAACGAATGATCAAAGGACCAAACGATGTCCGATTATGAGATAATTTTTTTATAAATGATCTTAGCTACTACTTTAATCATTTTTTATGGTGATGATTATAAAATTCAACTTATGAGATGAAGAACGATCTAAAACTATACGTCTTCTGATAACCATTTTGAAACTTCATTAGTTGTTATGCTTCGTGCTTTTGCAATATTCTGCTTAACATGAATAGTTTATATAAAAATAATTTAAATTTTACTATCATCGCCGTATAAAATATTTAAAATTATAATAAAGATCATTTAACTAAAAAATTATCTCATAATCGAATGTCGTTTAATCCTTTGATCGCTTGTTTCTAATTTAATGGCTGAAATCATTCCATACTAAATTGACCATGATAATGATATCCGATTGAAGTGAAATATTGATAGTATGCTACAAACATCATCAAGATCATTGTTGCAGATTTTTAAATCCATTGAATCTTCATCTATCAGATCATCGCATTTTGGATCCATTCGAAGATCTTCATCTATCAATCATTAAATCGTCATTCATGATCGTCGAAATCAAATTTTTTGATTGATGAAGCTAGGGCCATCGGATTGAGGCGACCTTTTGCGATGACACTCTAATGATAATTATTTAGATAATGAACGGTGAAGATGGGCATTAAATTTTAAAATTATATAATATTTTAAAAAAAAATTAAAAAAAAATTATTTTCCAACCTATGACAGTGGTTATCAAAAATCGTTGCTATAGATCTACAGCAACGGTTATAGAACCACTGTCGTAGATCTATGGCAGCGATTTTGGATAACCGCTACCATAGATTTATGGCAGCGGTTCGATGACCGCTGCCGTAGGTTAGATTAAAAATCTTCAAATTTTTTTTGCTTCTCTCTCGTGCGCACTCAATCTCTCTATCTCTCTATCATCGGTGAGGCTTCTTTCCCTCCGACCGGTGCCGCCCCTCCTTTCCCTTCGATCAGTGCCACCCCTTCTTGCCCCTCCCCCTCAGGCTCTCCATCCCTGACCGCTCCTCCCCGCACCCGCCACCCCCCACCCAACCCCCACCCCCCATCCTCCCCACAGCCGCCCCTCCTTCCCCCCATCCTCGGCCGCTCCTCCCCGCCACCCCCCACCTGGCCCCCCACCCTCCCCCTGATTGCCCCCCCTTGCCCCACCATCTCCGACCGCCCCTTCCCGCCACCCCCCACCCAGCCCCCCACCCTCCCCCCGACCGCCCCTCCTTCTTCCCATCCCCAACCGCTCCTCCCCGCCACCCTGCCACCCCCCACCCCAGCCCCCATCTCCGGCCGCCCCTCCCCGCCATCCCCAATCCGGCCCCCCAACTCCCCACACTCTCCCTTCCGATCGCCGACCCTTCCATCATTGTGCCTCTCGGGCCTCCTCATCACTATGCCCCTCCCCTTGGCCCCTATCCCTGACCACCTCTGCTCTCTCTCTCTTTTCTCTTTCTCTCTCTTCTCCATCTTATTATTTTGCTTTTATTTCATAGGTTACCTCTAGCATCGTCGTCCTCCTCTAGCATCATCGTCGATGACCCTCGGAGTTTTCAATGCAACCAGCTCTCTATAGCCGCAAGTATAATTTTTTTAATTTTATAATATTATTTATTAATTATATATATTTATAATAATTTATAAAATATTTATAATAAATATTATAAATATTTATTATAAATATTATAATTATCTATATGCCGTAGTTTTTGGGCTGTGCCGTGGTGGTAGCCTTAGGCTGTGCCATGTCGACAGCTGTGGACTAGATCTATCAATGAATTGGGTTTGGATCAAAATCTGGATATTCAGATCTGGATCCAATTTTAATTACTGATACCGAATTCGAATGTCCGATGAGTCTGTACTTCAAGTACTAGATCCAGACCGTAATGGATCTCGGAAGGCCAAACCCAATTTTGGGATCCGAAACTAAGAAAAAGAGAGACTAAGAGGGAGATTGATAGATTGAGAGAGAGAGAGAGAGAGGGCCGATCGCTCACCAGCCATTGGCAAGGGAGATCGAGAGTGGGAGGGAGGGAGGAAGGGAGGGGGTCTGGCCTTATTGCCATCATCGATGAGGGAGATCGAAAGAGGGAGAGTGGAAGGGAGAGATCCGACCTCACCACCATCATTAGGAGGGAGGGGGTCCGGCCTCACCGACGAGGAAGATTGAGAGAGGGAGAGTGGGATATCGAGAGAGCGAGAGAGGGAGGGGGGTCCGGCCTCGCTGGCATCACTAGGAGGGATGGGGTCCGACCTTGTCGGCGAGGAAGATCGAGAGAGTGAGAGAGGGAGGGAGTGGATCTGACCTCATCGATGAGGAAGATTAAGAAGGAGAGAGAAAGATCGAGATATGAAAAAGCTGGGAGGGAGGGGTTCGGCCTTGCCGCCATCGTCGATGAGAAAGATTGAGAGAGGAAGAGAGGGAGTGATCAAGGGGATGGCACACAGCCGAGCCAGCTCGGATACGCAGCCGACCAAGCTCAGGCCATGATCGAGTCAATTAGGATAGGACCCGAGCTGGATGTCTCAGGCATGGAGCTGGCTATCTCAAGCACGGAGCTGGCTCGGCTTATGAGTGAATAGAATTTGATATATCTCTCTAAGGTTCCAACTTTAAGCCCTAAGGTGCCACCATCATCTACTTTGTTCTTCTTTCAGATTTCTGGATTAACACCAAGGTTCATGTAAAAGATCGGATCTACGATTGTTGCTCATCCTTAATTATTTATGAATATAATTCATGCTATAGAATTTATTGCATAACATTTTCTGGATGATTATATCTTATTGCTTTTATTTATTGCATTGCATAATGATAGACTCATCGATTGATTAGTGTACATAATCTTCGGCATCCATACAATTATATGTAATTATATAGATTAGAGAATTATGTATAATAATCAATTAATTATCCAATATGGATAGTTTAAAAATTATAGATAATTCTATAGGTAATTATAGTAATCAAACGGTATGCTAAGAATTTTGAATAAAATTTTGGACAGTATTTTTCTTTTGTTCTTCCTACATGGGAGTACTAAGGAAAAATGCTGTTAAAATATCATTCGATCCCTGTTGCATATAATTTGATTACTGTAATGAACCTATAGAATTAATGTAATTTTTGAATGGGATAGAACCTATCTTTACCTATTAGTTGGTGATGGGGTGCATTTATTGCATATCTAAAAATGATATTTAATCTAAGTTCCACACATGATTTACTTGCAATATCATCATTTTTAAAATGGATAAGGGGTGGATGAAGTTTAGTAGGCTCTCGCTAGAATATGAGGCTGGACTTCAAAAATTTTTTGATTATGCTATAGAAAAATTTGGGGACCATGGACTGATCCAATGTCTTTATAAAAAGTGTATGGATGGGCCATGGCTACCTCATCAAGATGTTAATGATCACCTTACTATTTATGACTTTAAAGCTGGTTATGAAATTTTTTGGGACCAACATGGTGAGAGCAGACCACAAGGAGGCGATCAACTTGAAGGGGGAGTGGAACAAATGGTTCGTGATATTTTTTCATTTGTTGGCCATAATGATGGTGCATCTACGTCCATGTCTGATCCTATGATTGGTCGAATGAAAAATAGTGAGGATGTGGAGAAGGTCCGCAAGTTGATGGAGGATGATAATATTTTATTGTATTCTGAATGTGAAAAGATGGTAAAGCTTGAGTTCTTAATCCGATTGTATCATGCAAAATGCTCCAATGGATTTAGTAATAATGGAGTGAACTGCATACTAGAGCTTTTGGAGGACATTCTTTTGGATGGTGCATGAATTTTGAAGAATAATTATGAGACATCGAAGATTATTGAACAACTGGACTTTACTTATACCAAGATACATGCATGTCCTAATGATTGCATGATCTATTGGAAGGAGGATGTCAACCACAATGAGTGCACGAGGTATGGTGTATCAAGATGGAAATAGAATAAGATGGCACATCGACTCATATACCTCAAAAGTTGATGTGACATTTTTCTTTGATTCTAAGACTACAAAAGTTATTTATGTCAGCAAAGACATCGAAGGACATGAGATGGCATGAAGAGGACTGAACAAAAGATGATGCATTGAGGCATCCAGTCAATGGAGAGGCATGGTAGAAGTTTAATGAATTACATCCTGACTTCGCACAAGAGATACGTAATGTGAGGGTGGGCTTGTCGTGCGACGGTTTCAATCCATTCAAGCATATGAATACTGTCCATAGTGTATGGCCAATATTTATTCATGTTTACAACCTTCCACCGTGGATGTGTATGAAAAAATCCTTTGCTTTCATGACAGTGCTCATCCCTAGACCGATGAACGTAGATAATAACATTGATGTTTATTTGTAGCCTCTTATTGCCGAGCTGAAATAGTTATGGAGCATTCAAGGTGTTTCAACTTTTGATGCTTTACTGAATGAGTCATTCTTCATGCGTGTAGTACTTTTGTGAACAAGTTGAATGAGTCATTCTTCATGCGTGCAGCACTTTTGTGAACAATAAATGACTTTCCAACCTATGCCCTAATGTTGGGTTAGAGCACCAAAGGTGAGCTAGCATGCCCGATCTATGGAAGAAACACCCGGTCTAAAAAGTTGACACATCAGAGGAGCTTTAGCTATATGGGGCATTGACATTTTCTCTGTTGAAACCATCCATACAGAAGGAATGCACGCTCCTTCGATGGCACTGTTGAAGAAGATGAGATGCCTGACCAGATGTCTGAGAGTGAAGTACTTAGAGAGTTGGATGGTCTCAATATTGAATTTGAGAAAGATGATCCGATTGATAATAAAAAAGAAAGCGTCGATCAAAGAAAGATGACACACACTTCAATTGGAGGAAAAAAAGCATCTTCTTTGACTTGCCATATTGGGAGACAAACTTATTGCACCACTACTTAGATATAATGCATATTGAAAAGAATGTGTGCGAGCTTCTTTTGACAACAATCTTGAATATCAAGGATAAGACCAAGGATTACTTGAATCTTCGATTTGACTTAAAAGAATGGGGTATTAGAAGATCACTCCATCCAGAGCCAGCAAGAGAAGAATAGTGGAGGCTTCCTCATGCATGCTATGTTATGAATGCCTCCGAACGGTACATATTTTTTCGTGTGTTGGAGAACATAAAGATCCCAGATGGATACTCAAGCAACATATCAAAGCGTGTGAATAGTAAGGATGTCAAACTTAAAGGGATTAAAGACTCATGATTATCATGTACTGATGCAGGAATTGATCCCAATAGCTATTCACTACGTATTGCCAAAAAATATCAGAATGGTGGTTATTTATCTTTGCAACTTTTATAGAGATATTTGTGCAAAGAGGTATAAATTGTTAGAGTCTAATTATTAATTTTTATTTAAATGTTTCTTTATATCTTTCTTGTTTTGGTCAAAGAGCTCTCTTTCTTCTGATCTTTGGAAGCTTAAGAAAAATGTGTACTATACCGGTAGGCCGTACCATGCCGGTAGGCCATGCCATACCGATAGGCCGTGCCGTGCCATGCCATGCCAGCCACTAAGAGAACCTCCATCTAGTACAAATATTAGACACTATTTATTGATGCTATACTAATATTATTGTTCAATATGTTATATTGATTAATGTTCATTAACGTTGCAAATCACGATGGCACCGAATGCCATCTAGCTTTCACCCCTGTCCCTCGGTAGGTTATGCATAGTTCAGCATGCGAGGAGCAGTCGGAGCATACTCTATCCATCTTGGCATCAACTGCTCAAGGACCTCCACCATCGGCATCTACTCCATCGATGGCATCTACTCCATTGGCAGCTAAGTCTCTACCGTTGCTCATATCTAAGACACATGCTACTATGCAGGCATCAGAGTATACATTTTTATTATATTAGCACAACTTTATTTTTTATATAGTATTTGTATACTTATATATTTACATAAAGTATTTACATTGTAGGTGCATCATCCAGCCGGATATTTCATGGTCCCACATGTATGGCACACGTGTGGAACCACCGGCATCAGATGATGGTCTATTATGATGCGGAGGGGAGGTCGGTAGGAGAGACCACATGGAAGATGCATTCCTTTTTTGGAGTGCTTGTGAGGCAGTTGGACATCATTCTCGTAGAGCCTAGAAACTTGCGTTTGATGGATGCTATCGTCAGGGACCGAGTATGGGAGGAGATATGGGTAAGTACGCGCATCTTAGTTATATTTATGCATTTTATATGTTTACACTATATACGTTTGATTAGAATAATTTTATAACTAATTTTTGATAACTTTGTGCAAAGGAGGTACGACTTCTTCAATCACTAGAGGGCTCAAGATGCCCGACTGAGGAAGATCGAGGAGTTGTACCGGGGTTATAAGATCAAGCTCCATAGAGGATGGCTCGAGCACCGATGAGACAATCCAAAGGAGCTTGTTCCCAGGATACAAGATTGTCCTCTGAGTTAGTGGGAGAGGAAGGTTAGACACTGGAGGAGCCAGGAGTTTGAGGTAAAATTTTTAACTTTTGAATTTTTCAATATGCTTAAAGTTTTATTTAAATATTTTTTAAATATTTATTATTTATTTGAATACTTATTAGGCTACTTTCCATCAGAATCGAAAGAACTATGCAGCCCAGGAGTATACATACACTCTAGACCGTGAGTCTATGGCCAGTCATGTGCATAGAAAGATAATTAATTCTAAATCTTACTTAAAAAATTAAATTCATATTTTTTATCATCTTTCTGATAAATTTATTCTTTGTTATAGTTGATGAGAGATATAGTGATGCCCAATTGTAGCAAGATCTTTTGATCCAACCGCACAGACAAGATGGACAGGCCGATGAATGCTGCGATCGGGCGTATTTTTGTAAGTATTAAATATATTAGTATATATGATTAGTATTATAGTATTTATTATAAAATTTTATTTTAATTTATAATTACAGGATCAGTTAGATGTACTCGTGAGCGAGGGCCCGGATTTCTTTAGGCCCCATGACCATCTATCTCAGGCCTTGTGGCCTGAGCACTTTGGGAGGATCCGATGCAAGCCCAGACACATATCGATGAGCTACTGGTCCAAGATGAGCATCTCCTCACAGACTTTCGATGTCGTCAGCTGGGAGGAGCTTGAGGAGGCGTTGGCATGGGTAGATCATGTTGCGATGCGGGCAGATCGAGCTAAGGAGCGCACATCTCATCTAGAGGGCATCATGAGAGTATGATGTCGATGCTCAGCATGCATTTTGGAGTGACGGGCTTTGAGGATATGTTGGCCCGCATTCCAGCTCCAGCTTCAATGACGATGATGATAATATAAATTTAGAAAACTTTTGATGTATTTTATTTTTTGAAAAATATTATAATAAATTTTATTCGATAATAAAATTTTAGCATTTTAGAATAATTTTTATGTTTATTATATTTTTTAATATTTATTTATCAAGTAAAATATATAAAAAAAATAAAAATTTTAATTTTTTAATTATTCAAGGTCTACGAAAGTGATTTTATAACCACTGTTATATCCATGCCAATCGCTGCCATAGGTTCCTAGTGCAAATGGTGCCAACCACTGTATTAGACCTATGGCAGTGGTTAAGAAATCGCTGTTATAGATTATCTATGATAGCAGTTATATAACCGCTGTTATAGATAACCTATGATAGTAGTTACATAACCGCTGCTATAGGTCAATCTATTGTAGTGGTTTATAAACCACTGCAATAGACTATTTATGACAGCGGTTCAAATAACCGCTACAACAACTATTGTCATAGAGCTACGACGATGGCTGTAGTAGCAGTGGTTAGAGAACCACTGTCATAGCTTATGACAATGATTTTTTAGGCTACGATAGTAGTTACGAACCGCTGCCATAATTCTGTTCTGTAGTAGTGATATCCAAAGCAATCTACAGCACAAGTCGATTTTTTGATAGTCAAAGCACCTTCTGTTTATAATGCGATCCTTAGCCGACCTGGTTTGAATGCACTTCGGACTATAGTGTCTACTTACTATTTGAAAATGAAGTTCTCAACCAGGCATGGAGTTGGGGACGTTAGAGGAGATCAAGCACTAGCTCAGCACTACTATAGTATTATCTTGCAGGAGGGAAGACAAATAGACCTTTGTTCGGTGGATGAGCTAGATACTCATGATGATCTATCTGAAGAAAGAGGAGAACCCATCAATAACCTTGAGGAAATCCGTCTGAATGAAGAGAATAAAGAACATACTGTGAAGATCGGCTCAAACCTAAAAGAAGAGGTTAGAAAGTAGCTCATTACATTCTTGCGAAGGAATGCTGATGTCTTTGCCTGGACACCTACAGACATGCCCGAAATCGATGCAGAAGTCATGGAGCATCGTCTGAGCATAGATCCTAAGTGACGACCAGTAAAATAAAAAAAGCACAATTTTGTATTGGAAAGGTAGTAGGCGATAATGGACGAAGTCGAGAAACTCTTTGAGGCAGGATTCATTCGAGAAGTGCTTTATCCGGACTAGATCGCGAATATTGTCCTAGTTAAAATGGCAAATGACAAGTGGAAGATATGCATAGACTTTACAGATTTAAACACGATCTTCCCAAAAGATAGCTATCATTTGCCTAGGATCGACCAACTGGTCGATGCGACTTCGGATCGTGAGCTCCTTACTTTTATGGATGCCTTCTCTGGTTATAATCAAATCTAGATGGCACTAAAGGATGAGAAGAAAACTGCTTTTATTACTGACCGTGATCTTTATTGTTACAGGATCATGCCGTTTGGGCTTAAAAATATAGGTACTGAAAGGAATATGCCCTAAAGCCAATTTATTTTTGGGGTGTTCTTTGTCTTCCAGACTCATGTAATGACATTTTTAATAAAAGGCATTTATTTCATCATATGCAGTGTCTTATTATTTATTTAAGATTGTGATGAACCCTATAAATTAGGACTATGGTTTTAGGATTATGATGAGATCATGCTAGTGAGACCTAAAATCTTAAAATCTTAATTTAAATATTTTTAGTCGATGGGACATTGAGTTAGGGATCAATGTTTTTCGGTAAGACTAGCACATTCTTTGTATGCTCAAATGAGAGGATGATTAATCTCACAATAACTTGTGTATGACACTAATACAAGAATGTGGGTGCTCATTAGAGAATGAGTTCACTGAATTGATCCAAATTGAGAATATCTAATGGAGTCTTATCTACATGTCAATAGATGGTTCTCATAGTGAATTTGTGCATGTAATCCTTTGACCTGAAACTACCATAGAATCTTATATATATAAATCCATATTTTGGTTCATACTCATTCATGACTTAGTTATGTACGGGATGATCTGGATATGGTAGATTATATATATGAAGGATTGTGAGTAGGTTAACAAGGAATCGATCTCTCCTGGTAAGAGGAAATAGCATCCTACCTGCTTCAAACAAATGATGATTCAAGGAAGACTTTGATCAAAGCATGATGAAAATTAGAAATGGTTTCTAATGTTTCATTAAATGAATCATCATCATAAGATTGAAAGAGAAATGAATATGATATTGGGGTTGACATATTTTCATACCCAGAGTCATATTCAGGATGCAGGGAGATCGAAGGATCTAGTTGCATGGTAATTTTCACTGAAGGGTATTTTTGGTATTTTCATCAAAATTTTCACATCTTTCGGATAGTCATGATACGTTGCTAGATGTCAATCATGTCTTGTGGGTTTGATCAAATTAAAATTTTAATTTGATCATTAAATTAGAAAGTGTTCTAAATTAAGTCAAATTGGGTTGGCTAGTTTTGACCTAAATCGGTTTGGTTGAGTTCTAACCAGATTAGGTCAAATCACACCCTGACTCACTGCTGGTTAGATGTGGAACCCAATGGGTCACACACAAAGAGAATTGATTAAGGGTCTAATTAGATTAGACCATGTTTGCAAGATGAACATGCTAGCACATATAGCAAACCCTAGCACCTGGATTCGAATTGGATTCGAATCAGCTTCCGATTTGGGCTAATTTAGATCCGATTTGAGCCAAATAGGATTTGGTCTTGAGTTGGATTAACCTAGATTGATTGGGCTTCAGATTGGGCACCACCATACCTAGCATCCCATATGCCAGAGAGTCTCTCTCTTACGTGCGTGGGAAGTCTTTCATGCGCAAAGGACTCTTTGGCGCATGGAATTAAGTTGGCGCCTACCTTCTTTGACTTTTTCCATATAGTTATGTCACGTAATTTTTTTTTAATTGGCATGGACATCAGATATGGGGCATAGAAGAGTCCTTCTATAGATGAAAGACTTCTTTTTCCTTTTAAAGTTTTCGCCCATGATGTTTTTGTCGCCCAAGACCCCTTGCTGCCCAAGACTCCATGTCGCCTACTTCTCCTTGATGTCTCTTGGACCAAGTCAAAGTCTCTTGGGACTTTGACTATTCAAAGATTATCTCCATGCCTTCTTGCTGATTGGGCGTCCCTTTTTAGAGCCATTGGATGGCCTTTGTATCATGATCTAATGGATAAAAAGGGAGGCACCAAAGATGATGCATTGCGACTCTTTGTAAAAACTTACATAGAATTAGTCCAAGAGTCCTTCTGCTTTAAGGCACCTCTTGGACTAAGTCTATATCTCATTTTTCTACTGATGAGGCATGAGATTGACTGATAGGGCATGAGAAATGGATAAGGAAAGGGTGTGAAATTTTTGTTGGCATCCTTACGTACATTATAAATAAGGGTGCGCATCAAAAGTCCGGGAGAGGAAAACATTATCTTTTCTTTCTTACAAGAGTTTTTTTTATCCAATTTTCTTTCTTTCTTTCTCTTGTCTAGACCTTATCTTTATAAGGACAAGAAGTCATCCTAAGACTAAGAGAATAGGAAGAAAAATTAAGAAGACAAAAGAAAAAAAAAGATAGATATGGAAAGGAAAGGAAGGTGACATAAAGGCTTAAGAAGGTCTTGCCCATTTAATTGAAGTTCTTATTACATGAATTTTAATTATATAAATCAGAGGTGCTGGTGCCTTGATCAAGTCTCTGTGTGGATCAACGTTGGAGGGTGAACATATGGGAACCTGGTGGAACCCCTGACAGACTACTACCGACAATCAGGGATAATTTAGGGTTTAGCGATAAGAGGTATGTTCTAATACTTTCTTTTATATTATAAATACATGTTATATGATTTAATTGCTAATAAGGTGGTCCTAAGGTTTTGGGTTTGGTTTTTTTTGTTTTGATTTCATATTTTGTTTTGAAATCCATTCTTTCGCCCTGTACACCGAATCCAACAGTGGTATTAAAGCGAGCCTTATTAGGTTAAATCATGTAATGCTTTGCTTATAACATAATAGCATAAATAAAAAATATGGTATAATATTTTTAGCATGTTTCTATTTATATGATGAGATCATATTCTTTTACTTATTATAATGAGATTATGTTGTATATATTATTCTATAAAGGTTGTCCTAATATAATGGATAGTATTCACTATATAATGATGGTTGTCCTAGAATAATCAGACATGTTAATAGATATATATATATATTATCATATTTGATGCTATTGGGCATTTAGTTTGATTTAAATCAATATGTACATTAAGACCTTTTAAATCCCTCTATGAAAAATTATATTAAGTTGTAGTGTAATTAATCTATAGGCAGAAGAAAGATGACTTCAAGCTCTATGGCGCTGGAGGAGAATCTATCCAGGCAGAAGTTGTAGGGACAAAAATATTGAAGTTATCTTATGGGAAGATCTTAGAGCTTACAAGTTGTTATTATATGCCTAAGATCATTAGAAATATTATATCTATACCCTTGTTATTAAAACAAGGTTATAGTCTTAATGTAACGAGCGAAGGTTGCTCGATCAAATATTCTAATGAAAATATTTGTTTTGGCATATTTAGCAATGGTTTGTTGACTCTATGTTTGGATGATAATATATTTCATATTGATGAAAATAAAAAATGTAAGAGAGATGACATAAATAATACTTTACTTTGGCATTGTCGATTAGGTCATATTAGTGAGGCTAGGATTAACAAGTTATACAAAGAAAAGTTCTTTGATCCTTTTGATTATGAATCATTGGGAACTTATGAATCATGCCTCATGGGTAAAATGACCAAGATTCCATTTAGTGGACATAGAGAAAGGACAAATGAGTTATTAGGACTTGTACATATGGATGTATGTGGTCCTATGACAACTCAAGCCAGAGGAGGATACTCTTATTTTATAACATTCACTGATGATTTATCTAGGTTTGGATATGTGTATCTTATGAAACACAAATCAGAAGCCTTTGATAAATTTAAAGAGTATCAAAGTATGGTCGAAAAATAAACTAGACAATGTATAAAAATCCTTCGATCTGATCGGAGAGGAGAATACTTATCTAGTGAGTTTCTTGACTATCTTAAAGTTAAAGGGATTCTCTCTGAATGGACACCTCCTTATACACCGCAATTAAATGGTGTAGCCGAAAGAAAAAATCATACCTTATTAGATATGGTACGGTCCATGATGTGCTTCACTGAATTACCTATTTTCCTTCTGGGGTCATGCTCTGGAGACTGCAATTTACATCTTGAATAGAGTACCTTCTAAATCTGTATCTAGTACTCCATATGACATATGGAGAAGTAAGAAACCTAATCTTAAGTATCTTAAGATATGGGGTTGTCCAGCTTATGTCAAAAGAAATTTTGGACATAAACTTGATGCTAGATCAGATAGATGTCTATTTATAGGATATCCTAAAAATAGTATAGGATATTTATTCTACCATCCTACTGAACAAAAGGTATTTGTAAGTAGGCATGCCATTTTCATAGAAAAAGAATTTATCCTAGAAAAGGGCAGTGGCAGAAATATTGAACTTAGTGAAGTTCAAGAAAAATCAAATAGAAATTTCTCAACCATATAATCACATAAAAGAACCAGAACACATAACTCCTATCCGTAGGTCTAAAAGAGTAAGAAATACACCTGTGAGGTATGGGTTCATTATTGAGAACAATGAAGCCCAAGTCATTGAGAATGACGAACCTCTGACCTATATGGAAGCAGTCAAAAGTAAGGACTCTTACAAATGGCTGGCTGCCATGCAATCCGAAATAGAATCCATGCACACCAACAAAGTATGGACTTTGGTGGATGCACCAGAGGATATAAATCCTATTGGATGCAAATGGATTTTTAAGAAAAAGATTGGAGCTGATGGTCAAATTGAAACCTATAAGGCCAGATTGGTGGCTAAGGGTTTTAGGCAAAAATAAGGGATTGATTATGATGAAACATTTTCACCTATTGCCATGCTCAAATCTATTCGGATTATGCTTGCTATAGCAGCATACCACGACTATGAAATATGGCAAATGGATGTAAAGACTGCCTTCCTTAATGGTTTCCTTGAGGAGGAGGTCTATATGTCACAGCCAGAAGGGATTTGAGTCAAATGAGAGACCAAATCAGGTATGCAAGCTTAAGAGATCCATTTATGGATTAAAGCAAGCATCAAGGAGTTGGAACATCCATTTTGATGAAACAAGTAAAAGAGTTTGGTTTTATCAAGAATGTTGATGAACCATGTGTGTACAAGAAAACTAGTGGGAGAACCATAGTCTTCTTGGTTCTGTATGTAGATGACATACTCCTCATTGGGAATGATATCCCAATGTTACAATCAGTCAAATTATGGCTATCAAATAAGTTTTTCATGAAAGATTTGGGAGAAGCATCCTATATACTAGGAATAAAGATCTATAGAGATAGATCTAAGAGGATGCTAGGCTTGTCCCAATCAAGGTACATTGACTTAATACTGAAAAGATTCAGTATGGATGGGAGTAAAAGAGGTTATTTACCCATGAGTCAAGGCATACATCTCTCTAAAAAGATGTCTCCAAAGACACCTGAAGAGAGAAATAGAATGAGTTCTATTCCTTATGCTTCGGCTGTTGGATCAATAATGTATGCCATGTTATGTACAAGGCCTGATGTTGCTTATGCTTTAGGCATTGCAAGTAGATTTCAAGCTGATCCAGGAGAGGATCATTGGAAAGCTGTGAAAAATATTCTTAAGTACTTGAGAAGGACTAAAGATATTTTTCTAGTATATGGTGGTTCTGATCTTAAATTAGAAGCATATTCTGACTCTAGTTTTCAATCAGACCTAGATGATAGCAAATCCATTTTAGGGTATGTCTTTACTCTGAATGGTGGAGCAGTAAGTTGGAAGAGTACTAAGCAGCCAACTGTAGCTGACTCAACCACTGAAGCAGAATACATAGCTGTAAGTGAAGCCGCCAAGGAAGCTGTCTGGATGAAGAAGTTCATCACTGAATTGGGTGTTATTCCTGAAATTGAGAATCCAGTACCACTTTACTGTGATAATACTGGAGCTGTTGCTCAAGCAAAGGAACCAAGGTCTCATCATAAATCCAAACACATTCTGAGATGCTTCCATCTCGTTCGAGAAATTATTGAAAGACAAGATGTAGTCATAGAATGAGTGGACACAAAGAACAATTAGCAACCCATTCACTAAGGCTCTTACAACTTCAACTATGTTGATTCACCACCTGATATGTAATGGGATTAAATACATAAGGATGATTAGCTTTAGTGAAGTGGAGATTGAAGAAATATCGCCTAAGCCACATTTAATTTTTTGGGGTGTCTTTGTCTTCCAGACCATGTACTGACATTTTTTAATTTTTAAAAGGCATTTTATCATCATATCAGTATCTTATTATTTATTTAACATTATGATGAACCTATAAATTAGGGGCTATGTTTTAGATTATGATGAATCATACTAGTGAGACTAAAATCTTTAAAATCCTAATTTAAATATCTAGTCGATGGACATTGAGTTAGGGATCAATATTTTTCGGTAAGATACACATTCATTTTGTATCTGCAAATGAGAGGGTGATTGATCTCACAATAACTTGTGTATGACTCTAATACATGAATGTGAGTGATCATAGAGAATGGTTCACTGAATGATCCAAATTGAGAATAATCTAATGGAGTCTTATCTACATTCCAATAGATGGTCTCATATGGAATTTGTGCATAGATCTCTTGACCTGAAACTAATAGAACTTTATATATAAATCCATATTTTGGTTCATACTTATTCATGACTTAGTATGTACGGGATGATCTGGGTATGGTAAATTATAATATGAAGATTGTGAGTAGGTTACAAGGAATCGATCACTCCTAGTAAGAGAAAATAGCATCCTACCTACTTCTAACAAATAATGATTTAGAAAGACTTTGATCAAAGCATGATGAAAATTAGAAATAATTCTAATATTTCATTAAATAATTAATTATCATAAATAAGATGAAAAGAGAAATGAATATGATATTGGGTTGACATATTTCTATATCCAGAGTCATATTAAGAATGTAGGGAGATCGAAGGATCTAGTCATGGTAAATTTTACTGAAGGGTATTTGGTATTTTCATTAAAATTTTACATCTTTTTAGATAGTCATGATACGTTGCTAGAAACGTCAATCATGTCTTGTGGGTCGATCAATTTAAAATTTTAATTTGATCATTAAATTAGAAAGTGTTCTAAATTAAGTCAAATTGGTGGCTGTAGTTTTGACTCAAATTGGTTTGGTTGAGTTCCTAACCAGATTAGGTCAAATCACACCCAAATTACTGCTGATTAGATTGGGAACCGATGGATACATCACAAAGAAAATTATTAAGGGTCTAATTAGATTAACCATGTTTGCAAGATGAATATGCTAGCACCATATAAGCAGACCCTAGCACTAGGATTGAATTTGGATTCGAACACTTTCGATTTGGGCTATTAGATCGCATTTGAGCCAAATAGGATTTAGTCTTATTGGATTAACCTAGTGATTGACTTCAGTTGGCACCACCTACTAGCATCCACATGCCAGAGAGTCCTCTCTTTGCATGTGGGAAGTATTTCATGCGCAAAGGGCTCTTTGGCGCATGAATAAGATGGCGCCTACCTTCTTTGACTTTCCATATAGTATGTCCGCATAATTCTTTTTTAATAGCATGGACATCTCAGATATGGGGTGCAGAAGAGATCCTACTGTAGATGAAACACATTTTTTTCTTTTAAAATTTTCGCCCATTATGTTCTTTTTGTCGCCCAAGATCTTGCCGCCTCAAGACTCCATGTTGCCTACTTCTCCTTGACGTCTCTTGGACCAAGTCAAAGTCTCTTGGGACTTTGACTATTCAAAGATTATCTCCACGCCTTCTTGCTGAATTGGGCATCCCTTTTTAGAGCCATTGGATGGCCTTTGTATCATGATCTAATGGATGAAAAGGGATGGCGCCAAAGATGAATGCATTGCGACTCTTCGTAAAAACTTACGTAGAATTAGTCCAAGAGTCCTTCTGCTTTAAGGCACCTCTTGGACTAAGTCTATATCTCATTTTTTTACTGATGAGGCATGAGATTGGCTGATGGGGCATGAGAAATGGATAAGGAAAGGGCGTGAGATTTTTGTTGGCACCCCTTACGTACATTATAAATAAGGGTGCGCATCAAGAGTCCGGGAGAGTGAAAACATTATCTTTTCTTTCTTACAAGAGTTTCTTTTTGTTCAATTTTCTTTCTTTCTTTCTCTTATCTAGACCTTATCTTTATAAGGACAAGAAGTCATCTTAAGACTAAGAGATTAGGAAGAAAAATTAAGAAGATAAAAGAAAAAAAAAGATAGATAAGGAAAGACAAGGAAGGTGACATAAAGGCTTAAGAAGGTCTTGCCCATTTAATTGAAGTTCTTTTTATAAGAATTTTAATTATATAAATCAGAGGTGCTGGTGTTTTGATCAAGTCTCTGTGTGGATCAACGTTGGAGGATGAACACGTGGACATCTGGTGGAACCCCTGACAGACTACTACCGACAATCAGGGATAATTTAGGATTTAGCGATAAGAGGTCTGTTCTAATACTTTCTTTTATATTACAAATGCATGTTATATTATTTAATTGCTAATAAGGTGGTCCTAGGGTTTTGGGTTTGGTTTGTTTTATTTTGATTTCATATTTTGTTTTGAAATCAATGCTTCCATCCTGTACACCAAACCCAATAGGTACAATGTACTAGTGCCTGATGAATAAAATTTTTAAGGAGTAAATCGGCTATAATATAGAGGTATATATAGATGATATGATGATTAAAGTCGATCTTCGCCAAATCACATTATCGATCTTGAAGAGACCATCAATACCCTCCAGAAGTACAAGATAAAGCTGAATCCTATGAAATGCACTTTTGGAGTAACCTCAAAAAAGTTCTTGGGATTCATGGTGTCAAACCACGGCATCGAGGCCAACCCAAAGAAGATCAAAGCCATCTAGAAAATGACTATCCCAAAAACAATAACAAAAATTCAACACCTCACAGGTAAGGTGGCAGCTCTGAATCACTTCGTGTCAAGGTCGGCAAAGTGCTGCATGCCCTTCTTCTAAGTATTCAAGTAGCACAAGAACTTCAACCAGACTCCCAACTGTCAGTATGCCCTTGAAGAATTAAAGAGCTATCTCAACTCACCCCCACTGCTTGTCAAACCCAAACCCAGAGAAGAATTATTTCTATACCTCACCATATCTCCTATAGCTGTCAGAGCCATACTGGTTAGAGAAGAAGCAAAAATTCAGGAGCCGATCTACTATATAAGCAAAGTCTTGAGGGATGCAGGAACAAGATATACCAAATTAGAAAAACTACCCTATGCTCTGTTGATTACAGTTAGAAAACTCTGACCTTTCTTCCAGGGGCATACAATTACTCTCCTCATTGATCAACCCATCAAGATAGTTCTTCATCGATCCGATACCTCTGGCAGAGTGGCAAAGTAGGCAATTGAACTAACTAAATTCGACATCCATTTTCAATCTCGACCATCCATCAAAGCTCAGATACTAACCGATTTCATAGTAGAATGCACTATACCAGAGGAGACTGAGCCAGAGCATCAAGAAGCTTTTATCCTCGGCTCCTCAGAAGAGAAGGCTGACCTCTCTAGAAACTTCTGGGCACTATATGTGGATGGTTCATCCAATGAATCCAGAGTAGGAGCGGGTTTGATTCTCATTAATCCAGAAGGAGTTGTGGTAGAGTATGCATTACACTTTGACTTTCCTGCCACTAATAATGGAATGGAGTATGAAGCTCTATTTGCAGGACTGAGGATAGCCAAGGAGCTGGGAGTATAATGTTTGAAGGTCTACAGTGACTCTCAGTTGGTGGTGGAGTAAGTTAATAACTCCTTTGAAGCCCGGGAGAAAAGTGTGAAAAAATACTTGAAAAAAGTGAAGAGCTTAAGTTTGATCTTTGAAAATTTTGACATTCAGCAGATCCCTAGAACTGAAAATACCAGAGCCGACATTCTTTCTAAGCTAGCCACCTTAGCCCCAAATGAACTACTAAAAGAAGTACGTTTTGAGGTCCTACAATGCTCGAGTTTAGAAGAGCCCTAGATGGTAATGCAAGTTGATTATGAGCCCAGCTGGATCGATCCATTGATAGCATATCTCAAGGAAGAAACTCTTTTCAGAGATCACAAAGAAGCTTGAAAGTTAAGAAATCAAGCTTTCCGCTATATTTTGTATGAAAGCAAGTTGAATAAGAGATCGTACTCCTTACCACTCCTTAAGTATCTCTGACCTTCAGAAGCCAGCTATGCCTTAAGGGAAGTTCATGAGGAAATTTGCAAAAATCATCTAGGAGCGAGATCTTTATCATACATATTGCTCCGTTGGAAATATTATTGACCCACAATGCATCAAGATTCGATGGATTATGTGAGAAAGTATGATAGATGTCAAAAAATATGAACATTCAGAGACAGTTGGCTTCGCAACTCACATTGTTAAGTGCCTCCTGGCCATTTTCATAGTGAGGGATGGACATACTCGAATCTTTTTTCATAGCATCTGGGCAGCGAAAGTTCCTACTAGTGATAGTGGATTATTTCACTAAGTGGGCTGAAGTCGAACTCCTAGCAAAAATCACTGAAACTAAAGTATAGAACTTCATCTAAAAGTTGATTATTTGTAGGTTTGGTCTACCTCAAACACTGATCACTGATAATGGGTGCCAGTTCATAAGTATGAAGTTCACTGAGTTCTACGAAGGTCTAAATATACTTACCATTTCTCGTCAATGGCTCATCCACAAGCGAATGGTGAGGCAGAAGTGACTAATAGAACTTTGCTTCAAGGGATAAAGGCCAGGCTTGAAAGAGCAAAATGGACCTGGATGGATGAACTTTATCATATGCTCTGGGCTTACCAAACTACTCAAAGATTATCCACTGGAGAAACACCCTTTGTGCTAGCCTTCGGGATAGAGGCGGTTATTTCGATCGAACTTGAACTTCCCTCAGCACGAGTAGAGACCTTCAATGAATAAGACAACTCGCAAGATCTCAAAGCTAACCTTGATTTATTGGAAGAAAAGAGAGAGAAGGCCCAGATCCAAATGACAGTTTTCAAGCAAAAGGTAGTCCGCTACTATAATTCAAGGGTCAGAAGTAAAACCTTCAGAATAGGGGATCTCGTACTTCGACAAGCGGATGATTTCCAGCCCCAAAATTAGGGAAAGCTCACCCCAAACTAGAAAGGTTCTTATGAGGTGGTGGAAACTATCCGACCAGGAATATATTATCTAAAGAAATTCAAAGGATCTATGCTCTCACAATCTTGAAATTTAGAAAATCTATGAATGTACTGCCAATAATCCAATCCTAATAAATTTTTTTTATTTTAATATTTTTATTTCTTGACATAAAATCTTATGATGATGAGGAATGATCCAACCAAACTTCGCTAATAAACAAAGCAAAAGACCTTCGATTATTTAAGATAGGAGGAAGAGAGAGATCCTTTCAATGGTCTTTTTGTGCCCCCATACCTTTGTTAGAGATAAGAGAAGGATCTCATCCTAATAAAGAAGGTCAATTCCATCAGAAATAGGAGGAGAACCTCATCCTGATAGTGGGATAGGAAGACCAACCATGTCAGGAATAGAAGAAAAACCTCATCCTGATAAGGATGATGAAGACCTCTGATTATTTAAGATAAGAGAAGGAGAGAGGTCCTTTCAACGGTCCTTTTATGCCCCTATGCCTTTGTCAAGGATAGAAGAAGAACCTCATCCTAACAAAAAAATGCCAATTTCATTAGAAACAGGAGGAGAACCTCATCCTGATAGGAGGACAGGAAGGTCAATCATGTCAGAAATAGGAGAAGAACCTCGTCCTGACATGAATGATGAAGACCTACGATTATTTAAGATAGAAGGAGGGAAGAGGCCCTTTCAACAGCCCTTTTATACCCTTATACCTTTGTTAGGGACAAGAGGAGGACCTCGTCTTAACAAAGAAAGGCCAATCCCGTCAGGAACAGGAGGAGAACCTCGTCCTAATAGAAGGATAGGAAGGTCAACCATATCAAGAACAGGAGGAGAACCTCATCTTGATATGGATGATGAAGACCTCTAATTATTTAAGATAGGAGGAGGGGAGAGACTCTTTTAATGATTTTTTTGTATCCCTATGCCTTTGTTAGGGCCAGGAGGAGAACCTCGTCCTAATAACAAAAGGCCAACCGTATTAGCAATAGGAAGAGAACCTCATCTTAATAAAAAAATAGAAAGACCAACCATGTTAGAAATAGGAGGAGAACCTCATTCTGACATTGATGATGAAGATCTCTGATTGTTTAAGATAGAAGGAGGGGAGAAGCCCTTTCAATAATCATTTTGTGATCCTATACCTTTGTTAGGGATAAGAGGAGGATCTCGCTCTGACAAAGGAAAAGCCCTTTCAATGATCATTTTGTGCTTCTATATCTTTATTAGGAACATGAGGAGGATCTCATCCTGACAAAGAAAGGCCAACCCTATCAGAAATGAAAGGAGAATCTCATCCTGACAGGAGGATAGGAAGGTCAACCATATCAAAAATAGGAGAAGAATCTCATCCTGACATGGATGATGAAAAACCTCAATTATTTAAGATAGGAGGAGAGAGATCCTTTCAACGGTCCTTTTGTGCCCCTATGCCTTTGTCAGGGATAGGAGGAGAACCTCGTCCTAATAAAGGAATGCTAACTTCATCAAGAATAGGAGGAGAACCTCGTCCTGATAGGAGGATAGGAAGGCCAACCATATCAGGAATAGAAGGAGAACCTCATCTTGACATAGATGATGAAGATCTCTGATTATTTAAGATAAAAGGAGGGGAGAGGATCTCATCCTAATAAAGAAAGGCCAATCCCATTAAAAATAGAAGGAGAACCTCATCCTGACAGGAGACAGGAAGGTCAACTGTGTCAGAAATAGAAGAAGAACCTCGTCTTGACATGGATGATGAAAATTTTCAATTATTTAAGATAGAAGAAGGAGAGAGGTCCTTTTAATGATCCTTTTGTATCCTTATGTCTTTGTCAGGGATAGGAGGAGGACCTTATCCTGACAAAGAAAGGCCAATCTCGTCTGGAATAGGAGGAGAATCTCGTCAGGAATAGAAAAAAAAGAAGGCCAACCATATCGAAAATAGGAGGAGAACCTCGTCCTGACATGGATGATGAAGATCTCTGATTATTTAAGATAGAAGGAGAGGACAGACCCTTTCAATAGTCCTTTTATGCCCCTATGCTTTCATCAAGAATAAGAGGAGGACTTCATCCTGACAAAGAAAGGCCAATCCCATCAGATGTAGGAGGAGAACCTCATCTTGATAGGAAGAAAGGAAGGTCAACTGTATCAAAAATAAGAGAAAAATCTCATCCTAACATGGATGATGAAGATCTCTAGTTATTTAAGATAGGAGGAAGAGAGAGGTCCTTTCAGTGGCCCTTTTATGCTCCTATACCTTTATCAGGGATAGAAAGAGGACCTCATTCTGATAAAGAAAGGTCAATTCTGTCAGAAATAGGAAGAGAACCTCATCCTGATAGGAGAACAGAAAAGCCAACCATGTCAGAAATAGGAGGAGAACCTCATCTTGATAGAGGGACAAAAAAAGCTAACTATGTCAAGAATAGAAGGAGGACCTCATTCTAACACGTAAGAGGATCTCCAGTTATGTGAGACAAAAGATAAAATGAAAAAAATGAAGAGGTTAACAAACATTGAACCCAAGCAGAACAAAAAGATGATTGAAAAAAACAAAGCTTCGTTAAAGATGAAGTTGATTACAAAATGAGGGTCTACAAGATCGGTTATAAAAAAAAAGAGAGAAGAATCGAAGTTCTAAGAAGGATCAGGTTTTTTGAACTTCGGACTGCTAGCCATCATCAAGAATTTTTTTAGGTTGATGATCTCCTCTATGAGCTCTTTTCTCCTTATCAAGTTGTCGTAGAACATCCTATCAGTCCTTCGATAGTTTTTTTCTGACATTCGCAGTTTCTTCCTCAAAACTTTTGATTCAGCTTTAGCATCCTTGACGGCCTGTTGTTCGCAAATCAACTAAAGTTTCAGTCACTGAACTTCAGCCTTCTCCATCTTGATTGATTTCGAGAGTTCGCTCGTGATCCTCTTCAGGGAGGCGGTCTCCTCTGACTTCCTACTGGTGCTGGATTGATAACTATCGATGAGTTGCTATTGAAGCTGGGCCACCTCGCTATTAGCAGCATGGAGTTTCTGCTCCAGCGAGGATATTCTTCCATATTGATAAAGACCATGGAGATAATCAACGAGCTTGGCATCATACAATTACTTCTAAAGGATAGAAAATCTTTGCGATTAATCCCACTCATACCGAGCCTTGTCGGAAGACCATGGTGAACTCCCTTCCAATAGATGAATCTTCTCTTTCGTTGCCTTGAGCTTACCTTCGAGGGAGCTGACCTTCGCAGTTAATGCCCTGGACTTGTCACTGGCACTTTTCTTAAGTTTGGCCAACTCTTTCTTGAAGTTACCTTTCTTAATGTTGAAGCTCATGAAATCTTTCATGTGCAACTTGCAAAGATCAGTGACTTCAATTATCGCCTCCGAAGCATTTTTTCTGGACTGCTGAAGCTCATCTTCTATCTTCTTCAACTTCTTCTTCAGATGATGGATTTTTCTCTTTAAACCTTTAACTATAGATCTCAGAGGGATAACTTCGGATAGTGGTTCAGCATCAGTTGGGGATGATCGATCTGGGCTTTGGTCATTAGAAGGATTCTGAATAACATTCATCATAACACAAGTATAAGAAAAAAGAAACTCATTTCATTTCTCAAAAAATATGAACATACATCAAGAAAAAAGAAAAAAGAAGAAAGTATAATTATTTAAAATTCTAGATCTTAGGAGGAGCAGCGACGAACGAGGTCGAGCATTCTCTACCACCTCCAGCTCCAGTATCATCCCGGATGCCTCAGCGGTAGGTTTGGAAGGCTCGAGGATGGCTTTGGTAGGACAAGGGTTGACCACGATAGTGGGTGACCCCACCTCTTTATCAGGGACCTCTCCGTATAAAAGGCTAAGGTCAAGTTCGGAGAACTTGGCAGCCACTCGATCCTCGTAGAGTTCGTATCCCTTATGAAATACCTCCTAGCCAAATGCAATGTTCAGGTCTCTCATTTCAGAGGAGACCTTGAACTCTTCCACTACCTGAATCTTCATCTGTGAGATCTGCTTCGAAGTTTGATCCTTCAGCTCATCGATCTTAACCTCAGCCTTCTTCCTCTTCTCCTCTTCTAAGGCTAAAGCGGCCTTTAGCCCCATCGAGGTGAGCTCCTCTTTTTTGAGCATCTCCTACGGACCTTCGATCTCGACCGTCTTCTCCTTCAAAAGACGGTCGACCTCGGCTTGAAGGTCTTCATGAGCCTTCAACGCCTCCAACATCAAGCAGTTCACCATTTTGATATGCACGAGTATGTGGTGATCCGACTGTAATAAATGAACTGTGTTATGCATTAAAAAAAATTGACAAGATGACTACCTTGAGGAAGGTCCTGAGGAAATCCTAGATGAGCTACGTATGGTTGAGGTCGGCCATCCGGTTTACCACCTTGGGCATGGCAAACCTGTTGGTTAGATCTCGAACAAGCTTCGGATTGTCGAAGGGATCTTCTCTTGGATTATCGTTGGAACCGCTGGGGCGCATCTTGCGATGCACCTACATGACGACCTTTTTTTCTTCTTCTTCTCCCCTTCTTCCCTCCTTCTTCCCTCCTAGCAGGAGGTCGTGGGGCTGGGTCTTTAGCTAGAGGACTCGTGGATGATGGAGGCACAAAGCCCTCGACAACAGTGCTGACCTGAGCAGTAGCAGCGACCTCGGTGGTGGTGGCGGCATCAGCAGATGCTGTAGAGCTGGAGGTGTTCACCCTGGCCTTCTTGACAGCAGGCTCATCAGACGTAGTATCTTTTCTTTTGTGGGCCTGGAGCCTCTTTGAAAGCATTTCAATGGCCTTAGCGTCCATCTCTGCCATAAAGAAAAAGCATAATTAGAAAAGAAAGAAGAACAAGAAGAAAAAGGGGATAGCCCACCAACTTCGATCACGTACCTGCTGGATTTAGAGGGCTAAGATCGAGGTTGAACAAGATTTATTCTTTTATTAGCTCGGATATCAAAAAAATTCGATAACCTTTGATTATGGTAACCGACTCTTGGTCCACTTTTTCTAACCCCGAGGCTCAATGGACTAAATCTCTTAGATATCCCCACGGTGGGAGTCCTAAGTACAAGATTGGATAGGAAATGAAGATAAATTTTTCTTTCTAATTATGGATGGAATAGCAGGCACTCTTAAGTAACCCCTTCTTGTCGGACTGGGGAGAACATACAACGAGTCCTTAGCAGTAGGATGATGCTTGAAGGTGAAGAAGGTTCGAAAAAGAGAAATAATGGGCTGAACCTTGGCAGATATACAGAGAGCAAGGAATTCTATAATAAACCTAAAAGAGTTTGAAACTATCAAGGCCAGGAAGATATTTAAAAAATAAAAAAGGGCTATAACAAATTTAAGAAGGAAAAACCTCAATCCAACACAGAAGGCCTCTAGGTACAAGCAGAATCGACTTGGAGGAGGAGCACAAGTTCGACCACTTGAACCAAGAAGTTTTAGCTCGTATTCGGTAGGCACCTCGCATTGGATCCTAATTAATGACAGGTCTTCAGCGGTCAAAGAATAGGGAATGGACCCTAGTATAAAGTCTGGCCGAGGTACTACTTTAGGCCCAATTTTCATACTAACCTCGGGGTTATTGGGGTTTGGGTCGGCTGAACTCCTAGAATCACTAGACCAAGAAACCTCGAACAACATCTAGATCAGGTTAAATTAAATAAAATCCCTAAAAAAAATCAGAAAAAGCGGGGTGGAAGCCCGAAAATAAAGAACGGCGATATCTACCTAGAAAAGCTTGAAGAATCTGAAGAATGCAAGAAAGCTAAAAGTCAAGAAGATAGGGATAAGAGACTGACCTAAAAAAATATGGGAAAAAGGTCAGAAAGATGAAAGAAGATCGAGAAAGATGCCGACAGTCGAAAGAATCGCGGAAAGAACAGGGGTGACAAGAAAAGGATGCATGGAGATGATGGGAAACAGAGGAAGAAGAAGAAGTAGAAGCCCAGGCAAAAGATAGAAACTATGGATAAAAGAGAAGTTTAAATAAAAAATCAGAGCCCTAGAAGAAGTTATGATTGCAAGATTTCTTTAGTCAACCCTAACCCACCGCATGTCTCACTCGCACCTACCGCCTGACGAAGTAATAACTACACCGTATATGGAGCTCCGTGCCTAGCAAGTTCTCTGAAGAATACATTCGTTTAAGTCATTCGACATCAAATTGCAGTGTCAATTTGAAAAAAGATAAAGTTTTGTTCTTCAAAGTGGAAAACTGCCAAAGAACTTCGGCTGTAGCATTTTTACATACTCCCTTCATTCGAAATTCAAACTCGAAAGTAGGGGTATAAGTGTTGAAAGTAAAACAGCCTCCATTGAAGTTCTTGTCCAAAGTTCTTGATCGCCGACCTCCTCCTTATTGGGATTCGTCGATCTCCTTAGTGACGAATTCATGCTGCAGAACCTCTCGAAGCTGCATAGAAGTTCGGTGATATGATCTTGAATGGTGAAGGAGAATTACTATTATTCTGACCTTATTCTTTGGCTAAAAGTGAATAATAGGATTAGAATCTAGTTGCATACCCTCCGAATGACCTCCTCCAGTCGCCCCCCTCGGACAACCTCCTCCAGTTGCATGCCTTCCGGATGACCTCCTCCAGTCGCACGCCATCCGAACGACCTCCTTCAGTTGCACGCCCCTCGGACGACCTCCTCTAATCGCACTTACTCTGGACGATCTCTTTCTAGATGATCTCATCCAGTCGAGCTCATTATGAACGAACTTCTCTCAGTCATCAGACGAGCTCCCTTCAGTCGATCTTCTTTCAATCGATCTCCTTCTAGTTGCTTGGAAGGACCTCGTCGTCCATATGAATCCGACTACCAACTCAATACAGACTGACCCACATGTGGGTGACCTTAAAGGAGTTCGAATTTCTCTGAAACTGTTGTGACTTGAAGCTCTTCACCATCTACACCCACTCCATCCAAAGTTCGATTATTGATACTTGACGAACTGGTAGGTTGCAACAATGAACACCATTCTCGGTTGGCATGTTATGATAATGGACATTATCCTCCATAACAAACTTCACATAGCCCCGAATAGCCCATTACCAGGAGGTTGCGGCTATTGCCATCAGTTTGTTATAGGCTTCATCTATATAAAAGAATCCTCTAGATACGTTTTCTTTCTATGCTCTCTTCTCCCTCCCATTACTCTGCCTCTTTTTATCCTGAGCACTCTATTCTAGTTGGTCGAAAAACTAACTTGAGCATCGGAGGATCCTACCAAAGATATCCATCTTCGGTTTAGACTTTGTTTTGTAGATCCCATCAATGGCCTCATCTTCTCCACTCGAACCATCTCCGACGTCTTTATGGATTTTCACACCAACACTTAATAAATTTTTGATCGAAGATCCTTCTGATTCATTCTAATATAATCTAATCTTTCTTCTTTAATCTATAAAAAAATATCAACTATATATTGTTGGAACATCTTCCTCCTTGTATCAATTTTTCCTTTATTTATTCCTTGCTATATTCTATAGGTATAAAATTCTCTTATAGGATCATATTAGATTGAATGTTTATGCATAGAGTCTTTATATCTAATGTTAATTCTAAAACCATCTTCGCCAAATGGAAACAAAATTGGATACCACATAACCATAAAGCTTGGATGTAAGTTATTAATATGTTTTAGTCCTTTCATTTTATGCTCAACAATAATATCGCATTGACGATCCACGTAACCTAGATCACCAACTATTAACCTTGCTATTTCAGGAGATGAAGATGCACTATACTATAGGCTGTCTCCTTAACGTCTACCTAATAGTCTTAATTATATAGAAAAAGATTCTAATTGTTCAAAATGATCTTTGATAATTCTAAAAGCTTTAATAATGTGATTTTCGCTATCAAACTTTTTCACTAGTCCTTCCATAATTGCTTGATCGATATCAGAGGAACCATAATCTAAATTTAACGCTTTCATTTTATTACTCATTTTATTTTTAGTATCATATATATATAATTGTATAAATTTAGGTTTTTCACCATTAATTGGAAGAAGTGAGCCCATTTTTTAATGATTCTAGCCATTGATTTAGAATACATATAGCCTCAATCTATTATTGATTTCATTACCGTTTGGCTCCAATTGATGTAAATGCAAATATTAATTTTTATATTTTAATATTTTTTTCAAAATTTTGAAGCTCTTCTTTTTCCATCATAATCCAACAAAGCATCTAAAAAAGTTGGAGTTTGTTTCAGCAATAGTAGATCTTCTTTTCTTTCACAACAATATAACTAAATATAGGTTTGGAAATATTATGTGACTTGCATATATATTCTTTATGTCAAAACAAAGCTCCACAAAAGTAACATTGATGTTCAAGAAGCTCAATATTCAATGGTTCAATATATTTTCCTACACCATATAAAGGTAAAACAATGATACTTTGATTTTTTTTTTTCCACCTATATTGAGATAATAGAGAAGAAAAGAAATATAATAATAATAATACTAGCACTAAAGGACTTACTTTGACTTGAAAGGAAGATGTGCTAGAACTTTGAAGATGATATGACTGGTCACTAACTGAAATTACACCAAATTTAAACCTTAACAACTACCATAAAATCAGTATATAAATTATTCACTTCTAAAATCAATAAATTATACCTTCTTCTATTAACACAGAATTGTCTCCAACAAAAATCTATTTGTAATAGGTTTCGGTCTTTGGTTATGAAGAAGAACATGTCTGTTGACATAATGTTCATTCATTTTCGCATTTGTATTTCTTATAAGATCAGATACTCTATCTTGATTAAAAATTTGAGAATTTTCATATGTAATCGTATCTACATTTCCTTCATTATCTACCATGGCATAAGAATATATGTATGTAGATTTGTTATTTTCAGCAATATTGGTCGAACAATCATTCTTTCTTGATAATCTATGATTCTTTGTCGAGCAATGATATTCATTCTTCTTATTAAGTTTTCTCTATATATTTTTTATTAATCTAATCTATTTTTTGAATAAAAAATTATATTTAAAAATATAATAAAACTAAGAAATGTAAGAAACATAAATAAAACACTTTAAAGCTAAAATATATAGGAAACCTTATGCAGATTCTAATTTTTTTCCTCTAGTAATTACAATTATACAAAACTTCATAATTAATTGACATAAATATAATATTAATAAATGTAAATGAAAAATATGATCATTATTTATTTCTTTTTATTAAAAGAACCAAAAAAACAAAATACCTCATATAGGAAGCACGTCAAATAAATCAAACCTAAAATGTACAATTGCTTGTAAGTAATGATAAAACCCAATCTAATGAATTTTTTTCATAAAGATGATATCTATCTCTCCTAGTTAAATTTTTTTTTGAAAATTTAATTAAAAATTTGTAAGATTTAACCAGATTTCAATACAATCTTATGAGCAGATCTTCCAATTGTATCAATCAAAAAGGTATTAAAAAAAATGCCAACATCAAAACAAAGAATCATAGAAAATTGATGCATTTTTTATTTATCATCATAATATTTTTGTATTTCATTAAGCCAACCAAAGTACAAAATATAGAAATATAAACCAACTATTTTTTCGAATAGAGCAAGTACACTAAAAAAATATATCAGATAGCCCTAAATAACATTCTCGCCAAAAATCCAGATGAAACAATTTTCTATATTTCTTAACTTCCTTTCCAATTCACTTTGCCTATCCATCAATCTTTTATATTGATCAACTAATAGATCATTCTCCCACCGCAGTTGCCAATGTTCATACACAAGATCTTCATGACTATTATTAACTCTTTCATACAAATATTGATAATGTTCTTTGTCTTCAAAATTAAAGTCTTTAATTTTAAATTTAAATCTCTACTTCAATTTGGTTATCACAAATCCTGTAGCAATTTCATCCAATTTGCTCTGATCTCTTCCTGAACATCTCCAGATTTTAAGAATCTCAGGTGACTCACTATTTTGTTCAAACACAATTTCTATATATGACCTCAGCAATCCATTATCTTGAACCTCCACTCCATAAAGTGGTCTGGCAAATCATAGTCTATCAGTTGTTTCCCATAGCATAATTTTTGAAGATATTTTGACTAATTGCATTTTTGCAATCACAATTAACCAAAAATTAGTTATTCAATTAAAAAAGCACTTAATACATAATAAAATATATTTTAATCCAACATCATAATCCATAAAGAATTATTTTACATCTTTTAACAAATTGTACACTAATACACTAATTTATAATTGATTATTGAAAATTGTATCTGAACAAATCTACATATTTTTATAATAAATCTACATATTTCTCAAAAGATTAAAGTATAGAAAATATCTTGGAAGGCTATGTAATATGCTAAATTAAAATTATAGACTTACCCACAAAAACAACAATGCAAATTGATCTCATCATTCTAAAATAGAATTTTATGGCAATCGAAGAGAATAAAGAAGCACATAATCCCATCGACATAATGAAAACAAAAATATTAATACTCACAATCAACATCTTATAAAATAAATAGCCAAACATCTACAACAATTATTTTGATTAAAAAGATCAATTATATTTTTAATTGATAGTTTGAATAATAAATTGATCTTAATAAAATCTGACAAAATGGCTATATTGAAATGATCAATAGTCAATCACATACAAATAAATAATGCTTCATGTAAATAACAAATATAAAAAATACCTAATTGACAAACCAGCATTAGAATCATACACAAGAAAAAGTTATATATACCATCCAAGCCTATCCCAAGTCCAACATTTTCCATCAATATAAATATACAAAAACAAAGGCAAATCATGCCAACAAACAAAATAAATAACAAATTTCTCTGTAGCCAAAAAAATGCATCTTTGAAATAAATAGATAAATATTTATAGCAATTATTTTGATTAAAAAAAATCAATCATACTTCATACAAATAATAAATAAAATAAAAGATACCGAACTGACAAATCTAGATGAGAATCATGCCTATGCATATATCATTTAAGCAAATCCTAAGTCCAACATTTTTTGTCTTCATTAATCTACAAAAATAAAGAAAAATAATGTAAACTAACAAAATAGATATAATAGATAATAGATTTCTCTGAAAAAAATATCTTATTTGGTTCAAAAAAAAAAAGTAAGAAATCAAATAAATTATTCTTTTGAATTTTTCTTTCCACTATGTTTTTTATGAAATAATAAAAAAAATATAACATGAAAAAATTAATTATTTTAAATATTATTATTACGAAACTACCCATGTAAAATAAAAAAAATCTTAAAAAAAAGAACCACAAGTACTATCCACCACGCATCCCATCCATGAGTAGAGCAATACCTCTTTCCCTCGACTTAATACTCACTAAACCCTGCATTTCCATCCCCCTTCAATCAAAGACTTCTTCTCCTCTAACAAAATCCTAACTCCCCTATTCCCTTTTTCCTTCCATTCTCCTCACTCCTCCAGTGACAATCGACTCCTTCCTCCTCTAGTGATGACCATTCCTTCCCCTTCCTTCCTCGTAGTGATGATCACCTCCTTCGTAACCCTTCGATCTTCCTTTCTCCTCTGGAAAAAGCCCATCTCCTTTTGCCCATCATGGGCCATGGCCACTTCTATATTCCTCAAATGCCTCTAAAAAAAAAACTAACTCTTCTACCCTCCTACCTCCTTCGAGCAAAGGCGACAGCCAACCCCTTTTTGACCACCGCCAATGATAGTCTTTCCTCATCCTTTTTGCTCCAGTGTTAGCCAACTCTCCGCTCCTTTTTTCTCATTGACTAAGAAGATGGAATGAGCATGGATGGTACATGGATCTTAACTCTTCATCCAGTAAGTCCCTTCCTCTTCCCTTTAATCGGAACTCTTAAATCCTCCTTATTCCTTCCAATCAAAATCCCATCTCACATATTTCTTCTGCCTCCAAAGTGGAAGGAAGCCGTTGCCGCACGCATCTCTACTCTATGCTGATTGCTGGTTACCCACACTCATAAAGACCATGGAGACAATCAGCACATGCATCTCTATATAAAATATTATGCAATTTTTTTCAAAAAAGAGAATAGCACATGCATACCTATTGAGACTATTATATATATATATATATATTTACAAAAAAAACAAAGCACATGGAGCATTATGCAGTTTTTTTTTTTAAACCAAATCATCGTAAAACTGTAATACCGTAACCCCTTGTTACAATCTTAGCTTTTTTTTTTATTTTTTACTGAACCACCCTGGCCCCGGCTCTGTTCAGCCATCAAACTTTTTGTTTTGGCCCATTACATTTCAAGAGTGACCATTTTAGTCACTGTAGCATTATGACGGTACCGATAAATGGACACTATAGAACAGTAGCATTAAAACTCCCTATCGTAGTCACAGTTATTTTTAAAGCAAATTACCCTTGTAACTCCTTTCTTTCCAAACCAAATCCCTCAGCCCATTACACTTGTAGTGACTGTCTCAGTCACTATTCACACAACACTGAGCCACCGTCTTCTATCTTTCTTTCTTTCTAAACCAAATATCTCAGCCCATTACACTACAATTCACCCAACACCAAAATTTAAAAAAAAAAAAAAAAAAAAAAATCTCACCACCCTCCTCTTCATCCTCTTTCCCATTGTCTAGGCCAATTCTTCCTCTTCCACATGATGCAGTACGGGAGGAAGGCTATCATATCTTGAGCAGTAAACCCCCGCTGCTTTGATGGTAATAAACAAAGTAAGATAAATATTAGACCATCAAAATCTTTTTTTTCTCAACTGATGTAGTAAGGAGAGTCGACGGCCATAACAAACCTACAGCAATCATCCAAATAGCCCAATAAAATTAAAATAAAGAAAGAATAAAATATAGTAAAAAAAATTTATTGGAGATTTGAAGGATCTTGCACACTCCAGGACTGCATGTGGTATGGAGAATTAAACGTATATGGAGAATTACCGTAAGAAATTCAATCATTAGGTCTGATTTATATGATGCTCGTATATATCAGGATCAATCATTTTCATCATCAGCACACCGTCACCGGTGGTATGATGATACCGCACGCGGAACCTTGCAGTCCAACCACACATTCTTTCATGTTTTTTTTTTTTTTGGTTCTCAGGATGCCAAACCTCAATATGAAATACTGGTCTCCTCTAAAATGACAATCATTATCAACTAAAAACCTCTTCAGCAACACATTATTTAGTAGTCCAAATGGACCAGATAAAAATGACCATCAGATAAAAGGCACGTGTCTTCTCTCATTTGGAAAAAACAGAGCATCACTGCATTTACAGCAAGAGTTAAAATTCCGACTCCTCTTAAATGACAATCAGTAAAAACCTCTTCAATAGCATATTATCCAGTAGTCCATTGGACTAAAACAACCATAAGATAAACGACATGTGGCAGCTCATGAGTGATAAATTTTTTTTTTTTTAAGAAAAAGAGCACCATGGCTTCCCTCATTCGGACACGAAGAAGGCTAATGGATGTATGACGAGTGCCTTTTTTTTGCACGGGCGATAGTTTTTTTTTTTTTTTTTTTTTTTGACACTTGAAATGTTTGATATGTGACACTTGGCATGTTATGTATAACACTTATCGTATTGGAGAGCATTGATCTCTCCTTTTATATACTTGTATAATTTCTTTTGATATGAATTACTCATTATTTAGAATAATAAAATTACTGTAGGTCTTCTCTAGATCAATTAGAGACTATATAAATATATTATCAAGATTGAATCTTGACTTCTACAATAAAAACATTCATCACTAATAAGATGGCTTTGAAAAATAAATAAAAAAAATAGAGGACAGATCTTACCAAGCATGAATGCTTGGAATAATCAATGAAGAAGATTTTTCAAAAATCAAAACTATTCAATATATAGCTTTCGATGTTGAAAATAACATACTAAAATTCCATCAAAATAGGGATAATATCAGTCATTCAATCATCCGACATAATAGCATCCTTTCTTTTTGCGCAATCTCTCTTGCCACAGCAATTAGGGGCAAATTTCCTTTTTTTTTTTAATTTTTAAAAAGCATGGGTTCCACATGAAGAGTGACTATATCAACAAATCTCTTCCTTCTAACTCATGTGAGGAGACTCCACCAAGCCTAACTATCTCTTGATAACTAATCAAATTTTTCATAGATAAGGTTTTAGTCATCATATCTGACCCATTATCATTGGTATGGATTTTTTTGAGATTGATTCAGCAACTTCATCTTTAAAGTATTACAAACCCAATGATATCTTACATCAATATATTTGGATCTTAATGAAAAATTTGCTTCTTTGAAAGTTGAATGATGCTTTGGCTATTATAATAAAATATATACTTTTCTTGTGCAAGGCCCAACTTTTGTGGAAAATTTTTTATCTACGAAAGTTCTTTACAAGCTTTTATAACTATAGTACACTCAACCTTTCTAGTGGACAAAGCAATATATTTGTATAACTTAGATTGTCATTATTGGAGATAAAATAACTTCCGTCGAAGTCCAACAAGAAGTCCGATCTTGATATGATTTCATCCAGAGTCATAGTAATCACGACCGAACTTCAACTAAGCTGATCTTCTACTCTAATTCAATTCAATGAGATCGATCTTCAGACCGTGTATGCTAGACGATCTTCTCAGTTATAATCGTCTGCTCTTTTTTAATGACTGCAGAACGCTTTCAAGGCATGATGAACTTCATCTAGCCGAACTTAAATAGTGAAGGACGTGTTAATTGACTCTGATCCTGGTATTAGCAGGGCTCCATCGAATATTAAACCCCAACATCCTTTGATTTTATTTACGGCAGACCTCGAATGTGGTCAAATTTTTTTGCAGCTAGCACAAGAATTCTAACTATTAGTGACGGCTAAACACTATCACTGATAGTCCATATGCCATCGCTAATAACCTTGTTATTACTAATACTGTCACAAAATCTAATCTGAAAAACTCCTGTCACTAATTATCATTATTAGTGATGGCAACTATTGCCATCGCTAATAACTAATTAGTGACAATATTAGCAACAAAGATGCCATTGCTAGAAATTTTAATTTTTATTAATTAAACTGATAAAAATTTATTAGCAATGGTATTTTTGTCGCTAGTGCCGTCGCTAGTAATTGTTAATTTTTTTTATAAAAAGCTCAAAAAACTATTAGTGATGACAATTTTATCGCTAATGCCATCGCTAATATCTTTTTTATTTTTTTAAATTTAAAAAATATTAGCGACAACAATCAGCCATCGCTAATACTGTCGTTAATAGTTTTTAATTTTTTTTAAAAAATTATAATTAAATAATTTAAAACCTACTAATAAATAATAATATTTTTTAAAATTTATTAAAAAAGATAATAACTATTTAACATAATAATAAATATAAAATTAATTATATTATATTAAAAATATAAATTATATAATTTTATATTGAGATACTGCTTTATAAGTATTAAAATTATATACAAATAAAAAAATTAGATAACATCCTCCTTCTCCTTATTCTTCGGCTTATCTTTAGCAGCTGGTGAATAAGAGCCAGATATCCCAGCATCCTAAAATAAAAAAAATAAAATATTATTCATAAGTTTCGATATAGAGGTGTATCTTTCAATACGAAAGTGTATCTTTTGATACTCTTCTTTGATTCTCGAATAAATTATTTTTACATATTTTATTCTATAATATAAAATTATAGACACCCCTGATCCATCAATTGGATGGTTAGATTGAATTTTTAGCTCCTAGATCTTCTTTTTCGACTCAAGCATAGCCTAAATATATGAAGCTTCTAAATATAAAAATTTAAAATAAGTAAAAAAGTTTACTAATAAAATTATTTGATGTGATAGTTGGGATAATGAGCCTAGCTAGTCGCATAGTCATGGGTCCTAAAAAGTCTTTACGACCACATCGCGAATGACATCCTGAATGCTCTGAGGTTGCTAGCTCAGAAGTCTTTGCATGATTTCCTCCACATGGGCATCACTTCAAATCTAGGATGTCAAGGCCTGTGAGGATACCGAAGATGATTGAGTCACTGAAGGATCGAAGCTATGGCCGAATCCTATGACCCAGCTTCTACTCATCCCTTCGATGACCTTGAGCCATCCCTCAAGATCAAGGATGGGTTGAGTGGATAGATCACCACCGTACCGTGCAATGACGTACTCTACGTAATTCGCTACACAGTTCAAAAATACATTAGTTCTATATACATATCAGATCCTATAATAATTTAATAAATATAGTTTGAAATTCTTATCGCGATCTAGAATTTAAATAATCACTAGTCCTCCTGGACTGGTATATAGCCTCCCACAACTATAGTTGGCCTGATGGATGACCCAGTTGTCATATCTACAATAAGTAAATAATATAATCAAATTATTAAAGTATACATATAAGAGTTTTTATAGTTCTAGTAAAGAGTTTTGGTATAAATTTCTTACCAGTCTATTAATCATAATATAAAAAAATCAGGTAATGACCTCCTCTTCCTCCTCCTCCTCATTCTCCTGCTCATCTTTAGTAGCTGGTGGATGAGAGCCAGATATCCCAGCATCCTGAAACTAAGAAAAATAAAATCAAGGAGACAACAACCATCCATATGGGTACACAAAAAGCAACATGAACCTGGCACTATCACAGCATAATCATTGGTATCTAAAGAGATAAAAGCTTTAATTGGTGATGAAAACCAGAGATCTGTATGCCAAGACTATGCTAAATAAGCTGCAAGCAAGATGACAATAAAGATAATCTAAGGCTTATATTTATCTTGGTTTTCATCATAGCCAAACCTAATTCATCACCTCTAAGGTAAGATATGTAGGCCATTGCTAATGATAAACAATTATTAAGAAAAAAGTGATCTCCTTCACTAAGATCCATATAATGCCGTCTCAACAGATGAATAGGCTTTACAAGCATTGTAGTTTGTAATTCCTGAAAATGAGACTAGCACAGGAAATGGCACAAAGGTGCTAAAATAGCATAATGTAAGAAGATGGTCTTACTTCTATTATAATTGTAGATGTATTGATAGTGGCATAAGCATAGCTATAATTTAGCAAAAAAGAAACCTTTTCCATCAACTAAATATAGTTGAGATATATCATTAGGAATATTGAAAAAGTAATAGCCACAGGCCTTAGGTATGTGAAGATAGTACAAGTTAAGCCCAATTCCATCAGTACTTTCTTCCTTAGATACTTCATTGGAATAAAGTAAGAGTAGTAGTAAGGGCATTGAAAAGCATAATAATAGTAAAAGGTAAGGCACATCCCATCAGTATTCATTTCCATTGATACATCATTTGGGATGAAGTAAAAGTAGCAGTGAGGGAAAAACTAGCTTCCATCAGAAATATTGACTTCAAAAACATCATCTAGAAGACAAGTATAATATCCATCGATATTCCGAAGCATATGAGAATAGTATATTAAAATGTAGATCCCATCTATTTTAACATCATGTGGGAATATAGCCAAAATAGATGCTATAAATTCATTCTAAAGATAAGATGATAACCATCTAGACTAAAGAAAAAGCATATGCAATGAGGATCACGGATGTCCAGAGACATATAGGCTGAGCATCATTTTCAAATATAATGAGATAAGAGTAAGGATTCTGTTGATAAGGAAAGAAAAATGAAGCCAAGAATTTTTTACTTTCATAGGGGCCGCAGGATCGGAGCTGCGCGGCTCAGGATGGTGGGGTAGGGCTGGGGCCATGGCTTGGGGATGCAGCAACGAAAATGAAGGAGCGGGGATGGGGCCACGGGAAGATGGTGTGGGTCGGGGCCATGGGGTCAGGCCGATAGCGCGGGGCTGCGGGCTAGGGGCGGCAGCTCGAGGATGTAGCCATGAAAATGAAGGAGCAGGGATGGGGCCCGGGAAGGCGGTGCAGGTCAGGGCGGGGTCAAGCTAGCGAGTGGGTGTGGGTAGGTCTGGTTGAGCCAACGTTTGGGTTGGCGGGGTTGGCGGAATAGGCATGGAGGATGCGGCTCGGGGCGCAGGTTGGACTGGCGGCATCAGGGGCCACAGAGTCAAGGCAACCACGAGGTTGGGTCGGGGATGTCGGGGCCAATGAGGTCGGTGCACGATTGCGGAGTTAGGCTGGCATCATTGGGGTAGGTAGGGGTGGGACGGTCGCGAGCATGGATGGATGCGAGCTTGAGGCCGAGGGGTTGGGCTGGCATAAGGATGGGGTTGGTAGGGTCGGAGTGGCCATGGGATGCTAGAGGGATGGGGCGGGGTGGGAGGAAAGGAGGGGTGGGGTTGGTGAGGGGGGTTTAGGTGCCAGTGAAAGAAGGACGAAGGGCGAAAATGAGAGAGGATGAGTGCGGGCGAGTGAAATTTTTCTCTCACAATGGATTTGAGGTTGTAGACTATTAGCAATAGCAAACTTATCATCGCTAATGCTATCAATAAAAGCATTAGCGATGAAACTCTATCACTAAAAATAAAAATCCATCGCTAATACTTTTATCAAAAAAATTTTTTTTCATAATTTTTATTAGCAGCGATAAACTTATCGTCACTAATATCATTGGTAAAAAATCCATCATTAATACTTTTTTAAATTTTTTTTGAATATAATATAATTTTAAAATTTAAAGTCCATCTTTACCATTCATTATCTAAATAATTATTATTAGAGTATTATCATAAAAGATTATCTCGATCCGATAGCCTTAGCTACGTCGATCAATAAAATTTAATTTTGATGGCCATGAACGATCAGTTGATGATCTGATAGATAAAAACTATCGATAGGTTTGAAAACTTATAATAATAATCTTGATGATATTTTTAGCATACGATTAATATTTTACTTTAATCGGACATCACTATCATGGTCAATTTAGCATAGAATAATTTTGTCTATTAAATAAAAAATGAGTAATCAAAAGGCCAAATAGTGTCCAATTAAGATGATTTTTTAGATAAATAATCTTTGCTACCACTTTAATCATTAATACGATAGTGATCCTAAAATTCAAACTGCATATATATGAACCATCCATGTTAAGCAGATCTTACAAAGGAATAAGTATAATTACTTAAGAATTTTAAGAATAAGTATCAAGAGTCATATAGTTTTGGATCGTTCATATACGCGTGATTTGAATTTTACGATCATCATTATACAAATAATTAAAGTAGTATCAAAAATTATTTATTTAAAAAGTTATCTTATAATCGGATGTCGTTTGGCCTTTTGATCATTTATTTTTTTATTTAATGGCCTAAATCATTCCATACTAAATTGATCATGATAATGATATCTGATTGAAGTAAAATTTTGATAGTATACTATAAATATTATTGAGATCATCATTGTAAGTTTTTAAATCCATCAATGGTCTTTATCTATCAGATCATCAAATGATTGCTCGTGGCCATTGAAATCAAATTTTATTGATCGACATAGTTAGGGCTATTAGATTGAGGCAATCTTTTATGACTGTACTCTAATGATAATTATTTAGATAATGAATGATGAAGATAGACTTTAAATTTTAAAATTATACCATATTTAGATAAAAATAAAAAAAAATAAAATTAGCGATGGCATTTTTGTCGTCGCTACTATGTATTAGCAATGGATTTTTGACTATTAGCGATGGAAAAGCCATTTCTAATAAATTTAAGATTTTTTAAAAAATTGATTATAATTATAATTAAATTAATTAATTATTTATGGCTATTAGCAATGGCTCAATTTGCCATCGCTAATAATTTTTTTAAAAAAATATTTAGATAATTTTAAAAAAATATTTTTAAAATTATTAATATTAGCAATGATTTTTTTTATCACTAATAATATAATTCTATCACTAATAATCCTATAATAAATTTTTTTAAAAAATAAAATTATTTTTTATTAATGATGAAAAAATATTATCGCTAATAATTATCTACCATCACTAATAATAATAAAATTTAATTAAAAAAATAAAATTATTTAGTATTAGCGATGGCTAACTATCGTCGCTAATATTATTACTAATACCTATAATGACGACATAGCCGTCGCCACTGCCGTCACTAATAACTATTAATGACGGAAGTTATTAGCGATGGCTAAACTTCCATTGTTAAAGCTGTCGATAAAAAGATTATTAGCGATGATAATTTTGTCGTCGCTAATTCTATTGCTAATATCTATTATTAGTGATGGCAAAAATATCATCGCTAATACTTTATTTTCTTATAGTGGGCAGACAGCATATCTCATCAATCTTACATCAAGAATTTCGTTCAGCTGAATTTCTCTCCAGTCAAATTCTATTCCAACTGAACTCCTTTGTTTTACTTTACGGATAGTAGCTAATCTTGAAAGTGGCTGAACTTCTTCATCCTTTTTTGATAATTGTAGATCTAGCCAGCTATATTATGCATGTCGACCGAACGAGTTTAAATAGTGAAAGGACTTCGTCATCAGCACAAGTCTGATTTCCAATCCATAATAGCAACTACTCTATAAATAATGAATCACAGCACTCCTTCAATTCAAACTTTAGGCCAATCTTGTAGCTAAACTTCTAAAAGTGGATCAAATGGAACCAACAAGAAGTTCACCCATTTTAACTTCTAATTGATCTCCACATAGTCGAACTCCTTCAAAAAGTCTGGTAATGATTTTCTTTGAAAGTTCTATGATTCTCTCTCTAGCCTCTAGCTTGAATACTCCTGTCAGTCCCTGGCCGACCTTGAAGATGGCCAAACTCCTCAAAGTTATTGAAGGCAACACCAATAGATCTTAACCAATTACAAGTTTGCCATCTGTCACTCAAAAGCCGATCTCCAAGTTTAGCCTACCTAACTTCAAGTTCTCCATCCCAACATGCACAGCTTACTAATAGATGCAAAAGCCATGTCCAAACTCTAATAAATAGAATTCAACCACCTACAAGTCAAGACAAACGATAATCCACTCTCCAAAATAAACTCCACATGGCCCGAACAATCTTCTGATATTCTGTTATGGCCGTCACTTTTATTCTATTACAGATTCCACCTATATAAGGGACCATCTAGATACATTTTTCTTTCTAAGCTTTCATCTCCACTTATATTCTCCTGAGTACTCCATTCTTATTGGCTGAAAAACTAACTTGACCATCGAAAGATTCTACCAAAGCCATCCACCTTCAGTTTGGACTTTACTTTGCAGGTCTCATCGGTAATCTTGTATTCTCCAACTCCAGCAAATTTTGATGTTAGCATCATTTTCTACACCAACAGGATTGGCGTTAGAGGAAGAACTTCTAAGTTCTTGTTCTTAAAAGAGTACCAAGTCAAGTTCATTTTCCTCCTTACTTTAACTCTGTTTTCTTCTAATCTCCTCTTGTTCTAGCAAGATGCCACCCAGGAGAGCTTCAAACCGACGATCCACCACCTCTACTGTCAGATCTATTCTAGATCAATATGCTCTGACCTCATCACCGGCGCCTTAACCACCACCAGTGGCTATGGTAGATTTTGAGTAGTTTAACCTACTAGTGTAGTAGGTTAAGGGCCTTGCTGAAGCAGTACAGGCCATGCAACAGCCCCTAGCACTGGTCCAGCCAGAAAAACCCCCACCAAAACATAGAGATCCGATGCAAGGAAGGCCTAGTTGGGTGAGTCGGCCAGTGACTCTTAAGAAGGAGAAGCAAAAAGTGGAGAGCCCTTATTCTGATCATGATTCTACCCCTAGAGAATCACTGCCCCCTCCAACCAGTCGTATTTTGAGATCTATGATCGAGATAATATTCCCGATCAGAAGCTTCAAGAAATGAACTGATGAATTGAAGAACTCCACCATGTTGCCCCCACTCATCATGACGACATCTGCACTAACCCCCCATTCTTTGCCTATATCATGCATGAGCCCTTTTCGCCAAACTTTAAACTTCCTCAGTTTGAGAGTTATGATGGGACCACTAACCCTATCAACTATCTCGAAGCCTTCAGAACTATGATGCTACTTCATGGTGTGCCTGATACCATTCTATGCCAAGCTTTTTTCTCTACTTTGAAAGGAGTAGCAAGGAACTAGTACTCAGGCCTTAAACTGGGTACCATCTTTTTTTTTTGATTAGCCGAGCCATCAGTTCGCAGCTCATTTCATTAGCAGTCGGTGCTAAAGACGATGTTCGAACTCCCTCATCAATATCAAGAAGAAAGAATGAGAGTCCATCCGAGCTTACGTCGGTCGCTTTAATGCTGTTGTCTTGGAGGTCCAAAATTTGGATCAATCTATCACTATGGCCACACTGAAGGGTGGCCTCCAAAAGAACGATCTTTTTTTCTTTCTAGAGAAGAAGTACCCCTAGGATTTTACCGACATGTTAGCCTGGGTAAAAGGCTATGCTCGAGCAGAGGAGGCCTTTAAATTGAAGGATGAAGAAACTGCAGGAGAGCAGCAAACGGATGAATCTAGCAAGCCCATAATTATTGAGAAGTTGGGTGAAGCTCGACCTAATTCCAGAACCCCTCCTGAGCGCAGACAAGCCCAAACTCCATCTTAAGCATGTGAATTAAGAAGTCTAGATCAGAGGACATGGCGAAACTTCTCTCCTAGAAGATTTTACAACTATGCCTCCTTGAACGCTTCGAAGATCCAAGTGTTGATAGAGATCAAGAAGCAGTTATCGAAGCCAAAGAAGATACGGTCTCATCCAGCCAAGCGCAATCCTAATAAATACTATCTCTACCATCGTGACTATGGTCATGATATGAAAGAATATATTCAGCTTCAAGATAAAATCGAGAAGCTCATCAGATGAGGTCAGCTATACTGCTTTTTAAGACATCGATCGAAAAGGAGGAAGGACCGACCAAGAGCTCTACCATAGCCTGAACCATCCTGGAGGGATGAGCCTCAAGGAGATCGGCCCCCACTTAAAATCATCAATACCATTGCTGGAGGACATTGACAGGGGGAAGCTAGCAGGTCAGTAGAACCAGCAAAAAGGTAGAGAACTAAGGAGCCTATCGCTTTCACTAAAGAAGATGCACCGGGGGATTCAATTCCCGCATAATGATGTAGTTGTAGTAATTTTAAATATTATTGATTATGATGTATGTCATGCATTGATTGATAATGAAAGCTCTGCTGATATTTTATTTTATGATGCATTCTCCAAAATGTCTATACCTGACAGTCGAATGGGACCAATAAATTCTCTGTTAGTGGGGTTCACTAGTGATACTGTGCCAGTGGAATGAATAATTACCTTATCTATTATGGCAAATCGATATCCAAAATAATTCAAGGCCCAAGTTGACTTCTTGGTAGTGAAAGCTCCCTCAGCTTACAATGCTATCCTTGGTCGACCTGATCTGAATACACTTCAGGCTATGGTCTTAACTTATTACTTAAAAATGAAGTTTTCAATAAGTCATAGGATCAAAAAAGTTAGAGGAGATTAAGCTCTGGCATGGCACTGCTACACCATGATTTTACAAGAGGAAAAGTAGATGGAACTTATCTAGTGGATGGGCTTGATGCCCATGACTACTTAATTGAAGAGCGGGGAGAACCTATAGATGATCTTATCGTAGTTTCACTAAATGATGGGAATGAAGATCATACTATTTAAATTGGCTCCAACTTGAGAGGGAAAGTCAAAAAGCAGATCATTGCCTTCTTGTAGAAAAATATCGACATTTTTGCTTGGGTGCCTATAAATATGCTCAGAATCGATGCTGAAGTGATGGAACATTGCATAGATGTAGATCTCAAATGTCAATTAGTAAAACAAAAGAAGCGTAACTTTGCACCAAAGTGGCAAAAAGCCATTATGGATGAGGTTGATAAGCTCCTAAAAGCCAAGTTCATCCAGGAGGTATCCTATCTGGATTGGATCGTGAATGTGGTCCTCATCAAGAAGGTGAACGACAAGCGAAGGATGTGTATAGACATCATAGATTTGAACAAGGTCTGTCCAAAGGATAGCTATCCACTACCTAGAATTGATCAACTGATGGATGCTACTTCGAGTCATGAGCTTTTTACTTTCATGGATGCCTTCTCCGATTATAACCAAATCTGAATGGCACTAGAAAATGAGGAGAAAACTACTTTTATTACTGACTGTAGTCTTTATTGTTATAGGGTTATGCCTTTTGGACTTAAAATGCAGGTGCAACCTATTAGCGCCTAGTGAATAAGATCTTCAAGAAGTAGATCGACCGTAATATGGAGGTTTATATGAATGATATGCTTATCAAGAGCCAATCTTCAATAAATCATATTACCGACTTGGAAGAGACCTTCAGCAGCCTTCGAAAGTACAAAATAAAACTAAATCCAACCAAATGTACTTTCGGTATAACTTCAAAAAAATTTCTAAGATTCATGGTGTCAAGGCATGGCATCAAAATAAATATTGAAAATATCAAGGCCATCCAAGAAATGACTGCACCAAAAATAATAAAGAAGGTTCAATGCCTGATGGAAAAAGTTGCAACTCTAAATCGCTTCGTCTTAAGATTGGCTGAGCGATATATGCCCTTCTTCTAGGTACTCAAGCAGCCAAAGAATTTCTGCTAGACTCTTGAATATCAATAAACTTTTGAAGAATTAAAGAACTATCTGAGCTCACATCCCCTTCTTACCAAATCCAAACCTAGTGAAGAACTGTTTCTGTTTCTGACGATGTCGCCTGCGATAATTGGAGCTATCCTGATTAGAGAAGAGGCAAAAATTCAGAAGTCTATCAACTACATAAGTCGAGTTTTAAGTGATGCAGAAATAAGGTACATAAAATTGAAAAAGCTAACCTATGCTTTGTTGATTGTAGCCAGGAGGCTCCGACCTTATTTTTAGGGACATACGATCATGCTTCTTACTAATCAATCCATTAAAGTAGTCCTTCATTGGTCTGATACTTTTGGAAGAATAACAAAATGGATAATTGAGCTCACCAAGTTCGCGATAATTTCTGACCTTCTTCCAATGAGCCTTCAACCTCGGCCATCTATTAAAGCTCAGATATTGGCCGACTCCATGGTAGAATGCACTATCTCGGACTCGATCGAACCTGAATAGTAGGAAGTTTGTGCTCCTAGTTTGCAGTCAAACCTTCCTGAAGAAAGAACAGATCTTCCTGAAGACTTCTGGATTCTATATGTTGATGGTTCATCCAATGCCTCTAGAGTAGGCGCAGGCTTGATCCTAATTAATCTAGAAGGAATTATTATTGAATATGCACTATGCTTTGAATTTTCTGCAATAAATAATGAGACAAAATATGAAGCTCTAATCGTAGGTGTTGGTATGGAAATCTATGAGGATGCCAGAGGTAGCTGGAGTTGGAAAGGTGAGGTCGTCGATGGGATCTACAAAATAAAGTCCAAACCAGAGGTGGATGGCTCCAGTAGGATCCTCTGATGCTTAAGTTAGTTCTCCAGCTAACAAGAATGGAGTGCTCAGAAAATAGAAAAGTAGAGTGATGGGAAGGAGGAGAGAGCCTAGAGAAAAATATATCTGGAGGGTTCCTTGTATAGACGGAGAGTGTACAAACTGATGGTTGTTGGATTCGGTGCACAAGGCAGAAGAATGGATTTCAAAGCAAAATATGAAATCAAAATAAATCAAACCCAAAACCCTAGGACCACTTTATTAGCAATTAAATTATATAACATGCATTTGTAATATAAAAGAAAGTATTAGAACATACCTCTTATCGCTAAACCCTAAATTAACCTTGATTGTCGATAGTAGTCTGTCAGGAGTTCCACCAGGTGCCAACATATTCACCCTCCAATGTTGATCCACACAGAGACTTGATTAAGACCCCAGCACCTCTGATTTATATAATTAAAATTCTTGTAATAAGAACTTCAATTAAATGGGCAAGACCTTCTTAAGCCTTTATGTCACCTTCCTTGCCTTTCCTTATCTATCTTTCTTTTTCTTTTATCTTCTTAATTTTCTTTCCTAATCTCTTAGTCTTAAGATGACTTCTTATACTTATAAAGATAAGGTCTAGATAAGAGAAAGGAAGAAACAAAATTGGACAAAAAGAAACTCTTGTAAGAAAGAAAAGATAATATTTATCTCCCCCTGGACTCTTGATGCACACTCTTATTTATAATGTACGTAAGGATGCCAACAAAAATCTCATGCCCTTTTCTTATCCATTTCTCATGCCCCATCAGCCAATCTCATGCCTCATCAATAAAAAAATGAGATATAGATTTAGTCCAAGAGGTGCCTTAAAGCAGAAGGACTCTTGGACTAATTCTACATAAGTTTTTACGAAGAGTCGCAATGCATCATCTTTGGCGCTTCCCTTTTCATCCATTAGATCAAGAAACAAGGCCATCTAATGGTTCTAAAAAGGGACGCCCAATCAGCAAGAAGGCATGGAGATAATCTTTGAATAGTCAAAGTCCCAAGAGACTTTGACTTGGTCCAAGAGACGTCAAGGAGGAGTAGGCGACATGGAGTCTTGAGCGGCAAGGGGTCTTGGGCGACAAAACATCATGGGAGAAAAATTTAAAAGGAAAAAGAAGTCTTTTATTTGCAGAAGGACTCTTCTACACCCCATATCTGATGTCCATGCCAACTAAAAAAAAAATTATGCAACATAATATATAGGAAAAGTCAAAGAAGGTAGGCGCTATCTTATTCCATGCGTCAAAGAGTCCTTTGCACATGAAATACTTCCCACGCGCAAGAAAGAGACTCTCTGGCTTGTGGGATGCTGGTAGGTGGTGCCCAATCTGAAGCCCAATCAATCTAGGTTAATCCAACTCAAGACCAAATCCTATTTGGCTCAAATTGGATCTAAATTAGCCCAAATCGAAAGCTGATACGAATCCAATTCGAATCCTGGTGCTAGGGTTTGCTATATGTGCTAGCATATTCATCTTGCAAACATGGTCTAATCTAATTAGACCCTTGTCAATTCTCTTTGTGTGTGATCTATTGGGTTCTACATCTAATCAGTAGTGAGTCAGGGTATGATTTGACCTAATCTGATTAGAACTCAATCAAACCGATTTAGGTCAAAACTAGCCAACTCAATTTGACTTAATTTAGAACACTTTCTAATTTAATGATCAAATTAAAATTTTAACTTGATTGAACCCATAAGACATGATTGACATCTAGCAACGTATCATGACTATTCGAAAGATGTAAAATTTTGATGGAAAAATCAAAAATATCCTTCAGTAAAAATTACCATGCAACTAGATCTTTCGATCTCCCTGCATCCTGAATATGACTCTGGGTATGAAAATATGTCAATCCCAATATCATATTCATTTCTCTTTCAATCTTATGATAATGATTCATTTAATGAAATATTAGAAACCATTTCTAATTTTCATCATGCTTTGATCAAAGTCTTTCTGAATCATTATTTGTTAGAAGTAGGTAGGATGCTATTTTCTCTTACCAGGAGTGATCGATTCCTTGTTAACCTACTCACAATCTTCATATATATAATTTACCATATCCAGATCATCCCATACATAACTAAGTCATGAATGAGTATGAACCAAAATATGGATTTATATATATAAGATTCTATGGTAGTTTCAGGATCAAAGGATTACATGCACAAATTCCACTATGAGAACCATCTATTGACATGTAGATAAGACTCCATTAGATATTCTCAATTTGGATCAATTCAGTGAACTCATTCTCTAATGAGCACCCACATTCTTGTATTAGTGTCATACACAAGTTATTGTGAGATCAATCACCCTCTCATTTGAGCATACAAAGAATGTGCTAGTCTTACCGAAAAATATTGATCCCTAACTCAATGTCCCATCGACTAGGAATATTTAAATTAGGATTTTAAGATTTTAGATCTCACTAGTATGATCTCATCATAATCCTAAAATCATAGCCCTAATTTATAGGGTTCATCATAATCTTAAATAAATAATAAGACACTGCATATGATGAAATAAATATCTTTTATTAAAAAATGTCATTACATGAGTCTGGAAGACAAAGAACATCCCAAAAAATAAATTGGCTTGAGGGCATATTCCTTTCAATCTCCCACTTGCACTAAAGCCAATCGCCCTTATATTTTAATCCCATACAATCAAGGTGGCGATCAAACAGTTGCAGTGGTAAAGCCTTAGTGAATGGGTCTGCTATGTTGTTCTTTGTATCCACTCGTTCTATGACCACATCTTGTCTTTCAATAATTTCTCGAACGAGATGGAAGCATCTCAGAATGTGTTTGGATTTATGATGAGACCTTGGTTCCTTTGCTTGAGCTACAGCTCCAGTATTATCATAGTAAAGTGGTACTGGATTCTCAATTTTAGGAATAACACCTAATTCAGTGATGAACTTCTTCATCCAGACAGCTTCCTTGGCGGCTTCACTTACAGCTATGTATTCTACTTCAGTGGTTGAGTCAGCTACAGTTGGCTGCTTAGTACTCTTCCAACTCACTGCTCCACCGTTTAGAGTAAAGACATACCCTGAAATGGATTTGCTATCATCTAGGTCTGATTGAAAACTAGAGTCAGAATATGCTTCTAGTTTAAGATCAGAACCACCATATACAAGAAAAATATCTTTAGTCCTTCTTAAGTACTTAAGAATATTTTTCACAGCTTTCCAATGATCCTCTCCTAGATCAGCTTGAAATCTACTTGCAATGCCTAAAGCATAAGCAACATCAGGCCTTGTACATAACATGGCATACATTATTGATCCTACAGCCGAAGCATAAGGAATAGAACACATTCTATTTCTCTCTTCTGGTGTCTTTGGAGACATCTTTTTAGAGAGATGTATGCCTTGACTCATGGGTAAATAACCTCTTTTACTCCCATCCATACTGAATCTTTTCAGTATTAAGTCAATGTACCTTGATTGGGACAAGCCTAGCATCCTCTTAGATCTATCTCTATAGATCTTTATTCCTAGTATATAGGATGCTTCTCCCAAATCTTTCATGGAAAACTTATTTGATAGCCATAATTTGACTGATTGTAACATTGGGATATCATTCCCAATGAGGAGTATGTCATCTACATACAGAACCAAGAATACTATTGTTCTCCCACTAGTTTTCTTGTACACACATGGTTCATCCACATTCTTGATAAAACCAAACTCTTTTATTATTTCATCAAAATGGATGTTCCAACTCCTTGATGCTTGCTTTAATCCATAAATGGATCTCTTAAGTTTGCATACCTGATTTGGTCTCTCATTTGACTCAAATCCTTCTGGCTGTGACATATAGACTTCCTCCTCAAGGAAACCATTAAGGAAGGCAGTCTTTACATCCATTTGCCATATTTCATAGTCGTGGTATGCTGCTATAGCAAGCATAATCTGAATAGATTTGAGCATGGCAACAGGTGAAAATGTTTCATCATAATCAATCCATTGTTTTTGCCTAAAATCCTTAGCCACCAATCTGGCCTTATAGGTTTCAATTTGACCATCAGCTCCAATCTTTTTCTTAAAAATCCATTTGCATCCAATAGGATTTATATCCTCTGGTGCATCCACCAAAGTCCATACTTTGTTGGTGTGCATGGATTCTATTTCGGATTGCATGGCAGCCAGCCATTTGTAAGAGTCCTTACTTTTGACTGCTTCCGTATAGGTCAGAGGTTCGTCATTCTCAATGACTTGGGCTTCATTGTTCTCAATAATGAACCCATACCTAATAGGTGTATTTCTTACTCTTTTAGACCTACGGATAGGAGTTATGTGTTCTGGTTCTTTTATGTGATTATATGGTTGAGAAATTTCTATTTGATTTTCTTGAACTTCACTAAGTTCAATATTTCTGCCACTGCCCTTTTCTAGGATAAATTCTTTTTTCATGAAAATGGCATGCCTACTTACAAATACCTTTTGTTCAGTAGGATGGTAGAATAAATATCCAATACTATTTCTAAGATATCCAATACTATTTCTAGGATATCCAATAAATAGACATCTGTCTGATCTAGCATCAAGTTTATGTCCAAAATTTCTTTTGACATAAGCTGGACAACCCCATATCTTAAGATACTTAAGATTAGGTTTCTTACTTCTCCATATGTCATATGGAGTACTAGATACAGATTTAGAAGGTACTCTATTCAAGATGTAAATTGCAGTCTCCAGAGCATGACCCCAGAAGAAAATAGGTAAATCAGTGAAGCACATCATGGACCGTACCATATCTAATAAGGTATGATTTTTTCTTTTTGGCTACACCATTTAATTGCGGTGTATAAGGAGGTGTCCATTCAGAGAGAATCCCTTTAAATTTAAGATAGTCAAGAAACTCACTAGATAAGTATTCTCCTCTCCGATCAGATCGAAGGATTTTTATACATTGTCTAGTTTATTTTTCGACCATACTTTGATACTCTTTAAATTTATCAAAGGCTTCTGATTTGTGTTTCATAAGATACACATATCCAAACCTAGATAAATCATCAGTGAATGTAATAAAATAAGAGTATCCTCCTCTAGCTTGAGTTGTCATAGGACCACATACATCCATATGTACAAGTCCTAATAACTCATTTGTCCTTTCTCTATGTCCACTAAATGGAATCTTGGTCATTTTACCCATGAGGCATGATTCACAAGTTCCCAATGATTCATAATCAAAAGGATCAAAGAACTTTTCTTTGTATAACTTGTTAATCCTAGCCTCACTAATATGACCTAATCGACAATGCCAAGAGTAAAGTATTATTTATGTCATCTCTCTTACATTTTCTATTTTCATCAATATGAAATATATTATTATCCAAACATAGAGTCAACAAACCATTGCTAAATATGCCAAAACAAATAATTTTCATTAGAATATTTGATCGAGCAACCTTCGCTCGTTACATTAAGACTATAACCTTGTTTTAATAACAAGGGTATAGATATAATATTTCTAATGATCTTAGGCATATAATAATAATTTGTAAGCTCTAAGATCTTCCCATAAGGTAACTTCAATATATTTGTCCCTACAGCTTCTGCTTGGATAGATTCTCCTCCAGCGCCATAGAGCTTGAAGTCACCTTTCTTCAAACTCTTAATTTTCTGCAGCCCCTGCAAAGATTTGCAGATATGAAAACCACAGCCGGTATCTAATACCCAAGAATTTGAAATGAAAGAATTTAATGATAATATAGTATGTATCTCATACATACCTTTTGGTGCATTATTTGCACCAGACTTCACGGTTGCAAGGTAAGCCTTGCAATTCCTCTTCCAATGACCTGCTTTGCCGCAGTGAAAATAGGTCATCTGTCCGGAGACCTTCTTTCTCCTTTTTCTTCTTATTTATACCACTTTTAGGATTCAACCTTCTCTTTGAACCCTTTTTGCCTGCCTTCTTCTTGGAGATCCCTTCCATAAGAAGAAGAGGAGCCTTATCTTTCTTGATATGGCTTTCTACTGTCTTGAGCATATTTAACAGCTCAGGCAATGAAGAATTTAGTTTGTTCATGTGATAGTTCATGACAAACTGAGAAAATGATTCTGGAGTGATTGCAGGATCAAATCCTGACTTAACTCTCCATCCATTAACAAAACCTAATTGACTTAATCGAGTGATTAGGTCAATTACCATCAAAAACATGATTTTGTATGGATGTTCCTTCTATCATTCTTGCATGAAATAATTGCTTAGATATCTCATATCTAGCAGTCCTACTATGCTCTCCATAAAGCTCTTTTAGATTGAGCAATATGGATTGAGTGTCCATGCTATCATGCTGCCTCTGTAATTCATTATTCATAGAGGCAAGTATGATGCATTTGACAGTAAGAAGAATCATTTTGCCACATCTTGTATGTGGACTTATCTTCATCTATGGCATCATTTTCTAATGGCTTAGGATCAGGGGCATCAAGAATATAGGAGAGTTTTTCTTGACTGAGTACTATTTTTAAGGTTTCTCAATCAGTCAACATAATTTTGACCAGTCAATTTATTTGAATCCAAAATTGAACGTAATGAAAGTGAAGAAGCCATTTAATCTACATAATAAAGAATAATATATAAGCAAACAATTCATGATGACAAACATAATTAAATTAGGACTTTAATTTAATTATGTCTTCCACTAAAAATCATAACCCTCTTATTGATTTTCTTAGTGAGAATAAGATCCTAATTCCTTATAAAAAGTCTTGTGGTTGCACAACAAACCTGTTATAAGTTCAAAGGTAGGAAACTCTTTCCAATTGCATTTTATGCAACTCTCAAAAAACTTTTGCCTCTAAAACATTAATAGCCTTGTGTTAGCACAACAAACTTTAATGTTTTAGTTTAAGTAGAACCCTTCATTTCTATACAGTCAAAATGAAATATAACTACTTTTGTGGTTACACAACAAAGTAGTATATTCAAAATGCTGTAAGCATCTCAATGCACTAGATTAATATTACATCTTTCCCATGATAGATCTTGTGGTTACACAACAGAACTAATATGGTTCTGGACATAATAAGAAACTAGTATGAAGGAAGGCCTTAATGTAGTGAATATAATATTAAGCATTTCAATCTGGAATTAAATTAATCGAATCGGCCAGGTAAATGGGAGAGAAATGGGAGTCCCCCCATTGCTTTCCTTAGACACCAATAAATTGGCCAGGTCAGACAATGGAATCAATTAAAAAACCATGTTCTCTTTACCAATCAAGAACCATTTTTCCTAGACACCGATTGATCAATTAGACATCCTGACTGATTCAGCTATAGATTAATTACACTACAACTTAATATAATTTTTCATAGAGGGATTTAAAAGGTCTCGATGTACATATTGATTTAAATCAAACTAAATGCCTAATAGCATTAATTATGATATAATATATATATATATATATATATATATTAACATGTATAATTATTCTAGGACAACCATCATTATATAGTGAATACTTTCCACTATATCAGGGCAACCTTTATAGAATAATATATACAACATAATCTCATTATGATAAGTAAAAGAATATGATCTCATCATATAAATAAAAACATGCTAAAAATATTATATCATATTTTTCATTTATGCCATTATACTATAAGCAAAGCATTATATGATTTAACCTAATAAGGCTTGCTCTGATACCACTGATGGATTGGTGTACAGGGCGGAAGCATGGATTTCAAAGCAAAAATATGAAATCAAAATAAACCAAACCCAAAACCCTAGGACCACCTTATTAGCAATTAAATCATATAACATGCATTTGTAATATAAAAGAAAGTATTAGAACATACCTCTTATCGCTAAACCCTAAATTGACCCTGATTGTCGGTAGTAGTCCGTCAGGGGTTCCACCAGGTGCCCACGTGTTCACCCTCCAACGTTGATCCACACAGAGACTTGATCAAGACACCAGCACCTCTGATTTATATAATTAAAATTCTAATAATAAGAACTTTAATTAAATGGGCAAGACCTTCTTAAGCCTTTATGTCACCTTCCTTGCCTTTCCTTATCTATCTTTCTTTTTCTTTTGTCTTCTTAATTTTTCTTCCTAATCTCTTAGTCTTAAGATGACTTCTTGTCCTTATAAAGATAAGGTCTAGACAAGAGAAAGGAAGAAAGAAAATTGGACAAAAAGAAACTCTTGTAAGAAAGAAAAGATAATGTTTTCACTCACCCCCGGACTCTTGATGCGCACCCTTATTTATAATGTACGTAAGGGGTGCCAACAAAAAATCTCACACCCTTTCCTTATCCAATTTCTCATGCCCATCAGCCAATCTCATGCCTCATCAGTAAAAAAATGAGATATAGACTTAGTCCAAGAGGTGCCTTAAAGCAGAAGGACTCTTGGACTAATTCTACGTAAGTTTTTATGAAGAGTCGCAATGCATCATCTTTGGCGCCTCCCTTTTCATCCATTAGATCATGATACAAAGCCATCCAATGGCTCTAAAAAGGGATGCCCAATCAGCAAGAAGGCATGGAGATAATCTTTGAATAGTCAAAGTCCCAAGAGACTTTGACTTGGTCCAAGAGACGTCAAGGAGGAGTAGGCGACATGGAGTCTTGGGCGGCAAGGGGTCTTGGGCGACAAAACATCATGGGCGAAAAATTTAAAAGGAAAAAGAAGTCTTTCATCTACAGAAGGACTCTTCTATGCCCCATATCTGATGTCCATGCACAATTAAAAAAAAAATTACATGACATAACTATATGGAAAAAGTCAAAGAAGGTAGGCGCCATCTTATTCCATGCGCCAAAGAGTCCTTTGCGCATGAAATACTTTCCACATGCAAGAGAGAGACTCTCTGGTGCATGGGATGCTGGTAGGTGGTGCCCAATCTGAAGCCCAATCAATCTAGGTTAATCTAACTCAAGACCAAATCCTATTTGGCTCAAATTGGATCTAAATTAGCCCAAATCGAAAGCTGATTCGAATCCAATTCGAATCCTAGGTGCTAGGGTTTGCTATATGTGCTAGCATATTCATCTTGCAAACATGGTCTAATCTAATTAGACCCTTAATCAATTCTCTTTGTGTGTGACCCATTGGGTTCCACATCTAACCAGCAGTGAGTCAGGGTGTGATTTGACCTAATCTGGTTAGAACTCAACCAAACCGATTTAGGTCAAAACTAGCCAACCCAATTTGACTTAATTTAGAACACTTTCTAATTTAATGATCAAATTAAAATTTTAATTTGATCGAACCCACAAGACATGATTGACATCTAGCAATGTATCATGACTATCCGAAAGATGTAAAATTTTGATGAAAATACCAAAAATACCCTTCAGTGAAAATTACCATGCAACTAGATCCTTCGATCTTCCTGCATCCTGAATATGACTCTGGGTATGAAAATATGTCAACCCCAATATCATATTCATTTCTCTTTCAATCTTATGATAATGATTCATTTAATGAAATATTAGAAACCATTTCTAATTTTCATCATGCTTTGATCAAAGTCTTCCTGAATCATTATTTGTTAGAAGTAGGTAGGATGCTATTTTCCTCTTACCAGGAGTGATCGATTCCTTGTTAACCTACTCACAATCTTCATATATATAATTTACCATATCCAGATCATCCCGTACATAACTAAGTCATGAATGAGTATGAACCAAAATATGGATTTATATATATAAGATTCTATGGTAGTTTCAGGTCAAAGGATTACATGCATAAATTCCACTATGAGAACCATCTATTGACATGTAGATAAGACTCCATTAGATATTCTCAATTTGGATCAATTCAGTGAACTCATTCTCTAATGAGCACCCACATTCTTGTATTAGTGTCATACACAAGTTATTGTGAGATCAATCACCCTCTCATTTGAGCATACAAAGAATGTGCTAGTCTTACCGAAAAATATTGATCCCTAACTCAATGTCCCATCGACTAGAAATATTTAAATTAGGCTTTTAATATTTTAGGTCTCACTAGTTTGATCTCATCATAATCCTAAAACCATAGCCCTAATTTATAGGGTTCATCATAATCTTAAATAAATAATAAGACACTGCATATGATGAAATAAATGCCTTTTATTAAAAAATATTATTACATGAGTCTAGAAGACAAAGAACACCCCAAAAAGTAAATTGGCTTGAGGGCATATTCCTTTCAATGGTGACAGCCATAACCATCTAGTAGTGGGCCACTCATGCCATGTGGAGTTTGTTACGGGGATGAGTTATTATTTGTTGCGACTTATAAGTGGTGGAGATCCCTTTATCAAAGTTTGAATGTAGGTCGGAGACTTCGGTATATATGGTAGACTTATGATCGATCAAGGTCCATTGGGGGAAATGTCTAGTGGCTTTAAGAAGTTCGAAAGCTTCTTGGGCCATGCGCAAGTAGATGCCTCATGAATTGAGATTTGAAGTTCTATGCTCCATCCTTCATGGAGTGGCTATTGTGTTTCAGTAATTTGGCAAGGTTCTTTGAATGGCTCTAGTCAATAGGCATGGTAGGGATTAAGTAGGTCCGCAACTAGAAGGAGCGTTGCTAGAAGGAGCGCGACTGGAGAAATTCATCCAAAAAGAATTCAACTGAAAGAAGCACTGCTTGGAGGAGTTCATTTGAAAGGAACACGACTAGGAGAGTTCATCCAGAAGGAGCGTGACTAGAGGAATTCATCTGAATGAAGCACGACTGAAGGAATTCATTCAGAAGGAGCATGATTGAACAAACTTATCCGAAAGAAGTGTGATTGGAGGAATTCATCCAAAAAAAGTATGGCTGGAGGAGTTTGTCCGGAAGGAGTGCGACTGGGCCTCGAGCCTATCATTCATTTTCAGTCAGAGGGTAAGGTTAGTAAAACAACAGTTCTCCTTCATTGTTCAAGATCATACCGTCGGACTTCTATGTGCTTTCGAGAGATTTTGTAGTATGAACTTGTTGCTGAGGGGATCGACAAATTCTAACAGAAGGGAGGCCAGTGGCTAAGGACTTCGACGGAGCTCATTTTACCCCCAACACTTGTCCCCCTACTTTCGAGTTCGAATTTTGAATGAAGGAAGCATAGAAAAGTTGCTACAGTTGAAGTTTCTTGTCAGCTTCCCACTCTTGGAGAATGAATTGTTTTGTCTTTTTTTGAATTGATGCCAAAGTTTAATATCGAATGACCTAAAGGGATAAATTTTCTCAAAAACTTATCTGGTGTGGAGCTCTAAGTATGACATATTTTTTGTTTCGTCGGGTGATAGGTGCAAGTGGGATGCATGGTGGGTTAAGATTGGCTGAAAAGTCCTATAATCATAACTTTCTCTGATTCTGTTCTTCTATTTAAACTTCTTCTTCTTTCATAACTTCTCACCTTCATTTGTGCTCCTTCTTCCTCTCCTTTATTCATTTTCCATTACCTCCGAATGTCCTATCCTTGTTGCTTCTATTCCCTTACGACGTCTCTAGCCATCGATGTTCTTCTTAACTATCCTTCATCTTTTTGGTCTTCTCCTCAAGTTTTTTAATCAACCTAGGTCAACCCCTCATCCTTGTCCTCTTGATTTTTGGCTTTTCCATATTCTTTAGAATTTCCTTAGGCTTTTCTAGGTGGATTTTTGCCATTTTTCTTTTTCAGGTTTTCACTGCCTCTTTTTCCTAGGTTTTTTGGAAATTTTACCAAATTTAAGCTGATCTAAATATTATCTAAAGTTTCTTGGTCTAGTGGTTCTAGGAGTCCGGTTGATCCATGAAGAAAAAATCCTATTTTTTGGATCAGGTTTGTTCAGATCTGATTGGATCAAGAGAGATATTTCAAAAATTTTTCTCTTAGATCTAGATAAGATCTGAGACTTTTTAGATCTGATATTATTGATCTAATAAAAAAATAAAAATAAAAAATAAATTAAATCTAAATTAATTTTACCTTGTAGTAGGTAATCAGATTATCCTATGATGATCTTGATATCTTCTTGAGGTTCTGGATCTAGCCACGCAAGTGCCTGGCCTCTATCGGTATCCATTCAGATAGGATCTGGAGATCTTCTCCTTCTTTATCACTTTCTAAATATCAGATCTAGATCTGATTTGGAGGATCTTCAAAATTCTTTTTTAAGATTGGGTGTCGTCTCTTGCAGCAGTGCTGCCTTCTTTCTTTTTCGTCGCCTTTCTCTTGCTTGGATCGCACCAAACGAAAGCCCAAAGGTTCTTGGGTGTGGATAGAAGAGAGAGGACCTAAAGATGGCATGGAGGAGGGAGAGGAGCAGCCTTGTGGCATGGGCAATGGACTAGAGATCTGAATCTTAGGTACAGACAAGATTTATATAGACCCTGCTGCACCATATAGTGCCATATCATCCCGGCCAATCATGTTGCTTTCATGCAATCGGATCTAAATCTTATTGGTGGGATGACATCACCTAATCCAATCAGATGAGAGCTCCTCTGAATCATCCTTAGATGGTGCCAAGATCGATCAAAGTCTAGTCTTTGGTGCCACCTAGGTAGAAACCTCGAAGCAACCTAGAGTCCCATCTATTTGAGACTCCAGGCATCACAATCCAGGGGCGCACGCCTCCCTTGATGTGCGCCCCTTATCCTCCTACCTTTTAGTAGGTGGACTGGTCCAAATGTTCTCTCTTATGATGGTTTGACACATGGGCAGATGTCTAAATATCAAAGATCAACGTTTGACCAATATCAGAAGACAAGATTTAGCAGATGACGAAAAATGGTAGATGTTATCTCAAATTCATCTCATAAATTAAGACAACCCTTTTTTGACCTGGACAAGCTTCAATCAGACCAAGTAAAGGTATCTGAATGAGCCCAAACATATTTGGCTCAATTGAGACAACTTTTAATGATAATTAAAGGATAATATTAGGCTCAATCGTATGCTAGCATGATTTTCTTGAACCTAATTGAATCTAATTCAAATCAATTGACCTGGGTTAGTCCAATTGATGATATTCAGATCCAAACCCTTATTTGTGTAATCCAGTTAGGTTCAGTTTCATATGGTAATAAGATATGTCATGATTTTTATCATCGACATCATCGAAACACCTTTCGATGGATCAGAACTTTTCTGATTCAGATAATTAGTATGATTGATCATCTAAGTCATTCTAATTATTCTCAAAATCCACTAGTGACACCTAGTAGCATATGATGGCAACCCATCAGAACTGAAAATGAACCTCTCGATGTAGTTACCTATGTGATTAAGTTCTTCTATCATGAGCCCCGACTGGATTAGGGTTAAGGTAATCTCGTCAAACCCTAATATTCATCATATGATTAATCATTTGATTCAAGTCCAATGTGAAAATCTTAATAGAAACTCTTCTATTATTTCACACTGCCATGGCCATGGGCTTATTGACTTGATTCTTGTGATCATCATAGGGCTACTCCTCATCTATCGAGGTAGATAGATTTTCTCTTGGTGCAATCCAATTCCTATAATGAACATGCTATAGCCAACATACACCTAAGGTTTTGAATGAATAGGAGATCGAGTCATGGTGTGGTCAAACTATAACATCCTCAAGGTGAACTGTCGATGCTCCTTAGGTCAAAGAACCAGACACACAACTGTGGCTTTGAGCCAGTCATCGACGAGAAGGTAGACTTTCTAATGATTGCTCGAGGTGGTCACGCTCAGTGCCCTCGTTCTTTAACGAGTATTTGTACTCTCACTCCGATGTCTCTACACCATAGACTCAAGACTCATCAACTATAAAGAAGCGATTGTACACCAACCTTCTGGATCAATCACCATCCTCATGATGATCCTACGGTCAGGAGCATTTTATGAGTTAATAATGAAAATTATGTCTTAAATTTTTAACTCTTGAAAATAAAAATTATCATTATCATTAACTCAAGGAATGTATCACAGACACTAAATACACATTATGATAGAAAATAATTTATTTTATTTTTTATTTTTAAAATTATAATTTTGTCCTTAGAAGTGTATAACAAGTTTCAGCCAATTCTGGCTTCTAAGGCACACATATCTAACAAACTCCCACTTGACCTAAAGTCAATTGACTACAAATCTAAGTCCCATCTTTTTAAGATGGGCTTTGATCTTCTGCTGGTCCAATGGCTTTGTAAATGGGTTTGCTGTATTATTTGCAGAGTCAACTTTTTTGACCTTGACGTATCCCTTCTCGAGATAATCACGGATAAGGTGGTATCGCCGCTCAATGTATTTGAATTTTTAGTAAGACCTCAGCTTCTTAGCAAGGGCTATGGTGCCATTATTATTGCAGTATAGAGGAATGGTATCTGATGGCATCACTTTATTTTTTGTGGTGAACTTCTTATATCAGAATGCCTCCTTCACAGCTTCTGACACAGCAATATATTCTGCTTCCATGGTAGAATCTACTATTACTATCTGTTTGGAATTCTTCCAACTGATAGCTCTATCATTACACACAAACAGATTCTCAGATATCGACTTTCGATCATCTATATTGGACATAAAATTTGAGTCTGTATACCCCTGGATTTGGAGTTCTCCATTACCAAAAACCAATAACATATCTTAGTTCTTCTTAAGTACTTAAGGATACATTTCACAGAAGTCCAATGTTCTTCACCTAGATTCGACTGATATCTGCTTGTGACACTCACAGCATGGGCTATATCAGGTCATGTACATAATATGGCATACATGAGGCTCCCTATTGCAGAAGCATAAGGGATCTTGCTCATGTGTTCTATCTCCTCAGGTGTGCTAGGGTACATCTTCTTGGAGAGATGAATGCCATGTCTGAAGGATACCAAACTCCTCTTGGAGTTTTTCATGCTAAACCTCTTTAGCACCTCCTCTATGTACTTCTTCTATGAAAGACCTAACATTCTATTGGGTCTATCTCCATAGACTTTGATTCCAAGAATGAAGGATGCTTCTCCTAGGTCTTTCATGGAGAATTCCTTAGATAACCACATTTTAACGATGGTCAACATAGAAATATCATTCCTAATAAGAAGGATATCATTTACGTATAGTACGAGGAAGACAATAGCGCTCCCACTGACCTTTCTAAAAATACATGGTTCCTTGTTCTTGATGAAACTAAATAATTTGATCACATCATTAAAATGAGTATTCCACCTCCAAAATGCTTACTTCAGTCCATATATGGACCTTTGCAGCTTGCATACTTTATGATCAGTATCACTGGATGTGAAATCTAACTTCTATTCCATATGGATATCTTCCTCAAGATATTCATTTAAGAATGCCATTTTCACATCTATTTGCCATATTTCATAATCGAAATAGGCTGCAACAGCAAGCAATATGCGAATGGATTTAAGCATGGCTACTGACGAAAAGGTATCTTGATATTCAATGCCTTCGCACTGACTATAATCTTTTGTCACTAATCTGGATTTGAATGTCTCTACATTTCCATCTACACCAATCTTTCTCTTGTAGATCCATTTACACCCAATAGGTACTATACCTTTTGATGGATCTACCAAGGTCTAGACTTAGTTTGAGTGCATCGAGTCAATTTCTGACTTCATTGCCTCTAACTATTTCTCAAAGTCGATATCTGATATTACTTCATTATAGGTTTTGGGATCATCACCATGAACTCCATTACCTACGAGGAATATTTGCTCTACTTTTTCTGAAATAGTACCTAAGTACCTCTTAGGGGGATGGAAAACTCTTTCCAATCTTCAAGGTGGAGGAGATAGGGATTATATTGGCTCAACCTGATTTGGTTCCAAATGGTCCTTAGCTCTTTGCTCTTGGGAGACTTTCTCCTTTAACTTGATCTGCTTTTCGATGCCGCCATCTTGAATAAACTATTTTTCAAGAAAGATGGCATGTCGACTCACAATCACATTATGATCTTCTGGAATGTAGAAATAATATCCTAATGACTCTTTAGGATATCCTATGAATCGAGCTCTAAAGGATCCAACTAAAGTCTAACTTGTCCACTTATTATCTTTTGATATGAGCAAGTCCTATCTAGAGCCGATGGGGGGTGGCTCTGGCAGGATCCTCCGACGATCAAGTCAGCTCCTCTGGCCAATAGAAATGGAGTGCTCTAAAATGAGTTCGGCAGAGTTTAGAGAACCAGAGCCAACTTATGTAATTAGGTATCGATCAGTCTATGGTGTTGGGATACGTCGTTAGTGATGGATGCAGGACATTTTCCTATAGAGAGTTCAAAGTTCTAGTTAGATATGAAATTAATACTCAACCAATTGTGTATAAGGGGTTTTAATTTTAAACCAACTAGCCTCTACTATTTCTTAGTCCTACACTCGCTCCGTAGAGATGTGAAACGAATTCTCATATTATAGATTTCTAATGGATGGGTGCTAGTCACCACCAACTGACTCATCACCTCAAACGTAACAGTTATGATGATGGGTTAAGCAATGAGTGGACAAAATCTTGCTCCAATGATTCTCTAATCTGGTACACCCAAACTTGTCTCTATCTTAGAATCTCATCTGTCTGAAATATGATCCATCCTTAGTTAAGTCAGACCACAATTTGCATAGATTTAGATTCTAATGATCTCTCACCGTATCTAAAAATATTAACGGCGTTAATTTAATCCTCCAGGCCGTAGCATTCCATGCACTAAATAGATATGGTATGCATCTTTTTTGGTACAAACGTGAACCACTATGACCAGCGCCGGAATAATCACCGGAGGGCACCGCACATCTAAAATGGTGGAAGACCTAGGACTTAATCTTTCTTAGGAAGATTTGTATTTAGGTTCATTAAATGTATACTTATAATAGTATAACAATTATGACTAACCTATTGGTATGGGTTATGCTCAGATGCTAACCACCTATAGATTAAGGACCTGCGATCGACAAATATGCAAGTAAGTAAGGACTGATGGAAGGGATATGCCTAACTCGATAAGAATGCATTCAGCATCGAGTGCTTCAATCTAAAATATCAGTGGTCATATCTGCCAAACTTACCTATAGATATCAAATTATTGAGTAGAACCAATCAAGTAGCCTACAATCTAGGACTCTCACCACTGGCTAATTAGATTCTTAGCTTGATCGATCATTCATATGATTCGTCTTGACTCAGACTTAATCCTATTAGGATCTGATCAATTTAAGTACTCTATTCCCAATCTAACCAACTCTTTGATCGATTTGATCAATCGCATAGACCTAATTGAGCTAACCCAAGCCACAAACCCAATTTTCCATGAATATGCTTTAAATCTTACACAAATTAACTCTTAATTTTTAGACTTAACATATTTTATCAATCTTAATTCTTAATTAAGTTAGGGGTTTATAAAACAAATATCTGTAAAATAAAAATTTCTAAGATTATTTAAGGATCTGGTTTGCAGAAAAATAAGTTTAGGTTTCTGAATTAACGACGAACGCAACAATATCCCTAAAATCATCATTGAATGGAAAGGAGAGGTATTTTAAACCCTACTTTATCTTCTGATCAGATAGCCCAAGGAGGAATGCTAATTAGAAATATAAAATAACTACACAAACTAGTTAAATCTACATCATATATCTCATATATAAAAAATTGGAATTCTATAACTATAAATATGTTTTTGCATACATCTTCATGTATCATATCATGCATATTTTAGCTCTAAATTTATTTTATAATTATCTAAATAAATATATATAATAGATACATATCAAATAAATATTATATAAGATTAATTATGTAGAGAACTATCTACAACTAGCCTATACATCGCTTTATCATATCTCATATGAATAAAAATTAAATAACTTTATTTTCTATTTTTTAGATCTTATTATTAATAGTTATAATATAAAAAATAATAAATAAATAAATCTAAAAATTTAATAATTAAATTAAATTCGATTGATCTATGCAAAACTATACATAGAATAAATCTATTCTACACTAGATCATTACATTTGTACAACATAGATCTAAATTATTTAACTAATTTTAATTTTTGATTTAAGATCTAATATCTCATGTGATCTTTTAAAATTATTTAATTATTAGAGTCAAAATAAATTTAAAATTAATCTAATGTAACCTGGCCTGATACCAACTTGATGAAAAAATTCTATTTTTGAGTTAGTCTCTTCAAGTTGTGGATCAAAAGAGATAATTCAAAAATTTTTCTCTTGGATCTAGATTAGATCTAGAGAATTTCAATCTAATATTATTCAATCTAATTAAAAAAATTAAAAATAAAAGGATAAATTAAATCTATAATAATAATTTGACCCTATAGCTATAGTACATCAGACCTTACACGCTGTTGCAATAGAAAACTGCCTGCAATTGTCTTCCTGGGTTCTGGATCTAGCCCACGCAAGTGCTTGGCCTCTATCAAGTATCCACTCGGATAGAATCTAGAGATTCTTCTCTTTTTTTATCACTTCTCCAAATATCAGATCTAGAGATCTAATTTGGAGGATCTCAAAACTCCTTCTTGAAGATCGGATGTCGTCTCTTGCCCACAGTGCTACCTTCTTCCTTTCTCGTCGTCTTTCTCCTTGCATTAGATCCGCACCAAACTGAGCCCCCAAAGGTTCTGGCATGGATAGGAGAGAGTGAGACTAAAGATGGTATGAAGGTAGTGAGAAGGAGCAGCCTTGTAGGCATGGATAATAAACTAGAGATCTGAATCATTAGGCGGCCAGACAGGATTTATAGACCACACTGACTATGCATAGCACCCATCAGTCCCAGCCAAACGTGTTTCATCAATTAGATCTAAAATCTATGATTGATGGGGCAATGCACCATCACTTGGACTTCCATAAGATGAGAGCCCCTTTTGAATTGATCCATTAGATGGTGCCAGACTGATCAAAGTCTAGTCTTTTGGGTTCGGCCACCTAGATAGTAAATCCTGAAGCAACCTGGATTCCCATCTGTTTGCATCCAGGCTCACAATCCATGGCGCAGACCATCCCTAGGCATGCACCCCTTATCCTCCTACCTTTTAATAGGTAGACTTGGTCCAAAAGTTCTCTTTTATGATGGTTTGACACCATGGGTAGATGTCTAAGTGTTCAAAGATCAACATTTGACCAAAGTCAAAAAATAAGGACTTCAGCAAGGTGATGAAAAATTAGTAGGTGTTGTCTTCCAACATTCATATATAAATTAGACAATCCTTTTTAACTGGAAAGCTTAGTTAGACAAGTAAAGTACCTGAGTGAGTCCAAAATATATTGGCCTCAGTTGGATAATTTTTTAATGATAATTAAAGGAGATATTAGGCTCAATATGTGCTAGCATGTATTTCTTGAACCTAATGATCTAATTTCAAATCAATTGACCTATGTTAGTTCCAATTGATGATATCCAAATTACCTATTGGTGTTCAGTTCATGTTCAGTTTCGTATTGGGTTAATGAGATATGTCACTGATCTTATCATCGACTCATCGAAATACCTTCCAATGTTCAAAACTTTTCTACTCAGATTTTTTAGTATGATTTGATCATCTTAAATATCATTTCTAATTATTCTCAAAAATCCATCAGTGACACCTGAGGCAGGCATATGATGGAAACCCATCAGAACTAAAAATGAATCTTCGGTTGCAGTTATCTATGTGATATTAAGTTCTTTCTATCATGAGCTCCCGATTGGATTAGGGTTAAATTAATCTCGTCAAACCTTAATATGTCATATTGATTAATCATTTGATTTAAGTTTAATTGGAAAATTTAATAGAAACTCTTTCTATTATTATTACTCTGCCAGGCCATGGGCTTATAGACTTGATATCTTAGATCATCATAGGGCACTTTCCTTATCTACCAAGGTAGATTAGATTTCTTCTTGATGCAATCCAATTCCTATTAAAATAAATATGCTATAGCAACATACACCTTAGGGTTTCGAATGGCTAGAAGACTGAGTCATGTCTTAGTCAAACTATAGAACACCCTAAGAGTGAAACTAACTGAATGCACCTCAGGGATTTAAAGAAACCAGACAACACTATAGCATTTGAAGCAGTACATCGATGAGAAGGTAGACTTTCCTAATGACTGCTCCGAGGTGCACGCTCAGTGCCCTCGTTCTCTAATGAGTACTTGTACTCTTTTCTCGATGTTCTCTATACCATAGACTCTGACTCATCTACTATAACAAAAGTGATTATACACCAATATTCCAGATCAATCACCATTCTCATGATGATCCTATAGTCAGGAGCATTTTATGAGTTACAATAATGAAAATTATGTCTTAAATTTTTTTAACTCTAAAATAGAATTATCATTGCCATTAACTCAAAGGAGTATCATAGGACACTAATACATATTTGTGATAGAAAATAGCCCATTTTTATTATTTTAGTCAAAATTTATAATTTTTAATATTCTTAGAAGTGTATAACAATTGTCAACCAATTCTAGCTTCTAGGGCACACATATCTAACAATCCAAACTCCCAAAATCTCGAGATTAGAATGAAAGCCGAACCTAGGGCAGCACCTCGACCAAATTTCATATGGAAAATCATCCCTTGTTCCTCAACCACTGAAGAATTACCATTAATTAGGATCCAGTATGGGATGCCTACTAAGTATGAGTTGAAATTTTTTGGATCGAGTGACCAAGCTTGCACCCCTCATTTAGATCGATTCTGCTTGTATTTGGAGGCCTTCTATACTGGGCTAAGGCTTCCTCTCTCCATTTTTATTGTAGCTCTTTTCTATTTTCTGAATATCTCTTTAGCTTCTATGGTGCCGAACTCCTTTAGATTCATAATAGGATTTCTTGCTCTCTGCATATCCACCGAAGTTCAGCCCACCATTTCACTTTTCTGAACTTACTTTACTTTCAAGCATCATCCTACTGTAAAGAACTGGTGGTATGTTTCACCCAAGTCTAGCAAAAAGAAATTGCTCAAGGGTGCCCCTCCTCTATCTATAATTGAAAAGAGAAGTTCGTCTTTGTTTCTTGTCCGACCTTATACTTAAGACTCTCTCCTTGAAAAAATCTAAGGGATTTAGTCCACCGAGCTCCGAGATTAGAGAGAGAGGATCAGGAGTCAGTTAACAAAATTAAAGATTATCGAACTTCTCTTGTGTCCGAGCTAATAAAAGAACAAACTCTATTCAAACTCGGCCTCAGCCCTCTGAATCCAGCAAGTATATAGTCGAGTTTGTGGGTTACCCCCTTCTTCTTCATTCTTTTCTCTCTTTCTTCTCTCCTTTTTTTGTTTTAAACTATACTCCTTTCTTCATTGTAGAAATGGATGCTAAGGCAGTCGAAATGCTCAAGATGGGGCTCCCAGCCTGCAAGAGGAAAGGGAAGGCACCGGACGAGAGTTTAAAAAGGATAAGAGTTGACATTTTGAGCTCTACGGCTCCTGTCAGTGCCACGAATATACCCCAAAAGTTGTGCCTGAAGTTGAGCCTCCTCCCACTGCTGAGTTCAATGCCACCGTCGAGGTCACCGAATCTTCGATGCCGCTGAGCCCTCCTATTGAGGCCCAAGTCCTAGAGCCTTTTATTGAAGGGGAGAAGGATGCGGAGAAGAAGAAGACTAAACAGGCCCTAAGAAAATCCCAATAGAAGGACCACCGCAATGGGCCCAATAGCTCCGACGAAGAATTGGGGGAGAATTTCTTCAATAATCATGAAATCATCAGGGGTTTGGTCGACGGGTTTACCATACTCAAAGTCATAGATAGGATCATCGACGCTAATGTCAACCAATGCACTTGGGATTCACTCGGATCCTTTCTTGAGGTAGTTGCTTCGTCCTTCTTTTTCTTTTTAAATTTCTTAATGCTTCCTCATCTGCACAACCCTCTTCATCATATATATATATATTTTAATAGATGGGCCACCAACTTCTTGGCTACATCAGATCACTAAACCACTTAAAGTCGGAGCTAGTGAAGGCCCAAGAGGATCATCAAGCCGAGGTTAAGCACCTAATTAAGGAGAGAGACAAGGTTGATCGCTCTTTGAAGGAAAAATCTATTGAGGTTGAAGGTCTCCAAGAAGTGCTCCATAAGGAGAAATAAACATCAGCAGAGTTGAAGACCGCTTTGGGCTTAGAAGGAGAGAGGAGGAGAAAGGCTGAAGTCGAGACTATCGAACTAAAGGAGCAGATTTCGAGGTAGACCTCGGAGGTGATGGTCCGAGTGATAGAGGAGTCCGAGGTCTCTTCCAAAATGAGAGACCTGAATGTCAAATTCAGCCAAGAGGCCTTCAACAAAGGATTCGAGATTTGTGAGGATAGGGTGGCCAGCAAGTTTCTCAAGCTTGATCTTAGTTTCTTGTATGAAGGGATTTCTGAAGATGAAGCGGAACCATCCACTGCTGCGATCGAGCTCCTTCCTGCCGAGCCCGCCAATGAAGAGCCAGGATCGATAGATGCCATGTCAGACTCCTTGTCAGCTCTCCCAAAGGTCTATGACCTCTTAATTTATATTTTTTCATTTCATTTGTTTCTTTTCATGTACTTTAAAAATATTTTAATCAATGAAGATAAGTTTATTTTGATAGCAAATTTCTTTTTTTGCAAAATTTATGTTGTAATGTTTTCATGCTCCATGTGTAGTCTCCTGTCGAAGCTAACCTCCTACCTTAGGGTGTTCTCTTAAAGGTCCATATAAAGAGCCTAAGGAGGAAGGTTCAGCATCTTAAGAAAAAATTAGGGGAGACTGAAGATGAGCTAAAAAAATCAGAGAAGAACTATGCCGACGTCGTTGCTGAAATTAACCACTTACATCAATCATCCAGACAACTATTCAAAGAATATAATACCAAGAAGTTCCACCTGAATGAAGAGCTCGAGGAGGTCAAGAAGGGAGCAAGTGAGAAGTCCTAGACTTTAACAGCCAAAGCTCGCTCCCTTGAAGTTGAACTCAACATGGCAAAGAAAAAAATTGATTGTTGGAGGGAAGCTCGGCGTGGTCTACCAACTGAGAGAAGTTTGGCTGGGATTGATCCAAGAGATTCTCAAAATTTCAAAATTAACTTCACACCACCGAAACTTCATACAAGAGTTATGAGCTCAACTGGAGTGATGAAATCATCGGTCTCCAGCAGCAACTTCGAAAAGTAGATGAGAAGATAGCTGGTCTTAAAAGACAATTAGCAGAGAGTATGGAGGCTAGCTCGATCAGAGAATCAAATGAACTTCTTTTCTTAAGAAATTCTTTGGAGACCCTATCAACGACATATGCAAAAGAATTGGCCCAGCTTCAATAACTAAAAATCCAATTGACTTATGAGCAACAAGCTATTAAAGATGCAGAGGTCGAGTCAGAGGTTCTAAGAAGATAGTTGTGGAAATCCAAAGATAATTACTGACAGGCTGATAAGTTATTTATAGAGAGTCTGTTGAAAAGGAAGGAACTTGAAGAAGAGATTACTAGCTTGAAGTAATCTTTAGCGATGGCAGGGGTCAGTAGTCCGAGGTTCAAAGAATCTGATCCTTCTTAGGACTTCATCCATTTTATCTTTTTGTACATAATCTTGCAGACCTTTATTTTGTAATGAACTTTAACTTTAATAGAATGATATTTTCTTCAATTATCTCTTTGTCTTGTATGGATTTGATGTTCGTTGATTTTTTCATTTTCTTCACCTCATCTTTTAACAAAATGACCATCAAAAAATGCCTTCATCTTGTCTTAGATAACTGTAGGTTTTTATCCATATTAGAATAAGATTTTTCTCTTGTTCTTAGCATGGTTGGGATTTACCCTTGTCAAGTCGAGATCCTTATCCTATTTTTGATAAGATCTCTGGGGCACTAGAGGGTCGCTGAAAGGGCCTCTTCCCTCCTCCTGTCTTAAATAATTGAAGGTCTTCATCCATATCAGAACAAGATTTTTCTCTTATTCCTAACATGATTGGCCTTTATCTTATCCCCTTATCAGGATGAGATCCTCCTTCTGTTCCTGATGGAGTTGATCTTTATCTTTATTAGGATGAGGTCCTCCTCCTATCCCTAACAAAGTTATTAGAGTACAAAAGGATCATTGAAAGGATCTCTCTCATCCTTCTATCTTAAATAATTGAAGGTCTTCATCCATGTCAAGATGAGGTTCTTCTCTTATTTCTGACATGGTTGGCCTTGATCTTGTCTTCCTATCAGGATGAGGTCCTCCTTCTATTCCTGATGGGGTTGACTTTTATCTTTATCAAGATAAGATCCTCCTTCTATTCCTAACAAAATCATTGGGGCATAAAAGAATCATTGAAATGGCCTCTTCTCTCCTATCTTAAATAATCAGAGATCTTCATCCATGTCAGGATGAGGTTCTCCTCCTATTCCTGATATGGTTGGCCTTTATCTTGTCCTCCTATCAGGACGAGATTTTCCTCCTATTTTTGATGGGGTTGGCCTTTATCTTTGTTAGGATGAGGTCCTCCTCCTGTCTCTAACAAAATCACTAGGATACAAAAGGGCCGTTGAAAGGGCCTCTTTCTTCCTCCTATCTTAAATAACTAGAGGTCTTCTATTTTGTTTAAGGATGAAGTTTGGTTAAGTCATTTCCTTCCATTATATAACTTTGCGACAAAGAACAAGGGTATTGAAAATAATAAAGTTTTATTAAGACAAGATTATTGATAATACATTCTCAAGTTCTCCAAGTTTCAAGGTTGCGGAAGTGCTGGCCCTTCAAGCTTCTTCAGATAGTATGTCCCTGGATGGATGATTTCCATGACTTCATAGGGGCCTTACTAATTCGGTATGAGCTTTCCTTGGTTTTGAGGTTGCAAAACATTCGCTCACCAGAGTACCAGATCTCCTACTTAAATGTCTTGCTTCTGACCCTGGAGTTGTAGTAGCGGACTATTCTTTGCTTATAAGTCGCCATTTAGATTTGAGCTTTCTCTCACTTTTCTTCTAACAGATTGAGATTTGCTTTGAGATCGTACGAGTTACTTCCTTCATTAAAGGGCTCAACTCATGCTAAAGGAAGCTGGAGTTCGACTGGAATAACTACCTCTATTCTAAAGGCTAGTGCAAAGGGGGCTTCTCCAGTAGGCAATCTTTGGATAGTTCGGTAAGCCTAGAGCACATAATAGAGTTCATTTATCTACATGCCCTTTGCCCTCTCAAGTCTTGCCTTTATCCCTTGAAGAAAAGTTCTAGTTGTTACTTCTGCCTCACCATGCACTTGCGAATGAGCTACTAATGTGAAGTGATGAGATATGTTCAGATCTTTGCAAAACTCAGTGAACTTTGCACCTACGAACTAATTCCCATTATCAGTAATTAGTGTTCGAAGTACACCAAACCTACAAATAATTGACTTCCAAATGAAGTCCTACACTTTAGTTTCAGTGATCTTCGCCAGAGGTTCGACCTCAACCCACTTGTGAAATAGTTTATTGCCACCAGTAGGAACTTTTGCTATCCAGATGCCACAAGAAAAGGTCCAAGTATATCCATCCCCCATTGTGCAAATGGCCAAGGGGCGTCTAATGGTGCGAGCTGTGAAGCCGACTGTCTTTGAATGTTTGCATTTCTCTGACACCTATCACATTTTTTCACATAATCCACCACATCTTGGTGCATTGTTGGCCAATAGTATCCCTGATGGAGTAACTTATATGATAAGGATCTTGCCCCTGGATGATTTTCATAAATTTCTTCATGAATTTCCCTCAAAGCATAGTTGGCTTCCAAAGGTTAGAGACATTTGAGGAGTGATAGGAAGTACGACCTCTTGTGCATCTTATTTTCATATAAAATATAGCGGAAAGCTTGATTTCTTAACTTTTAAGCTTCTTTACGGTCTTTAGGAAGAATTCCATCTCTGAGATAAGCAATCAATGGATCGATCTAGCTAGGCTTATGATCAACTTGCATTATTGCCTGGGGCTCTTTCGAACTTGGGTGTTGCAGGACTTCAAAAAGAATTTCTTTTGGTAGTTCATTTGGGGCTAAGGTGACTAGCTTAGAGAGGAGGTTGGCTCTAGTGTTCTCCATCTTGGGGATTTGCTGGATATCAAAATTATTAAAGGTTGAGATCAAGCTTCTTACCTTTTTCAAGTACTTCTTCATGCTTTTCTTTCGAGCTTCATAATTATCACTAACTTGCCCCAAAATCAGCTGAGAGTCACTGTAAACCTTTAGATATTCTACTTTTAGTTCTTCGGCTATTCTTAGTCCTATAAGTAGAGCTTCATACTTTGCTCTATTGTTAGTGGTGGAAAAGTCAAAGCATAATGCATACTCCACTACAACTCCTTTCAGATTGATGAGAATAAAGCCCGCACCTGCTTCAAAAGCATTAGATGAACCATCCATATATAATGCCCAAAAGTCTTCAAGGAGATCAGCCCTCTCTTCAGGGGAGGTAGGGATACGAACTTCTTGGTGCTCTAGTTCAGTCTCCTCTAGAATAGAGCACTCCATTATAAAATCGACCAATATTTAAGCTTTAATGGATGGTCGAGGTTGGAAATGAATGTCAAACTTAGTTAACTCGGTCGTCCATTTTGTTATTCTTCCTGAGGTGTCAGATCGATGTAAGACTACCTTAATGGGTTAATCAGTAAGAAGAGTAATTGTGTGTCATTAAAAATAAAATTGAAGCTTTCTAGCTGTAATCAACAAAGTATAAGTTAGTTTTTTTAATTTGGTGTACCTTATTTCTGCATCTCTCAAGACTCTACTTATATAGTATATCAGTTTTTGAACTTTCACTTTTTCTCTAACCAAGACGGCTCTAATAGCTATAAGAGACACGGCAAGATATAAGAACAGCTCTTCTCCAAGTTCGGGCTTGGCTAGGAGCAAAGGCAAATTGAGATAGTTCTTCAATTCTTCAAAGGCCTGTTGGCACCCAAGAGTCTAGTTAAAATTCTTGGGCTATTTTATGACTTGGAAGAAGGGCATGCGACATTCTATCGATCTTGAAATGAAGTGATTTAGGGATGCTACCTTGCCTATGAGGTGCTGAACTTATTTTATTATTTTCATGGTGGTCATCTCTTAGATGGCTTAGATTTTTTTTGGGTTGGCTTTGATGCCATGCCTTGATACCATGAATCCCAAGAACTTTCTCGAGGTTACTCCAAAAGCACATTTCATAGGATTTAGCTTTATCTTGTGCTTCTAAAGGGTGCTGAAGTTCTCTTCAAGATCGGTAATATGGCTTAGAGAAGATCGGGTTTTGACCAGCATGTCATCTACATAGACCTTCATGTTGCGACTGATCTGCTCCTTGAAGATCTTATTCATCAGGAGCTGATAAGTTGCACCTATATTTTTAAGCCCAAAGGACATGATCCTAAAACAATAAAGACCACGATCAGTAATAAAAGTGGTCTTCTCCTTATTCTTTGGTGCCATTCAGATTTGATTGTAACCGAAGAAGGCATCCATGAAGGTGAGGAGTTCATGGCCTAAAGTTGCATCTACCAGTTGATCAATCCTGGGCATGGGATAGCTATCTTTTAGGCAAGCTTTGTTTAAGTTTGTGAAGTCTATGCACATCCTCCACTTGTTATTTATCTTTTTGATGAGAATGATATTTGCAATCCAGTCTGGATAGAGCACTTTTCAAATGAATCCTGCTTTGAGGAGCTTGTCGACCTCATTTATAATAGCTTTTTGCCTCTTAGGTGCAAAGCTGCATTTTTTCTACTTTACTGTTCGATGTTTAAGGTCCACACCCAGGCAATGCTCCATTACTTTTGCATCAATCCTAGGCATATCCATAGGCACCCAAGTGAAAACATCTACATTCTTTTGTAAGAAGATGATGAGCTACTTTCTGACTTTTTCTTTTAGATTGGAGCCGATCTTCATAGTATGTTCTTTATTCCTATCATCCAAAGGGATCTCCACACGATCTTTGATGGGTTCCTCTCTTTCTTCAGACATATCATCATGGGCATCAAACCCATCCACCGGATAAGGATCTGCTTGCCTTCCTCCTTGTAAGGCAATACTGTAATAGTGTCGAGCTAGTGCCTGATCTTCTCTAACTTCTCTGACTTCGTGCCTTGGTGAAAACTTTATTTTTAGATGATAAGTCAAAACTATAGCCCATAGTGCATTTAAATCAGATCGGCTGAGAATTGCATTATAGGCAGACGATGCCTTCACCACTAAAAAATTGACCTGGGCTCTGGATTGCCTTAGCTTCTGCCTTGCTACCATTGATAATGTTATTATTCCTTCCACTGGTACTACATCTCCTGTAAATCCCACTAACGAAAAATTTATCTATCTCATTCTGCTATCGGGTATAGATATTTTAGAGAAAGCATCATAAAATAAGATATCAGCAGAGCTTTTATTATCAATTAAAATACAGCGTACATCATAATCAATAATATTTAAAGTGACTACAACCGTATTATTATATGGAAGCTGAACTCCTTAGGCATCTTCTTCAATGAAAGAAATAGGCTCTTCAGTCTGCTATTTCTTAGCTGGCACATCGATCTTTCCCCATTGATGTCCTTCAATTATGATGTTGATAATTCCAAGGGGAGGTCGGTCTTCTTACAATTCATCCCTCTGAGGTGGCTCGAGCTGTGGCAACACTCTCGGATGATCTTCTGTTCTCTTTGGCTGGTGTTTAATAAATCGATCCAGCCGACCTCTTTTAATGAGTGTCTCGATCTCATTCTAAAGCTGGATATACTCTTCAGTATCGTGATCATGATCATGATGGTAGAGGTAGTATTTATTGGGATTGTGCTTCATCGGATGAGTCCGTATCATCTTCGATCTTGGCAGCTGCTTCCTTATCTCCATTAGCACTTAGGTCTTTGAGACATTCAAGGGAGCATAGTTATTGAATCTCTTGGAAGGGAAGTTCCATTAGGCCCTTTAATCTGGACTTCTCTGCCAATGAGCTCAAGGAGGAGTTCGAGATCGTCTGCGCTTGAGAGGAGTTCGAAAGTGCGGTCGAGCTTCACTCGACTTACTCTTAGGTGTGGGCTTACTGGATTCACCCACTTGCCACTCTCTTATGGTCTCATCATCCTTCAATTTGAAGGCCTCCTTAGCTCAGGTTAACTTTCAGCCTGGGCCAACATATCAGTAAAATCTCTAGAATACTTTCTTTCTAAGAAGGATAGAATATCATTCTTCTGAAGACTATCTTTCAGTACGGCCATGGCTATAAATTGATCCAAGTTTTGGACCTCTAGTGCAGCAGCATTGAAGTGGCTGATGTAAGCTTGGATAGATTCTCTTTTCTTTTGTTTTATCTTAATAAGAAAGTCCGAGCCTCATCTTGGATGTCGGCTGCTTATGAAATGAGCCATAAACTGATGGCTCATTTGGTCAAAAGAAAAGATCATACCCAACTTAAGACTCGAGTACCAATTTTTTGCTGCTCCCTTTAGGATAGATAGAAAAGCTCGGCATAGAATGGTGTCCAGTGCACCATGGAGTAGCAACATCATCCGAAAGGTCTCAAGATGGTCGATCGAATTAGAAGTCCCATCATAACTCTCGAACTAGAAAAGTTTGAAGTTCGGTGGGATGGGCTCCTGCATGATCTTGGCAGAGAAGGAGGGATCAGTGTAGATGTCATCATGGTGGATCGGGGCGGCATGGTGGAGCTCCTCAATCTGTCGATTCATGTCTTAGAGTTTTTGATTGAGAACGTCATCTCGATCATGGATCTCGAAGGGCCATCAACTATAGATAGAAAAAGTCTCCTCCGAAGAAGAATCATGATCGGAGCAGGGGCTCCCTACTCTCTACTTTTCCTTTCCAAGGGTAAATGATTTGCTGACCCAGGTTGTCCTTCTTGGTATCGATTCTTAAAGCTTTGGCTAGGAGTTTTCCAACTGGACTACCATCAGGGGCTACTGTATGGTTTGCACCATTTTGATAAGGTCTCAAACCTGCTGCATCAGCAGGTTGAACTGCTCCAAATCCACCATGATCATCGATGGAGGAGGTTGAGGTGTCGATGATGGTGTTGGAGCAGGCGAGTCTAGCTCAGATCTGATGGTGGAGGCAGTGGATCGCTGGATGGTTATCTTCTTTGGAGATATTTCTAGAGTTAGCTGGAGTTGAAAAGGTGAGACCGTCGACGAGACCTACAAAACAAAGTCCAAACCAGAGGCGGATGGCTCCGATAGGACCCTCCAATGCTCAAGTCAGTTCTTCAGTCAACTAGAATGGAGTGCTCAGGAAATAGAGAAGCAGAGTGATGGAAAGGAGGAGAGAGCTTAAAGAAAAATGTATCTAGAGAATCTTTTTTATAGATGGAGCATGTAACAAACTGATGGTGACAGTCATAACTATCTAATAGTGGGCCGCTCAAACCATGTGGAGTTTGTTATGAGAATGAGTTATTGTTTGTCACAACTTGTAGGCGATAGAGATCCCTCTATTGGAGTTCGGATGTAGATCGAAGACTTCGATGTATGTGGTGGACTTATGATCGATCGAGGCCCGTTGGGGGGCAATGTCTAGTAGCTTTAAGAAGTTCAAAAGCTTTCTGGGTTGCACATAAGTAGGTGCCCCCTAAATTGAGATCTGAAGTTCTGTGCCCCATCCTTCGCAGAGCGGTTGTTGTGTATCAGTGATTTGGCAAGGTTCTTTTGAATGGCTCTAACTGACAGGCATGGCAAGGATTAAATAGGTCCATGATTGGAAGGAGCACTACCGAGAGGAGTGTAACTGGAGAAGTTCATTCAGAAAGAATTTGACTGGAAGGAGCACTACTTGGAGGAGTTCATGCAGAAGAAATACGACTGGAGGAGTTCATCCAGAAGGAGCACGACTGGAAGAATTCATCCGAAAGAAGTGCAACTAGAGGAGTTTGTCTGAAAGAAGTGTGACTGAAGAAGTTTGTCTGGAAGGAGCACGATTAGAGAAATTCATCCAGAAGAAGTGCGATTGGAGAAATTTGTTTAAAAGAAGTGCAGCTAGAGGAGTTCGTCCAGAGTGAGTGCGACTGGGCCTTGAGCCTGTCATTCATTTTTAGTCATAGGGCAAGATTAGTAAAACAACAGTTCTCCTTCACTGTTCAAGATCATGCCGCTGGACTTCCACGTGCTTTTGAGAGGTTCTGTAGTATAAACTATTGCTGAGGGAATCGATGAATTCTAATAGGAGGGAGGTCGATGGCTAAGGAATTTGGCTAAGAACTTCGGCAGAGGTCATTTTACCTCCAACAATAGGTTTAAGAATAGCCAAAGAATTAAAAGTGGACCATGTGAAAGTCTATAGCGATTCTCAATTGGTAGTGGGGCAGGTCAATGGTACTTATGATGCTCGAGAGAAAAGTATGATAAAGTACTTGAAAAAGATGAAGAACTAAATCTCAGCTTTCGATAGCTTCAACATCAGCAGATCCCCAGAATAGAAAATACTAAGACTGATCTTCCCTAGAAATTAGCTACCTTGGCTTCGAGTGAATTGCCGAAAGAGGTCTTCTTTGAGGTTCTATAGAATCCAAGTTTGGAGAAATCTCAAATAGTAATGCAAGTCGACCATGAGCCTATTTGGATCGACCCACTCATTCTGTATCTTAAAAATGGTATTCTTCCCAGAGATCCTAAGAAAGCTCGAAAATTAAGAAACCAAGCCACTCATTATGTTTTATATGAGAATAAATTATACAAGAGGTCATATTCCTTGCCGCTTCTTAAATGCCTCCGACCTTTTGAAGCTGATTATGTATTAAAAGAAGTTCATGAAGGTATATGTGGAAATCACCTTGGGTTCAGGTTATTATCTTATAGACTACTCCATCAAGAATACTACTGGCCGACTATGCAATAAGATGCCACTGATTATGTCAAGAGATGTGATCGATATCAAAGAAACGCTAACATTCAGCGATAGCCGGCTTTATAACTCACATTCCTGAGTGCTCCTTGGCCTTTCACATAGTGGGGGATGGACATACTCGGGCCCTTTCCCATGGCTTTTGGATAGCCAAAATTACTTCTAGTGGTAGTAGATTACTTCACCAAGTGGATTGAGGTCGAACCTCTGAAAAAAGTTACTAAAGCTAAAATGCAAGACTTCGTCTGGAAGTCAATAGTTTGTAGATTTGGTCTATCTCAGACTCTCATTACTCATAATGGATGTCAATTTGCAGGAGCAACATTTGTCGAGTTCTGTAAAGACCTGAACATCTTCCATCATTTTACATTAGTAGCTCACCCACAGGCAAATGGCGAAGCCGAGATAACCAATAGGACTCTATTGCAATAAATTAAGGTAAGGCTTGAAAAAGCTAAAGAAACATGGGTGGACAAACTCTATCATGTTCTCTAGGCCTACAGAACCATCCAAAGGTTACCAACTGGGGAAACTTCATTTGCTTTGGCTTTTGGAGCAGTGGCAATCATCCCGATTGAACTCAAACTTCCTTCAGTGTGAGTTGAAGCCTTTAATGAATAGAATAATTTATAAGATCTCAGAGCAAATCTTGATCTATTGGAAGAAAAGCAAAAAAGGGCCTAAATTTAGATGGTAGCTTATAAACAGAAGGTGGCTCGCTACTATAATTCTAGAGTCAGAAGTAAGATTTTTAAAGTAAAAAATCTAGTACTACGGTAGGCAGATATCTCATAGCCACAAAATCAAGAAAAGCTTGCACTAAATTGGGAAGGCCCTCATGAGATTATAGAAATCGTCTGACTAGGATCTTATTACCTGAAGGAGCTCGAAGGAGCTATACTCCCATGGCCTTAGAACTCAAAAAATTTATGAATGTACTATTAATGAACCCATTTTCAATAACATTTTTTTTATTTTAATATTCTTGTCTTTGGTGCAAAACTATGCAATAGCAGAAAATTATCCAACTAAACTTCATTCTCAAACAAAGTAGAAGGCCTTCAGTTCTTAAATAGGAGGTTAACCTTATCTTAACGAGAGTGAAGGCCTCTGATTCTTAAATAGAAGATTAACCTCATCTTAATGAGGGTGAAGGTTTCCGATTCTTAAACAAGAGATAACGGAGAGAGGCCCTCTCAATGGCCCTTTTGTGCCCCGACAATCTTATTAGGAACAGGAGGAGAACCTCATCCTAATAAAGATAATAGCCAACCACATCAGAAATAGGAGGTGAACCTTATCCTGACGTGGATGATGATCCTCATGGAGGATTGAAGGCCTTCAGTTCTTAAATAGGAGGAAATGGGAAGAGGCCCTTTCAACAGCCCTTTTGTATCCTAGCAATCTTGCTAGAAATAGGAGGTGGACCTCATCCTAACAAAGATGATAGCCAACCACATCAAGAATAGGAGGACTTCGTTCTGACGTGGATGAAGACCACCATAGAGAATCGAAGGCCTTCGATTCTTAAACAAATGGTACATTACAAGTATGAAAACTTTCAATTCTTAGATAAGGAAATGCATTTGTTCCTAAATGAGTTCGAAGACTCTTGTTCATGGACAACGGGGACAGATATACAAGATGCAGGACAAAAGTTATTATTTCAAGATGACATCAACATCGAGCATGATAAGAAAATAAAAAGATTAGTAAGCATCAAACCAGAGCGGAATGTAGAAGGATAATTGAAAGAAATATCACTTTATTAAAATTAAAGTTCATTATATAGGTCCTCAAGACCAATTACAAAAGAAAAGAGGAAAGAAGAGAAAAGAGAAGAGGATGAAAAAGAAGAAGATGAAGTCTTGTTTAGACTCAGACTTCGAACTTCCGCTCCCAGCCATCATGAGGGAGTGCTTCAGATCTTGCACCTTCTCTTGAAGCTCTCGCCTTGCTATTAAGCTCTTACTTAGTAACTTTTGAGATCTATGAAAGTCTTCCTCCACCTCCCTCAACCTCTTCATCAAAACTGTCGATTCAGCCTCCGCATCTTTTACAGCATTCTGTTGATAAACCATTTGAATTTTCTGTTACTGCAGCTCGATCCTCTCCTTTTCATAAAGCTCAAAAAGGTTCTCCATGGTTCTCCTCAGGGAATTAATTTCTTCAGAGTCCCTACTCAAACTTGCTTGGGCCCCATCTGCCAACCACTTCTAAAGTCTAGCATTCTCCTCCTCGGCTTTCTGAATTGTCCATTGAAGCTCAGCAATTTGATTGCTCCAACCCATCTCGTAACTCTTGTAAGAATCTTCAGCCTTGCGCTGGTCTTGAAGCTTGAAAAACCTTTTGGACCAATCCAGTCATACTCTTTTCGACTGGTGGACCACATTGAGCTCCCCTCTAATAGTTGGATCTTCTCTTTGGCTGCATTAAGTTCGATTTCGAGGAAGCTGATCTTTGCGATCAATGCTCAGGATTTCTCGCCAGCATACTTCTTGATCTCTTCAAGTTCTTCCTTCAAATGGTCCTTCTTCTCAGTAGATTCCTTGAAATCTTTCTTGCATGCTTGGCGAAGATGGTTGATTTCCAAAGCAGCTTCAGCATAATTCTTTTTTGATTTCTGAAGTTCACCTTCAATCTTCTTCAGTTTCTTATTAAGTTGATGAACTTCCTTCCTTAGCTTTTTATTAAGAACCTTCAAAGAGATACCTTGAGGTAGAGGTTCAGCTTCAATAGGAGACTGCACTTAATACATAAAATATAATGATAAAGAAGAATAGAAAAGAAAAAGATTTTGCTTTCATTAATTAAAATATTCGAATACATGAAAGATAAAAAAAGTACAATGGTTAGAGGTCTCAGACTGCTATGGGAGTAGTGGAGGAGCTCGACACAGTTTCAGCTGGTGCAGATCCTTTAGCAGCTGCAGGGGCAGACACAGTGGGATCAATGATACAATCTAAAAGTTCTGCCTTATCCTTGAAAGGTTCTCCTATTAAGAAGTCGAGATTCAATTTCAAGAACTTCTCTGTGATCCTTGATTGGTAGAGATCATATCCTTTAATGAAGGCTTCCTGAGCGAAGGCCACCTTGATGTCCCTTAGCTCTTTTGAAGACTTGAAGGAGGAAATGGCCTCTTTTGCCGCCCATCTCTTCTCTTCAGCAGAGTTCATTTCGACCTCCTTTCTTTTTCTTTCTTTCGAGGTCAGTACTGCCCTCAAGTCGGTAGATGTCTGCTCCTCCCTTTTGAGCACCTCCTGTAGATGACCAACATTGGCCGAGAGATGGCTCATCTTAGCCTTGTATCCTTAGGCCTCCTCTGCAGCTTTTGAGGCCTCAGCTTTCTCAGTGTTGATCATCTCGATGTTAGTAATCAATTGGTGGCCGACTTGCAAGCAACAAGATCAGTTATACTTATGAAGAATTCATAACCGAACTTGAGAAACAAGGAAAGAAATCACTACCTCAAGGTATGCCCTAAGGGAGTCCTTAACCCGCTAATCAAGGTTGGTACAAGTAATCCTCTTGATGATGTGTGAAAGGATATATGCATCAACCAGGATCTTAACGACCCTCTAATCATCGAAGGAAGCATTGTCCCAATCGATGCTATCATCACTAGATTCCCCTAAATTGTATTGGGGTCGGGTTCTTATGGTGATCGTATTCTTCTTCTTCCTCCTCATTTCCTCGTCAAAGAGAGGAGCTAAAACAAGGACCTTGGTAGGTAGGCTCAAGGTCATCGGTGGCACTACGGCTTCTGGAGTGGGGTCACCTTCTGCTAGAATGGTGGAGCTTGAGTCCTTGACTTTCGCCTATTTGGACAATTTTTTGGAGGCCTTCTTCTTTCTTTTCTGAGCTTGAAGCCCCCTCGATAGCATCTCAATTTTTTTAGGAGTCATTTCTACAATAATAGCAAAGCCGAGGTTAGAAGAGAAATAAGAAGAACAAAAGAAGATGAATATAAATACCTTTAGGGTCGAGTGGGCTTAAGCCTAGATTGAACAGAGTCTGATTGTCAAGAAGTTCGGATAATTAAGGAATCTTATAATCCTTCAACATATTGATTGAATCAAGATCCGACCTCTCTAACTTAGGAGCTTGGCAAACTGATCTCTTAAATACCCCCAGGAAGGAAGTCTTAACTCTAAAGTTGGACAGGAGATGAAAAAAAACTTTTTCTTATAGTTATGAATAGAAGAAGGGGCGCCTGTCAATAGCCCCTTCTTGCTAAATTGAGGGAAGAGATACCATCAATCTTTGGTGGTGGAATTATGTTTGAAGGTAAAGTAGTTGCGGAGTAAGAAAATGGTAGGATGAACTTTGGCTGAGATACAAAGAGAGAGAAATTCTATGATAAATCTAAAGAAGTTCGACACCATGGAGGTTAAGGAAATGTTCAGAAAGAGAAAAGTGCTACTATAAAAGGAAGAAGTGGAAGTTTTAATCCAACACAAAAGGCCTCTAAATACAAGCAAAAGTGACCCGGGGGAGGGGCATAAGCTTGACCGCTCGCTTTGGGAAGCTTCAGTTCATATTTGGGAGGAATTCTATACTGGATCCTTATAAAGAAAAGATCTTCAGAATGCAAGGAGCAGGGAATGGTCTCAGGGATGAAGGTTGGCCAAGGTGCCATAATGGGTTCGGTAGTTTTCCTAAGGCTAAGATCTGGTAAGCTCAGATGGGCCGGGCTCCTAGAGACCAAGATATTTTGGAAGACATCTGGATTAAACTTAACTTGAAAAATCCTCAAAAAATTGGAAGAAAAGGGCTATGAAATTTTTGAAAGAACCCAAAAAGAATAGTAATCTTTTATGAAGAAATCGAAAGGACAAAGGCAGAAGAAAAGCAAAGAAATGTAAAGAAAGGGATTGGGAGACTAACCTAAGTCAGTCAGAAGACTCAAGAAGATGGTTGAAAAATAGGAATGTAACACTCCACCCCTAAATCTGGATGATGGTGCCACATTCCATCCTTATCTAAAGGTTAAGAAAATTTCTAAACTATACTTAAGTTGAACTATAATGTTATTTAATCACCTACTATCGAGTAATCTGATCAATCCTTTAAAATCATTGCATAGGCATTTCAAACTACTCTACATTTAACAACATTATCTCAAGCTTCCATTTATCAAACTATGCTTAATACATCTGGTATTAACAATAAAATACATTCATTTATATTTAGCTACTAATACATAATATATACATTCCAAAACTCCTCCAAAAGTAAGGCCCTTATAAGCTAACACATACAACATAAAATTCTAAAATGCTGATACCAAACTCCCTTATGTTGATGCTAAACTAAGATGTTCCAATCTGCTGAGAGAAGAAAAATATAAAGCCATATAATGAGACTTAAAATTCTAGTGAGTGTATCCACTATCAATGGAAAACTTACTATAATTTTTATACTACAATGTATAGCATGTACCAATAAGCTTTTAAACAATTGAATAAAATAATATGAATCACATAAAAAAAAGTTCTTGTAAAGCATAAATCTTTGCTTACCACTGATGATACCATAATAATATATTTCCATAGGATTTTCAATGAGTATCCATATGACAATCACACCTCATATGAGCAGTCCCACTGACACACTCTCATATGGATAATCATACCACCAATCACATCCTTATATGAGTAGTCCTACCAATACACTCTCATATGAGTAATCATACCACCATCATAATACACTCTTAATTGAGCAGTCTCTCAATACACTCTTGGATGAGCAGTCCTCCACCATCATAGCACATGCTCAACTGAGTAATCCCTTGACATACTCTCAGATAAGCAGTCCTCAACCATCATAGCACACTCTCAACTGAGCAGTCTCTCGACAAACTTTCAGATGAGCAGCACCTCGATATACTCTCAGATGAGCGGTCCTCTATCATCATAGCACACTCTCAATTGAGCAGTTCCTTGACATACTCTCAGATGAGCAGTCCATCTCGCGGATATTGGAACAATACACTCTCATAGGGTTTACCTTTCCTATGAGCAACCTGTCCGAGCTTACAACACCAACAAGTCCTATGGCACATAAACAAAAATTAATTAAACATATACAAGATGAAACCACATAAGATATCACTATGACACTTGTTTAAAATCACTAAGTCATGCTTTTAAAACCATGTGTACAAATTCTTGCTTATGAAATACACAAAAGCTGTCTAGAAATCATTTCTTATTTTGATGGTTCTCAAACCATATATAAATAAAATCAACATAAGCTATAAAGTATCAAGAGAATATCTTGCTTTTCAAATAATATTTTTATTTGGCAAAATACAGTAAAAACACCATAGGTAGAATGAATTCACTCACCTCCTACTAGCTTATTGTTCCACTTTAATACTTGATTCCTTCAAAGCACCCTTTGAGAACTTTTTCCTTCCCTATAGTATTGACATATACTGATTAATACCATTTCACATGATTTTATAATCATAATTATGCATATCTTGCTTTTAGGCCTTTTCTTAGCTCTTTCAACTACTTACTTTTATTCTATTTTACTTACTTTGGCTTAGGCTCAACTAAACTTCAAGACACCTTAAGAATTTTATTAACTCAACTATATTTTCATCCACACCAATGATTCTTAGTTTAGTTGATATCTTTGCAACTTCTAACTAAATTTGTTCATACAGTTCCAACAAAAGAACAACATAATTATTTCTTTTTAATTCAATTTAGTTACTAAATTTGCTTTATAATGATATCCTATCTACTAATAATACTTAAAATATCCCTCTAAATATAATTTAGAGCTTAGAAACTTTACCTCAAGTAGTTGAAGCACTGCCAAAACAGGTTCCTTGCTTTCTTAATTTTAACAACCTTTCTTCTTCTTCACTCAATCATTTCTTGTTAACCAACTTTTCTTTGACTTTTTACGACCTTTTCCAACTCTTTTCTCTTCTCTAACCTTTCTATTTTACTTAGAAACTCAGAACAAATGAAAAGGAGCCGGTGGCTATGTGCTTTGGAAAAGAATAAACTATAAAAGATTTGTTAGGTGTCATTCCATAAGAATTCCACCTAATTCCCAGCTAAACAGGTGTTACTCTAATGAATTTCCAACTTTTAATTTGTGTCCTCAAATTAATGTCCTCATTTATTTTACTCTCCATTAACTTCAAAATATAAATATAAATAAGAAATACCCCCCTATTTAGAATCAATAAAAATATCAGAAAAATCAAAATTCTTAAGAATATGATCTCAAAACTTGGGTTCTAGTTTAAATTTCTCCAAATCTAAAATTTTTTTAATTTTCCTTCTCCAGAATGAATAGGTTAAAAGGTCTAAAAATTATTAAAAATTATTTTATGACTCACCAATATCCAAGAATCAATTACTATCATTTTTGGTTTCAAGAACATCCATATTTCATATAGCCCTCGATACAGGTGCTAGCTTTCAAACCTAGAAAATTTTCAGAACTCGAAATGATAGATAATCATAATTTATACTCAAATAGCTCAAATATACTATAAATAAACTACTATGCCATACATGCACAAACATAAATCTTTTAATTTCTTATTTTGTTAGTTTGGGATGTTACAAGGAAGGTAGATAAGAGAAACGCTGACGGCCGGAGGAGTTGCGATGAAAAAGGAGCGGGATGCCTAGAGGAGATGAAGAGTAGAAGGAGAAGAAGAGAAGCACATGTGAAGATGGTAAGTTGGGATGAAGGAGTTTAAATAGCTAGAAAAGAGTCAAGAGAGGTTATGATTGCCGATCCTCTCCAACCACCCCTTACCTTGCACTTGTCCCACCATAGCTGACGTATGGTAAAGCAGTAATGGCGCCATACTTAGAGTACCGTGTTAGAAGAAATTTTGAAATAGAAATCTTTTTGAAGTCATTCACTTATTAAGAAGCTTCGATGCCAGTCGAAAAAAGCCAAAACTTTTCACCTTTTGAAAGTGAAAATCTAGCAGAGGACTTTGGCAATTATAATTTCAGTACTCCCTTCATTCAATCTTCGAACTTGGGAGTAGGAAGATAAGTGTTAAGGATAAAATAACTCAAACTGAAGTTCAATAAGAAGTCCGGCCTTGATATGATTTCATCTAGAGTCATAGTAATCATGACGAACTTCAAATAAGCTGATCTCCTACTCCAATTCAATTCAAGAAGGTCGACCTTCAGACCATATATGCTGGATGATCTTCTCAGTTGTAACCATCTACTCTCTTTTAATGGCTGCAGAACACTCTCAAGGCATGATGAACTTCGTCCGACTGAACTTGAATAATGAAGGGCATGTTAACTAACTCTGGTCCTAGAATTAGCAGGATCCCATCAAATATTAAATTCTAACGCCCTTTGATTTTGTTTATGGCAAACCTCGAGTGTGGCCGAATTTCTTTACAACATACAGCATAACTCATCAACCTTACATCAGGAATCCCGTCCAACTGAATTTCTCTCTAGTCAAATTCTATTTCGGCTAAACTGCTTTGCTCTACTTTATGGATAGTGGTTGACTTTAAAAGTGGTCAAACTTCTTCGTTCTTTTCTGATAATTATAGATCTAACCAACTTATATCATGCATATTGACAGGATGAGTTTGAATAGTGAAAGGACTTCATCATCAGCACAAGTATGATTTTCAACCCAAAATAGCAACCACTCCATAGATAATGAATCACAACATTCCTTTAATCCAAACTTTTGGCTGATCTTGAAGGTAGCTAAACTTCTGAAAGTAGATCGAATGGCACTAGCAAGAAGTTCACCCATTTCAACTTCTAATCAATCTCGACATAGTCAAACTCCTTCAAAAAATCTGATAATGATTTTTATTGAAAGTTCTATAATTCTCTCTCTGGCCTCTAGCTTGAATACTCTCGTTAGTCCCTGGCCGACCTCGAAGATGGCCGAACTCCTCAAACCTATTGAAGGCAGCACCAATAGATCTTAATCGATTACAAGTTCACCACCTATCACTCAAAAGTCGATCTTTAAGTTTGAACTACCTAACTTCAAGTTCTCCATCCCAACATGCATAGCTTGCTAATAGATGCAGAAGCCATGTCCGAACTCCAACAAATAGAACCCAATCGCCTATAAATTATGACAAACGATGGTCCACTCTCCATAACAAACTCCACGTAGCCTGAACAGCCTATTAACATTTTGTTATGGCTATCACTTTCATTATGTTATGGCTATCACTTTTATTTTGTTATAGGCTCTGCCTATATAAGAGATCCTCTAGATATATTTTTCTCTCTAAGCTCTCATCTTCACTTATATTCTTCTAAATACTCCATTCTTATTGGTTGGAGAACTAACTTGACCATCGGAGGATCTTGCCAGAGCCACCACCCACCTTTGATTTGGACTTTACTTTGCAGGTCTCGTCGGCAATCTCATCTTCTCCAACTCCAGTGAATTCTGACGTCAGTACCATTTTCTACACCAATAGTCTTGATAATGCTCCTCCTGAAAAAGCCATCAAGTATCTTGATGTAGATTTCTAGAATTTATATTATCAGTTATATTTGTATCTATGTACCTATCCAGTACAAGTTTGTTATTACCAAAATACAAATAGACTTTAGAAGTGCCTCTAAGATATATGAGGATCCATATAATAGTTGCTTAATATTCCTTACTAGGATTTAAGAGAAACTTACTTACAACACCAACTACATGAGTAATATCTAGCATTATGTAAACAATGGCATACACCAAAATACCAACTATAGATGCATAAGGAATCTTCTTTATTTCTTTTTTATCTTTCTTACTTGCAGGACATTGCTTGAAACTTAATTTGAAGTGATATGCAAATGAAGAGCAAACTGGTTTGGTTTGGACTTGTTTATGTGGAATATTTATAACACCTTTTCGATATATCCCTTTTGAGATAACCAAAGGTTTTTGCTCTTCTTATCATGAGTAATTCTTATGCCAAGGATTTGTTTAGCCAATCTAAAATCTTTTAATGAAAAAGATATGCTCAACTCTCTTTTCAAGCTTTTAATCTTTTTAGTATCATAACTAATAATCAATATGTCATCCACATAAAGCAAGAAGATAATGAAATTTTCATCAAAAAATCTCTTTACAAATACACAATGATTAGAAGTAGCTTTGCAATAATGGTCTATCATAATGGAATCAAACATTTTATACTACTGCTAAGGTTCCTACTTAAGTCTATACAAGCTTTTCTTTAATCTACATATAAAATGTCCTTTGCCTTCAATTGCGAATCTCTTTGACTATTTTATGTAAATTTTCTCCTCTAAATTATCATAGAGAAAAGTAGTTTTTACATTAAGTTATTCAATCTCCAAATTTATGCTTGCAACTAAACCAAGAACAACTCTGATTGAAGACATTTTGATCACAAGCGAGAAAATTTCTTCAAAATTAATATCCTTTTTATGACCAAATCCCTTCATAATTAACCTTGTCATATAGCTTGGTTGTGAGCTATTCTCTTCAGCCTTCAACTTAAACACCCACTTATTTTTGAGTGTTTTCTTAAGTCTTATCCTTAGGTAGTTTTACTTACTCAAATATGTGGTTCTTATACAAAAATTTTTTCTCCTCCTACATTGCTTTTAAATACTCTCTTATTTGCTAATGATTCATAGCCTGTTAGTAGCATTCTGATTCTTTTCCATCAATGATCATCACATACTCATGAGGACAATATCTCTAAGAAGATCGATACTTTCTTATAGATCTTCTCAATTGAGACTCAACTGGTATGGATTTATCAAATGTGTTATTGTCATCTTTTTGTATATCATCCCATTATCATCATTCACCATGGTTAGAGGCACTAGATCTAGATCAACATAATTTCTACTGATAGAATCGTTGAAAAATATGTAGGGTTGCATAAATATATTTCAAAACTTTTTTGAAATAAGATACAGAGGAAGATAGAGATTAAACTATTTAATCTAATTATACATGTGATCTAATCACTAAACCCTACATCTAGAACCTATGATATATCAAGATGAAATCATAAATCTAGAAAATAAATTAGGTTGGTATTGATCATATCAAAACCATAGATCTAGAACTATTCTAGAAATCCTAGATCATATCTAGGTCAAGAAGAGATCGAATCTCTTACCTTCATGTAGGTCAAGAACATCGTAGCTGATTTCATTATTGTCCTTATTGCTTGGAGCTACACAATGTGTCTAGCCTCTACAAGTAGTCCACACAAAGTCGTTACTCTGATCGGAGGTTCATTGAACAAAGATCTGCTCGAAGTGCTAACTTCTTACGATCCCTCCTGATGGTTGATCTGTAAAAATATCTTCAGATCTCTTGGACACTCCAAGAGATGAAGATTATAAGAAGGATGAAGGGAGAAAAACCAACTCATGGATCTTCCAAAAGGAAGAAAATAAAAAGTTAAAGAAAAGTCCTAAGAGAAGACACATCTTCTCTTTCAAGACATCAATCATTGATATCTTGAATACATCTCCATGCCAGGACAAGAAGAGACTTTCTCCTCTATAAATTTTTCTCATGCTCGAGGTCTCTTTCTCTCAAATTTTTTTTATGAAAAAATCCTTTAAATAATAAGAAGAAAAGATCTCTCAAAGAAACCCTAAGAGAAGACCATCTTCTCTTCTTTTCTTCTCATCAGGACATGAATGATTCATCTCCAAATGAAACCTCAATGCCCCAACTATTGGAACACGCATCCACCGACACCCTTTCTTCTTTCTCTCTAATTTTTTCCATGGAAAAATCTCTGAAAAATATAGACAAAAAAAAAAGGTTAGAAAGAAGCTTTTAAGAGAAGACAATATTCTCTTATCTTTGTCTGCACAAGACATCAACTATTGATGTCTTAATGAAACATCATGGCCCAACTTTTTGGAGCACCCAACCTCCATGCCCTCTCTCTCTTCTTCTGATTTCTGTGGAGAAAAATCTTACAATATTTGATGCCAATGCCTCCTCAAAAGTAGGCGCCCCATAACAACCTTCTAAGACTAGGTCAAAACCTAGTTTAAGAAGGATTCCATCTTTTAGGGGGCGTCCAACACTTGGATGCCTCTCTCTTTAAATTTGGCATGAACACCATGAAATCCATGCACGAAAGGAAGAGAGAAAGGGGTGAACAAATTCTGGTGGGCATTGGGAAAAAATTCAAGAGAGATGAGGAGTTTTGGAATAGTAGGACTCTATCAAATAGAGTTCTAGACAAAAACTCTTGTCCTAATTTGACCAATTCAAATTATATTCTAAATAACTCAAGATATCGGGGCATGGGGAATCTTCTCTTAGGCATGAAATTTTTCATGTAAATATCAGGAAATAAAACAAGGGGCATGGGCTTTCTTAGGTGGCGCAAGGAAGAAAGAAGGAATCCTAGTCTAACTAGGATTCTCTTATATAGACTAGGTTAGGTTAACTAGGATTCTCTTATATAGACTAGGTCAAACCTAAGTTAAATCCTATTTAAACTAGATTTAATGCAATCTAATTAATAGTGATCCTAGTCTAACTAGGTGACTAATTAAATTAGATTAAATTAAAATTTAAATCTAATTTAAATTCTAAATCAATTAGGAACTAGATGCACTCAAGTCCTAGTCTAACAAAAAATTATTTTTCTTTGAAATTGGCTTATCCAATAAACCAATTGGACTTAACCCAATTAAATCCAAACCAATTTTAATTAAATCTAATTCAATTAGATTTGATCTTAGTCTAATTGCTCAATCAGATTGAGCCAATTAGTAATCCAATTGCTAATCGATTCTTCTGTAATACATACTTGATCGATCATCAATCACATTGATGATTTGATCATTAAATGATTCTCAATCATTGATCAATCATTCGATCAGGTAATAACCTTCTATGTGTATGACCCCATAGGTTCAAACCTAAGTTGGTAGCATAGAAACCAATTTTTATACTAATCGAAGTGACCATCTAGTAATAGTATCCGACATCCTAATAGATCAAATGTATGCAAAGCAACATTCTTAGAATCTTGGCCCATGGTTACCATATAATTCATCCTTTTGATCAATAATACTTAAAATGACTTTGAGTTAGCTGTCAAAACTCATACAAGTCATCCATATTATATCTAAAAATTTTACAAATCCCATGACTCCTCACGAGGATTATCCAGGCCTAGATTTTGCTAAATTGAAATATAGTGAGACATTCGCTTCCTGACTTAATCAAGAGTGGTCAATCCCATCTTGACTCACACACCAACTCTATAAGTACTTACTATACTCAGAAATCTTTTGATCCTATATTAAAAATATAGGTAGTCCAGCACCAAAATATAGTGAGTTGCTTGCAAGTCACCGTGGTGATTTCAGGTCGGAGGGATGCTTATACTCATTAGCCTTAACTTGCTACTTTTGATAGTAGAGTGCTACATTGATCATATTCAGTATAGATGTACTCCTATATCCTACCTGTATGTCATACTAGTATCTTCACACCACTTAGTTATGAGGACAACCAATGCATATGACATACAGCGACCTACACTCGATAAGTTATCATCCTAGTTAATAACTTATCATTTGATCATGAATAATTTAAGAACCATTCGATAAATCCTTCTTTATCGATTAAATATGGTTTTAAGAACTCCATCATAACTTAGGAGTTTATTTAAGAAAGATAGAATTTTGATGATGAATAAGTCAAATAATAATTATTATTTGATGATTTATATACTAATTTCAATCATCTATAACTTAGATGATTGACTTTAAAACATATTTTCTAACAACTCTCACTTGGACTAAAGCCAATCAAAATAATATTAAATATCCTATCTTCCACTTGAGCTCATAGAACTCCTATGTTTCAAGGCTATAGCAAATGGATTGGTCAAGTTTCCATTTTTCGTCGATCTTCTAAAGGTTGACATTATCCTGATCAAAATCTAAGATGATAGCGATGCAAAGTATGCTAGTCCTGTGGTGCACTTTCGATTCTTTAACCTGAGCTATGGCTCCAGTGCTATATTAGGATAGGATCATCGATGGGGGTGCCTCTCCTAGGTTGCTAATGAACTTATGTCACCACATAGCCTACACGATAGCAACACATGCTATGATGTACTCTACATCATTAATAGAATAGGCTATAGTATTCTGCTCAAAATTTTTCTAGCAGATTGCTCCTTCTATTAGGATAAATTCATGATTCGACACTCTACTGCTATCGTCTAACTAAAAACTAGAATCAAAATATCCATAAGTTTTAAGTTAGTTTCTCCATATTTGAGTCACTGGATCTTTGTATTTTTCAAATACCTAAGGATTATCTATATAATCTTTCAATGGTTCTCACTTGGATCAGATTGGTATCTACTCACTACCTCTAGTGAACATACCATGTTTGGTCTCATACATGAAAAAATAAGATGATACTAAACCTTTATTTCTTATAGTGCTGGAATATCATTTTCGATTAAGAGAATATCATCCACAGACAATATAAGGAATAACATAACAGAACATTTTATCCACTAACAAATGTAGGGTTCCTCTTTGTTCATAACAAAGACATATGCTCAAAATGCATATTTTAACTCTAAGATGACAACCAAAATGGGCTTTATAAGTCTCTACCTTCCTGTCTACGCTTCTTTGATTCTTTTGAAAATTCATTTGTAACTAATGAATTTTATCCCTTCAAGTGGATCAACCATTGTCCACACACTATTGATCTTCATGGACTTCAATTTAGATTTTATGGCTCCAAGCCACTTCTCATAGTTAGACCTCTACATTGCATCCATATAGATGATCGGATCCTTGTTGTGGTACTTTACCAAAGTATTTAGATTTTATGTCCCAAATCTAGATTTTATGTCCCAAATCTACATTGCAGCCAATTTAGATTTTATGTCCCAAATCTAGATACCAAAGTATTTATCCAGCTGATGTGGTACTTTACCAGATCTCCTTAAAGATGCCTCCTTAATGAGCTTTGGGTTTGAGCTAGTCAAATACGATTTTGTAGGTTTACTAAATTGTGTTAGTTCTTTCTACCGATCGAATTTTCTTAAGTTCAACTTTTTAGGCATGAGTTTTTTTTTAAGGAACTTCTTTTCCAAAAAGAGTATCTTATTGCTGAGAACAACTTTTACTTTTCAGTATGATAGAAGTAATAACCCCTAGTTTTCTTAGGGTACCCTATAAAAATACACCAATGGGACTAGGCTCCAAGTTTATCTATGTGCAAATATTTGATATAGGCCTGACAACTCTAAACTTGAAGGTGAGAGAGTTTAGGTCTACACCTGATCTGTATTCCATATGGAGTCTTTATGATAGATTTACTCTGTGTAAATTTTTAGAGTAAAATAAGTAGTCTCAAATGCTTAACCCTAAATTAGGCGGACTAGTAAAACTCTATCATGGATCGAACCATGTCTAACAAAGTTAAAATTTTTTTTTTCGATAGATTGTATTCCGAAAGGAGTCCATTATGAGAATCTCATTCTCTCTTAGATATATCAAAAACTCACTGGATAAGTATTCACCTCCTCGATCTGATCAAAGAGTTCTAATATCTTTTCCAATTTATTTTTCTACTTCATTATAGAATCATTTAAATAATTCAAATGATTCAAGCTAGACATAACCATACCTAGATAGGTCATCTATAATTACAATAAAATATTGATATCCTTCTCTAGCACTTAAGTTCATAGGTCCATATACATCACTATGTATAAGACTTAGAACTTCATCGACTCATCTTTTTCAGTAAAAGGTGACTTTGTCATATTATCAAGAAGACAAGACACAGGTTAGTAATAATTCACAATCATTGATGTCGAGGTTTTTCTCTAAAGCTAACTTGTTTATCCTATTCTCATTAATATGATTGAGCCTAAATGCCAAAAGTAGGCATCTATGACATTATCTTAACTTGGGAGTTTATTAGATGTGTATATTACACTTAACAAGCTGCATAAATATTATATGTCATTTCTTTATTATCCATGTATTATTACAACATTATTCATAATAATATTACAATAATCTTCTTTTATTAATAAATGATGATTATGTTTGGCAAAAAGGCCAACAAAGATCATATTCATTATAAATGATGGACAATAGTGATAGTCACTCTAAATGACAATATTCATATTGAAAATGAGGTCAAAATTTCTAAAGCTAGGATTAGAACTGGACTTTCATCCTTAATATAGAATAACCTATTGTATATGAATTATTTTAAGCCTAGAGACTTAGACTTTAGTCTAAAGGTTCTTTCACTATTTTGTACGAATTGGTAGCCTCTACCTCTAATTCGAGAAATTACTTTAATTTTTTAGTAGGTACTAGAATCCACATAGACTGCACACAAGCTTGACTTTGGTCGGTCAACCCATGTGCATCTATGGATGGGTTCTTTAATCAATTATTTCTGTAAATAACTTCTAGTAGTTTAATTTTATCCTTAAAATCTAATCAGCAGGCTTTGGCCTCCATTGTAAGGATCCGATTAGGTCCAACCATTAATATGACCATACTCGGTACATATAACCAATGAATGATTAAGTCCAACTTTGGTTGGTCAACCTAACCACTATTAGAGAGATATTTTCAAGTTATCATATTATGAATGATAATTTCATTAGTCAATAAGCACCAAGCCTTTGGGCCTTCAATGATTATTGAGTTAATAGACTCATTATCACCCAACTTAATGGGAGGCTATGACTCAGTTATCCCCATAACTTTATTATTTTAAGAACCTAATAATTTTAGAGAATTTAAAATATTAGTGATTTGAGGATAGAAAAGACATGGACCAAATTGCTCCCACTGACTTCATTAAGTCAAATTCGGCCACTGACTTCTTAAATCATTGATGAGGATTAGGATTAATTTCAGTCCATGGATACCTAAATCAATATCACTGAATAAAATCAGTCTCATTGATTTTCTATGTGACATGGGTTAGCATGAAATAATGAGCAACCTAATCAAGACCTGATTAACCAAATTAGCCTAGTAAGTGAGATCGGTGGGAGGATCTGTCAAGGCTTACCTTAGACACCATAAAAAATGGTCAGATAAGTGGACTGTCGATTAAAAACCACTAGTCTAGAAATATCAAACTTATCTTTGATATCAATCAATATGTCAGTTTTGATTTAGTCTACCTAAAGACTTGGGCTCGACCATGGAGCTATGATTAGTGTCCATTTATTAGATGTATGGACTTTGATCAGCTATAACTATTAAATTGACCTATAGAAAAGAAATGACCTAATCTTAATTAACTATTAATTAGGTTTGATCAATTTTTTAACTTAGTCCATATTCAATCTAACCTTAGGTTTAACCCAGTTAATGACCTGATCAAAGCTAATCCATTATCCTTTAACCCATATTTTATGAAATTATCTTAGGATCTTCAAATCATAAATCTAGACCCTAAACAATCACTTAATTCTTAATTAAGTTCAAGGCTTATGGATTAGGGATTTAGAAGTTCAGAACTAGTCTCTGATTTCAAGTTTTGAAATATTTTCAATGTGTAAACAATTTACGTTGAATCATATTCAATTCATAGTTTTAGATCTGATTTGTCTTATTGTTTAGATCATGTCCAAGGGTTTTGAATCTAGAGTTTTGCAAAAAGTGAAGGTTTTCAGTGCAGGATTTCTAGCCCTATTTTTGAAACTTTTTTGAAAATTCATTAAATGGAGTAGAACATATAATTAATCTAATTAATTATTAGCTACCGATCATATCAGAAAACTCTATACATAGGATCTAAATATGATATACATGCTTTGAATTTGAAAACTAAATGGATAGCAGTAAACTATTTATCACTACACTATGTATTCAGAACATGATACCTTAAGTGGATAGTCAATCACCATAATTTGATCATCATGAGAAAGGTTCACTCATCATAATGCAACCACACAGTATGTCTAGCCTCCGTGGATTGTCCACACGAGGCTCCTAATCCTGATTGGCTCATTCCGAGTGCTAGCTCAACGTCCAAAAATTTTGATGGCTAATTTCAATCGAATTCCTTCGATCTTCATCGATGGATTCTTCAAACACTTCAAATTACTAGTAGACATAGTAGAAAGGTAGAGGAGGTTCTTCCTAAAATTTGGTAGGCTCACAACACTCGTGGCTCATACAAACTCTTCCTGAACTCTAAGCAAAAATTCTAGGGTAAGCACACATCCAAAACCCTGCGCCTCACTATTGTTTTTCTTTCTCTAGAAATAATTTTTGTATTTTTCTTTTGCACAAGGGGGGGCTTATGAAACTAGGTTTCCCATTTAGATAATTTTTGCATGCCCCAAGGAAGACTCCATTTATTTTAATGCAAAGCCGATTTTTCAATGCATAGAGGAGATAAGAATGGTTGGTGGTCCATTTGAATTCAAACTCATTTTGAATTCAAATGGTAACCAACCCTCTCTTATCCACCTGGGGTGTGAGAAAGCTAGAAGCACACCCTCTTTGTGCATGAATTCCCTTACAAGAATCTCATTCTCATTGAGATTAAAATGGGCACACAAAGGAGAGGTGGCGCATGGATAAGAATGGCTTGGTTTCATTTAAATTTGAATCCTATTCAAATTAGAAATGTTAACCACCACTCTTATCTATTTGGGGCATTGAGAAGGTGGGCATGAGACCCCTTTGTGCATGGGAAAACCATACGAGAACATTTTCTCATGAATTTAAAAGTGTGCAGAAACAAAGGATGAGGTGGCGGGTAGACTAGTCAAACTAGCCTAGATGAAATCTTATCCATTTGAACCCATTCCAATCCAAATTGGTTAGGCCCAATTAGATCAGATTAAACTCAACGTATTTAGACTTAATTAGACTCAATTAAATCTAAATAAAATTAAAAATTGATCAAGCCCAACTCCTAATCAAATCAGAGATCAAACCTCTTTAGCGATTAGGTCATCTCATAACCTAATTGGGTCAAATCCAACTGAATCTAATTCAACTGGACTTGAACCAAAACTAATTACTTAATTAAATTAAATTAATTAATGATTAAATCACTAATTAAACCTCTCATAAATATAGAGTCCAATTCTGGTGGGTATCCGGACAACAAAGTCCATTGATATGAAATCCTGATTGAAGAGTCCCAAACTAGTGGAACTCTTGACCTACATGCTCGAAATGAGTGAAACTCAAGATCACAAAGTCTAGACTCTCAATCACAGAGTCTCAGATAGGTAGGACTTAGAGTCCCAGCCTAGTAGGACTCTTGGTCGAAGAGTTCCAGTCTAGTAGAACCCTTGACCATAGAGTCTCAGTTTGGTAGGATTCTTCACCAGCCATCAGATCAGGTAGAAACCTTTAATATGTGTGACTCCACAGGTTCAAGCCTAAGTTGGTAGCACCGAAACTATTTTCTATACTAATCGAAGTGATCATTTAGCAATGGTACCCGATGTTCGAATAGATCGAATAGTCACAATCGTAATATTCAGAATCTATGTGAATATGGTTACCATATTATCCATCCCTTTGACCTCTGTGTATAGGATGATTCAAGGTTAACCTGTCAATCCTAAAATACATCCAAATCATATCTCAAAGTAATTAGTCTCGTAACTCCTCACTAGGACTACCCTGGCCAAGATTTTTGCTAAATTGAAACATAATTAAATACAGCTCCTGAATCGAAGTGGTCAATCCCATCTTGACTCACACACCAACTCCTCAAGTACTTGATCGTATTCAAAAATCTTTCATCACCGAATTAGAATTCAAAGCATAGTGAGTTTCTTGGAAGTCACCATGGTGATCTCAGATTAGAGGGACACTTATATCCATATTTCATTGGAGCAAATCTTGACAGTAGAAAAGCTCCAGAGTTGATCATGTTCAGTGCAGATGTACCCCTACATCTCACCTGCATGCCATACCAGTGTCTCCACACTTTTTGGTTAAGAGGACAACCAACCCATATGGCACATAATGAGCTACACTCGATAAATATTATCATCCTTAGTAACAACATATCATTTGATCGCGAACAGATTTAAGGACTAAACGATAAATCCTCCTTTGTCAATTCTAAATAGTTCTAAGGACTTCACCACAACATAGGAGTTTATTAGAAGATGATAGAATTTATGATAAAAAAATATCAAAATAACTTTTATTTATTTATAATTTATATATAAATATAAAAATTAGCATAACTATCAATAGGCTGACGATTGACTTTAGGATATTATCCCCAACAATCTTCTACTTAGACTAAAGCCAATCGGTGCAGTATCTAATACCCATTTTTGACTTAAAGTCATCGAACTCCTTTACCATAATAACTTTAGTAAATGGATCGATCAAATTCTTCTTTTCATCGATCTTCTGAAGATCAATATCATCTCAATCCATCATCTTTCGAATAAAGTGGTAGCAGCACAGAATATGCTTCATCCATTGGTGTGCCTTGGATTCCTTCACCTGAGCAATGACTCCAGAGCTATCATAGTAGAGCAGAATTGGAACATTAAGAGAGCATGCTACTTCGAGCTCGGTGATGAATTTTCTCAGCCACAATACTTTTTTAGCAGCATCTAATGTAGCAACATACGCCACCTCACACACTGAGTCGATCACGGTATGCTACTTGGAACTCTTCCAGTAGATAGCTCCATCATTAAGGATAAAGACATATCCTGATACACTTTTATTGTCATCATGATCAGATTAAAAATTGGAGTCTGTAAACCCCACAAGTCTTAAGTCAGACTCACCATAAACAAGCCACTGGTCCTTTGTATTTGTCAAATACTTCATGATGGTTTTAACAATCTTCCAATGGTTCTCTCCTAGATTAGATTGGTATCTACTCACTATTCCTAGTGAGTATGCCACATTCGATCATGTATATATATCATGACGTACATAATAGAATCCACTGTCGAAGCATATGGAATTATGTTCATACACACTCTCTCTCTTGAGTTGTTATCGGACAATCTCTCTTTGAGAAAAAAATTTCATAGCCTATCGGTAGATAGCTTTTTTTGAAATTCTTCATGCTGAACTATTTCAGTATGGTATCAATGTATGTGGACTGAGATAATTCAAGCAATCTCTAAGATCTATCTCTATAGATCTTCATCCTTAGGATGTAGGAAGCTTCTCCCAGATCCTTCATGGAGAACTATGACGATAGTCAGATCTTTATTTCTTGTAATGCAGGGATATCATCTCGATTAAGAGAATATCATTTACATACAATACTAGAAATACAACCACTGGACCATTAGCCCACTTATATATGCAGGGCTCTTCTTTATTCTTAACAAAGCCCTATGTCTTGATCGTCCTATCGAAATGTATGTTCCAACTCCGAGATGTCTGCTTCAGTTCATAAATGGATCTTTGAAGCTTGCACACCTTAGACTCATCAATGGATGTGAACCCTTCAGGTTGTATTATATACACCTCTTCATCCAGCTCTCCATTCAGGAAAGTTATTTTCACATCCATCTGTCAGATTTTAGTCCAAATAGATAGCTATAATAAGCATAATCCAAATGGACTTGAGCATTGCCATAGAAAAAAATATCTCATCATAGTCTATACCATAATGTTGACGATACCCCTTGGCGATCATATGGGCTTTATAGGTCTCCACCTTTTTATCTACACCCCTTTTTCCTCTTGAAGATCCACTTATACCCCATGGATTTTACCCCTTTGGGTGGGTTAACCAATGTCCATACATCGTTGACCTTCATGGACTCTATTTTAGATTTCATGATCTCAAACTATTTTTCAGAGTTAGATCTCTACATTGCATCCATGTAGGTGATCGGATCCTCATCATTCTCATCGAGTTCAATAGGATCACCATCCTAGACTAAGAAACTGTAGTATTTATCCAACTGATATGGTGCTCTACCAGACCGCCTTAAGGATGCAGGTTCAATGGGTTCTAGATCTGATCTTATCAAATCTGGTTTAGGTTTAGCAATTTGTGTTGATTTTTCCACCTATCAAACTTCCTCAAGTTCAACCTTAGAGGCATTAGTCTCTTCACCAAGAAACTCCTTTTCCAAAAAGATTATCTTAAGATTGACAAACACCTTTTGCTCATCACCTTGGTAGAAGTAATACCCTTTGATCTCTTTTGGGTATCCTATAAAATAGCACTTGTCAGACCTAGATCCAAGTTTGTTCATTATTAAATATTTGATATATGTCGGACACCCCCAAATCTTAAGGTGTGAGAGTACTGGCTCACATCCTGTCCATATCTCATATGATATTTTGAAAATAGACTTACTCAAAATTCTATTCAAAATGTAACAAGCCGACTCGAGCGCATATCCCCATAAGAAGATTGGCAGACTGGTAAACCCCATCATGGATCAAACCATGTCCAATAGGGTTCGATTCCTCCTTTCAGATACACCATTATGCTGTGGTATTCTAGGAGGAGTCCACTGGGAGCGAATCCCATTCTTCCCAAGATATGTCAGAAACTCACTAGAAAGGTACTCACCCCTTCAGTTAGACTGAAGAGTTTTAATACTCTTTCCAGTTTGCTTTTCTACCTCATTATGGAATAATTTGAATATTTCAAATGACTCCGATTTATGCTTCATTAAATAGACATATCCATACCTCGATAGATCGTCCATGAAGATTATAAAGTAGAAATATCCATCTCTAGCATTTGAGCTCATAGATCCATATATATCTGAATGTACCAATCTCAAGAGCTAGCTCCTCAGGTGTAGGATCCGTCAGAATATACAGGATCTGCTCATGCTTTAGAACGATCCTTAACTTTTGATACCAACTATCGAAGTTAGATCCCATAAGTTTATCATTATCTAATAATGATCGGAGTGATAGGATAGTGGCCAATTCTGCATAAAAAAGAAAACCAAACCTAATTAGTGTATGAATTATTAAAACTAAAGACTTAAACTTTAGTCTAAAGGTTCTTTCACTATTTTAAATGAACTAGTAGCCTCTACCTCCAATTCGAGGAATTACTTTAATTTCTTAATAGGTACTAGAATCCACAAACTACACATGAGTCCAACTTTGGTTGGTCAACCCATGTGCATCTATGGGTAGGTTCATAACCAATTGTTTCTCTAAACAACTTCTAGTAATTTAATTTTGCCCTAGAAACTTAATCAGTAGGCTTTGACCTCCACTGAAAAAATCCGATTAGGTCCAACCATTAACATGACCATATTTGGTGCATCTGAATAATAAATGATCAGGCTTGACTTTGGCCAGCCAATCTGACCACCATTAGAAAGACACGACCAAATGATCATTTTATGAATGATAATTCCATTAGTCAATAAGCACCAGGCCTTTGGGCCTCCAATGATTATTAAACTAATGGATCCATTATTACTCAACTTAATAAGAGGCTCTAACCTAGTTATTAATATAACTATATCATTTTTAAGGATCTAATAATTTTAGAGGATTTTATTAATTCATTTTAAGAAGAGGAGAGAATTTAACTAGCCAGTTTCGATCCTCCCACTGTCTTCACCAAGTCCGATCAAAAGAACTTAATTCAAGCCAACATTAGGAGCACTTAAATCAGTCACACCAATTTACCTAATTAACATGAATGAGCCCAAATCATCAAGTGATCTAATCAAAACCTAATTCATCAGGATGGCCAGGTAAGTAAGATCAATGGAAGGGATATGTCATTAACTCGTCAAAGATCGAATCAGTGTAAGTAGCTCCCAATTAAAAATCACTAGTCAGACTGCCAAACTTATTTTAGACACCATCTGGTTCATTAGTTTCAATTTGACCAACCTAGTAATTTTGGATTCGACCACATAGTCACGAAGTAAGTCCATTTGGTCCTCATTAAAGATATGAACTTGACCAACTACAACTATTGTAATTGAGTCTAAAGAGTTCTTGACCTAATCTAATACAACATTTGATTAAATTTGATCAATTACTCTAATTTAGTCCATTCTTTAACTAACCTTAGATCTAATCTATTTAATGAACCTAATTCATCTAACCCAATAACCCATGTTTTATGATTAATGACTTAGGATCTTTAATTCACAATTCTAGACTCTAATTCATTTTACTTAATCTTCAATTAAGTTTATGGGCTGAGGGTTGGTTTCGACATTTCAAAAATATTTTTTAAAATTTTGAAAGGTTCTTCACAACATAGCATTGTTCACTAAATGGATCAACTTATTTCAAAAATGGATCGGCTCATTTCATAAACAGTACTAGTTGTAGGTTTTATGTACACTACATAAAAAAAATAATCATGAATCTAAATTTAGATCTAATCTAACACATTCATGATTAAAATTTAAATTAAATTAATCTAAATTTTTTTTTTATCGTTTATCTTCAGGAATGAGTTCACGGTGGCACCCCTACCGCCATAAGGGATCTCCTTCAAATGGGAGGAGATGGCCTTTAAACCATGCTTATCCCTTATACCGGATAGCTTGGTGGCTCACTCAAGCTTGATTACTAGGCTACTCGAATAAAGTACATATCTAATATGCATAAATTTTTAAATTCTAAAGCATATAAATCATATTTAATGAACCATGCTCTGATACCACTGAAGGTTTCCAATGCAGGGTTTCTAGCCCTATTTTCAAAACTTTTTCAAAAATTTATTAAATAGAGTGGAATATATAATTAATCTAATTAATTATTAGCTACTGATTATATTAGAAAACCCTATACAGAGGATCTAAATATGATATACATGCTTTGAATTTGAAAACTAAATTAATAGCAGTAAACTATTTACCACTACACTACATGTTCAGAACATGATACCTTGCACGAGTAGTCGATCACCCCAATTTGATCATCGTGAGGGAGGTCCACTCATCATGATGCAGCCACATAGTATATCTAGCCTCTGTGGATCATCCACACGAGGCTCCTGATCCCGATCGGCTCATCCCAAGTGCTAGCTCGATGTCCGAAAACTTCGATGATTGATTTTAATTGAACTCCCTCGATCTTCATCTACGAACTCTTCAGATACTTTGGATCACTAGTAGACATAGTAGAGAGGTAGAGGAGGTTCTCCGTAAAATTTGATGGGCTCACGACACTCGTGGCTTACACAAACTCTTCCCGAATCCTAGGCAAAAATCCTAGGGTAAGCACACACCCGAAACCCTACACCTCATTATTGTTTTTCTCTCTCTAGAAATAATTTTTGTATTTTTCTTTCACACAAGGGGGGCTCATGGAACTAGGTTTCTCATTCAGATAATTTTTGCATGCCCCAAGGAAGACTCCATTTATTTTAATGCAAAATCAAGTTGTCAACGCGTAGAGGAGATAAGAATGGTTGGTTGTCCATTTGAATTCAAACTCATTTTGAATTCAAATGGTAACCAACCCCCTCTTATCCACCTAGGGCATGAGAGAGCCAGAAGCACACCCTCTTTGTGCATGAATTCCCTTACAAGAATCTCATTCTAGTTGAGACTAAAATGGGTGCACAATGGAGAGGTGGTGCATGGATAAGAATGGCTTGGTTCCATTTAAATTTGAATCCTATTCAAATTAGAAATGTTAACCACCACCCTTATCCATTAGGGCATTGAGAAGGTGGGCATGAGATCCCTTTGTGCATGGGAAAACATACAAGAACATTTTCTCATGAATTTAAGAGGGTGCAGAAATAAAGGATGAGGTGGCGGGTAGACTAGTCATACTAGCCTAGATGAAACCTTATCCAATTGAACCCATTCCAATCCAAATTGGTCAAGCCTAATTAGATCATATTAAACTCAACATATTTACACTTAATTAGGCTCAATTAATTTCTAATAAAATTAAAAATTGATCAAGCCCAACCCCTGATCGAATCAGAGATCAAACCTCCTCGATGATTAGGTCATCTCATAACCTAATTGGATCAAACCCAACTGAATCTAATTTAATTAGACTTGAATAAAAAATAATAACTCAATCAAATTGAGTTAATTAGTGATCAAATCACTAATTAAATCTTTTATGAATATAGAGTCCAAATCTGATGGGTATCCGGGCAACAAAGTCTATCGATATGAAATCCTAATCGAAGAGTCTCAAATCAGTGGGACTCTTGACCCTGATTCTTGAAATGAGTGAAACTCATGATCATAGAGTCACTCTTAGTCATAGAGTTTCAGATAGGTAGGACTCAGAGTTTCAGCCAAGTAGGACTCTTGGTCGAAGAGTCCTAGCCTAGTGGGGCTCTTGACCATAGAGTCCCAGTTCGGTGGGACTCTTCACCAGTCATCAGATTAGGTAGGAATCTCTAATATGTGTAACTCCACAGGTTTGAACCTAAGCCGATATCATAGAAATTAATTTCTATACTAATTAAAGTGACCATCTAGCAATGGTACCCGACGTCTGAATAGATCAAATAATTTTAATCGCAACATTTAGAACTTACACGAATATAGTTACTATATAATTCATTCCTTTGACCTCTATGTATAGGATGATTCATGGTTAACCTGTTAATCCTAAAATACATCCAAATCATGTCTCAAAGTAATTAATCCCATGACTCCTTACTAAGACTATCCTAGCGAAGATTTTTGCTAAATTAAAACATAATTGAACACAGCTCCTGAACTGGAGTGGTCAATCCCATCTTGACTCACACACCAACTCCTCAAGTACTTGACTGTGCCCAAAAATTTTTCATCACTGAATTAGAAATTCAGATAGTCTAGTACCAAAGCACAGTGAGTTGCTTAAAAGTCACCATGGTGATCTTAAGTCGGAGGAACACTTATACCCATATTCCATCGGAGCACATCTTGATAGCAGAAAAGCTCCAGAGTTGGTCACATTCAGTACAGATGTACATCTACATCTCATCTGCATGCCATATCAGTGTCTCTACAATGACCTACCATGACCTACACTCGATAAATGTTGTCATCTTTAGTAACAATGTATCATATGATAGCAAACAGGTTTAAGGACTAAATGATAAATCCTCCTTTATTGATTCTAAATAGTCCTAAAAACTTCACCACAATACAGGAGTTCCTTAGAAGATGATAGAATTTATGATAAAAAATACCAAAATAATTTTTATTTATTTATAATTTATATACAAATACAAGAATTAGTACAATCATCAACAGGCTGATGATTGACTTTGGGACACTATTTCCAATAGAAAGTAAGTTTGCAATTCAAATTCCACAAAGTATATATGTCACACATATAGAAACTAGATTCAAATTAAAGCTACATATCAAGCATATGTATAAAAGGAACTAGATCAAAACATGAAATACATATTATTCAGATCTTATCTAAATAATCAAAATTAGATCATAAACCAATTAATATTAGATTTAAAATTAATAATAAATCATAAATTATTTTAGATTATATCTAACATATTTATAATTTAGATTTCTCAGATCAACACATACTAGGATAACCTTTCTACTATAAAAGGTAAACCTTATAGTAGGACAATCTTATAATCAATATATGGGATCCGATATTATTTAGATCTAATCTAAATAATCTAAAATAGATCTAACATCTATTTATTTTAGATTTAAAATTAAAAAATAAATCATAAATTTATTTAGATCACATCTAACTTATTCATGATTCAAATTTATAGATCAGCACATACTAGGACAACCTTTTCATTGTAAGGAGTTAACTTTACAACAGGACAACTTATGTCAGTATGTATGATCTTTAATTTTATTTTTATATTTATTTTAAAGCATGCATGATTATATCATAAAAGAATCTAGATGCTCTGATCCCACTATTAGAAAACATGTAGGGTTTCATATATATATATATTTTAAAATTTTTTTGAAACAAGATGCAGCGAAAGATAGAGATTAAACTATTTAATCTAATTATGCATGTAATCTAATCACTAAATCCTACATTTAAGACCTATGACATATCAAGATGTAATCATAAATCTAAAAAATAAATTAGGTTGGTATTGATCATATCAAAGCCATATATTCAGAACTATTCTAGAAACCCTAGATCATATCTAGGGTAAGAAGAGATTAAATCTCTTACCTATATTTAGAACTATTCTAGAAACCCTAGATCATATCTAGGTTAAGAAGAGATCGAATCTCTTACCTTCACCTGGGTTAAGAACACCACGATCGATTCCATTGTTGTTCTTATTGCTTGGAGCCGCACAGCACGTCTAGCCTCTATAGATTATCCACATGAAGTTGCCACTATGATCGAAGGTTCATCGGACGAAGATCCGCTCGAAGTACCAGCTTCTCATGGATTCCTTCTGATGGTTGATCTGTAAAAATATCTTTAGATCTCTTGAACACTCTAAGAGGGATCTCTTGAACACTCTAAGAGGTGAAGATTATGAGGACGATAAAGAAAGAGAACCAACTCTAGGATCTTCCAAAAAAAAGAAAATAAAAGATTAAAGAAAAGCCCTAAGAGAAGACACATCTTCTCTTTCAGGACATCAACCATTAATGTCTTGAATACATCTCCATGCCAGGACAAGAGAGGACCTTCTCCTCTAGAAATTTATCTCAAGCCTGAGGTCTCTTTCCCTCTAATTTTTCTTATGAAAAAATCCCTCAAATAATAAGAAGAAAAGGTCTCTTAAAGAAATCCTAAGAGAAGACCATTTTCTTTTCTTTTCTTCTCATCAGGACATGAAAGATTCATGTCCAAAAGAAACCTCAATGCCCCAACTATTAGGACACGCATCCACCCACACCTTTTCTTCTTTCTCTCTAATTTTTTTCATGAAAAAATCTCTTAAAAATATAGACAAAAGAAAGGTTAGAAAGAAGTTTTTAAGAGAAGATAATATTTTCTTACCTTTGTCGCTACAAGACATCAACTATTAATGTCTTAATGAAACATCATGACCCAACTTTTTGGAGTGCCCAACCTTCATGCCTTCTCTCTCTCATTTTTTGATTTGTGTGGACAAAAACCTCAGAATATTTGATGCCAATACCTCCTCAAAAGTAGGCACCCCATAACAACCTTCTAAGACTAGGTTAAAACCTAGTTTAAGAAGGATTCCATCTTTTAAGGGGCGTCCAACACTTGGATTCCTCCCCCTTTAAATTTGGCATGAGAACCATAAAATCCATGCACAAAAGGAAGAGAGAAAGGGGTGAACACATTCTGGTGGGCACTAGGAAAAAATTCAAGAGAGATGAGGAGTTTTGGAGTAGTAGAACTCTATCAAATAGAGTTCTAGACAAAAACTCTTGTCCTAATTTGACCAATTCAAATTATATTCCAAATAACTCTAGATATTGGAGCATGGAGAATCTTCTCTTAGGCATGGAATTTTTCATGCAAATATTAGGAAATAAAATAAGAGGCATGGGCTTTCTTAGGTGGCGCAAGGAAGAAAGAAGGAATCCTAGTCTAACTAGCATTCTCTTATATAGAATAGGTCAAACCTGATTTAAATCCTATTTAAATCAGATTTAATGCAATCTAATTTATGGTGATCCTATTCCAACTTGAAGCTCAATTAAATTAGATTAAATTTAAATTTAAATTTAATTTAAATTCTAAATCAATTAAAATTTAGGTGCACTCAAGTTCTAGTCTAACAAGAAATTATTTTGCCTTAAAATTAGCTTATCCAATAAACTAATTAAACTTAATCCAATTAAATCCAAATCAATTCTAATTTAAACTAATTCAATTAGACTTGATCTTAGCCTGATTGCTCAATCAGATTGAGCTAATTAGCAATTCAATTGCTAATCGATCCTCCTGTAATACATGCACTTAATCGATCATCGATCGCATTGATGATTTGATCACTAAATGATTCTCAATTATCGATCAACCATTTGATAAGGTAACAATCTCTTATTTGTGTGACTCTATAGGTTCAAACCTAAGCCAGTAGCATAGGAACCAATTCTTATACTAATCGAAGTGACCATCTAGCAATAGTACCCAACATCTGGATAGGTTGAATGTATGCAAAGCAATATTCTTAGAACCCCGACCCATGGTTACCGTATAATTCATCCCTTTAATAAATAATGCTCAAGATGACTTTGAGTTAGCTGTCAACACTCATACAAGTCATCCATATTATGTCTCAAAATTTTATAAATCTCGTAACTCCTCACAAGAATTATCCAAGCCTAGGTTTTGCTAAATTGAAACATAGCAAGACATTCATTTTTTGAACTTAATCAAAAGTGATCAATCCCCCATTTTGACTCATACACCAACTCTACAACTACTTGACTATATCCAAAAATCTTTCGATCCTACATTAGAAATATAGATAGTCTAGCATTAAAATATAGTGAGTTGCTTGCAAGTCATCATGGTGATCTCAGGTTGGAGGGACACTTATATCCATTGACCTTAATTAGCTACTCTTGATAGTAGAGTGCTACATTGATCACATTCAGTGTAGATGTACTCCTACATCTCACTTGTATATCATACTAGTATCTCCACACTACTTGGTTATGAGGATAACCAATGCATATGACATACAGCAATCTACACTAGGTAAGTTATCATCCTAGTTAATAACTTATCATTTAATTGTGAACAATTTAACAACTATTCGATAAATCCTTCTTTATCAATTAAATATGGTTCTAAGGACTTCATCATAACTTAGGAGTTTATTTAATGAAGATAGAACTTTTATGATGAATAAGCTAAATAATAATTATTATTTGATAATTTATATACTAATTTCAATCATCTACAACTTAGATGATTGATTTTTAAACACATTTTCTAACAAGAGTTTGGCTTCACAATCTTTTCAAAAACTTTGATAGTTTGATCCTTTAGAAATATAATATCTCTACTTCTAACAATCTTCTTATTAACTAGATCTCATAATCTATAACCAAACTCATCGTAGGCATAATCCAGGAAGATATATTGTTTAGACTTACCATCAAGCTTGAATCTCTCAAATTTAGGAATATGAATATATACCCTATAGCCAAACACCCTCAAGTGATCATATTATACATCTATTTCAATTCTCAAGTGATCATATGATACATTAGCTTTAAGAAGAATGGAAGAAAAAAAGGTTGATCAAATCCACTGTAGTTCTCATTGCTTCATCCGAAAAGATTAGGCAATTTAGCATGAGAGAGCATACATCGAATTCTTCAACAAATAGTATGATTTATTGTTTTAGCAACTCTATTATATTGAGATATTTTAGGATCAGTTCTCTTAAGCTTGATGCCATAATATCCGCAATATTTCTTAAATGGACAACTGTATTCTCCTCTATTATATGCTCGAATATACTTTAGTTGCCTTTTTTTTCAACACTAGCATGACGATGCTTGTTGCTCCAAGAATTAATTTTAATGATTACAAAATATTTAAGGGGATACTAATAATTTTGGCTTGGAAAAAGATCAATTATGTATTTCAGGTTCAATAAAAAATTTTAAGTTTATTAAAGAAAGATGAAGAGGAGAAAAATCATAATTTCACAAAGTTGGAGATTAAGAAAATTTATCTCGAAAGCCTTAAAAGCAAGTATAAAAGATTTTTGATCTTTTGGAGGTAGTCCCATGATTTTTGGATACATAAATTGGAAGAAAAATAGGTTTGAAGAAAAGGATCGATCCCTGCCAAAAGAAGCTAAAAGGCATGCTATTTTTGACCAGTACACTCAAAAGGGACGACCCTAAGGTCAACCCTAGGCAACCCAAGTGCCTAGGGGTCAACCCCAGGGGTTGACCTCTGCTATTCATAGGTTAAAAATATAGAATATTACATTTTCTATTCTATGCAAAGGTTGACCCCTATGCTAGGAGACAACCCCTAGGGTCGACCCTTGTGATGAAAAACTCTACAATGACTAGTTTTTCAATTTATTTTAGCCACATTTAATGCACATTTAAGGCACTCCAATGGCTCTAAACTTGCCTAATTCACTCTCCAATACCTATTGAAGATATAAAGCCTCTCAAAAGAGGAAACAATATAAGAGAAATCAAGCATTCATTTTAGTCCTAGCAAAAAGTCCTCTTCAAACAAAGAAAAACTCATTTCAAGTTCACCAACCTCTTAAAAGCTCATTTAAGACTTCAACAATTTTAAGAAAAATCAGAAAAGCTTTTTTCTTAGTTGTATAAAATATTTTTAATATTTTATTTGCTCATTAAAGGGGCTAACTTTGCATTTCATTATTGTTAATATCCATACTTTATTTTATTATTTTGATTTAAGTTTTAGAGATTCCAAAACTTGGAAAGGTTGATCCAAACCTTGAATCAGATTGTATAGGATGAGCTTGTACTTAGAAAACAAGTATTCTACTTGGAATAGCTAGGGTCGAAGAGTTCCGACATTGTATTTAGTTTGAATATGGATAGTATATTGGAATTCCCAAGTAGGAGCTTGGAAAGTGGATGTAGGTACAAGGTTAGCACTAAACCATTATAAATCTTACTTGTTTATGGTGTGCTTATTTTCTTTCTTCTTTATCTTCTTATTTTTTTATTTTCTTGCTACTTCTTCACTTCACTTAAATCATCCATTCCATATCAATTGCTTATCATCACATAATCTTTGTGGTTGTCAATTAACTTTAAAATTTTAAAAATCTAATTCACCCCCCACCCTACTCTTGGGTTGCTTAGCTGGACAACAAGTATCAAAGTCCAATGCTCTAACTCTATTTCGATTTAATCATCAAGAGACAAAGATCTATGTCAACCCAAGTCAGTATCTTACTAACCGAGGGGCAGTCCACAAACCGATCTCCATTTTTCAATGGGTCAAACTACACTTATTAGAAAGCTTGAATGAGAATTTTTATTCAAGTACTTGACTATAATATATGTAGTATTATAGTTAATGGACCACACACTTCCACTAAATTAATTAATAGTGTAGAATCAATCAAATCCAAGAAAGAATGGGATGAGGCTGATTAGAAAATAGCTCAGCTCAATGCTAAAGTCATGAATATTTTGTATTGTGTATTTGATGCAAATAAATTTAATCATATTTCAACATGCATGTCAGCTAAGAAAATATAGGATATATTAGAAGTAACACATGAAGACACAAACCAAGTCAAAGAATCAAAAATTAACATGCTTGTACATAAATATGAACTCTTTAAAATAAAGCATGATGAATCAATAACTAAAATGTTTACTAGATTTATTGACATTATAAATGGTCTAAAGAGTATTAGCAAGTTTTATTCTAATAGTAATCCTGTAAGAAAGATACTTAGGTCTTTACCAAGAACATGAGAAGCCAAAGTCACCATGATTCAAGAAATCAAAGATCTAAACATATTACCTTAGAAGAAGCTTCTAGAATCACTTATGATATACGAGCTAAGCATGAAACAACATCAAGAAGAAGATGTCAAGAAGAAGAAGGCAATCATCCTCAAATTTACTATTCAACTAGATGAGAAATCCGATGAAATAGAAAATGAAGAACAAGATGAAGAATTGACCCTCATCATTAGAAAGTTTAAGAGATTTTTGAAGAAAAAAATAAAGAATGAGGAGAAGGCCACCTACAAAAGGGTAGCATAGCAAGGAGAAGGATAAGGAGTAGCCCCTTATATGCTATGAGTGTAAGAAGCTGGAATACTTTAGATCCAAATATCCACAACTCAAGAAGGTCTCCAAGAAATTCAAGAAAAAGGCTATGGTGGCTACATAGAGTGATAGCAATGACTCAAGCTCTGAAGAAGAAGAGTCACATGAACAAGCCAACTTGTGCCTCATGGCACATGAAAATGAAGTAAATGCTGAAATTTTTATTGACTTTACTTTTGAAGAACTTCAAGAAGCTTTCTATAATTTAGTAGATGATTTAAAGAAATTAGGGATTAAGAATAAGAAACTCAAGTTAAAGAATCAATCCTTAATAAAAACAAAATGAAATCATTTCAAATGAAAAATTAGCCTTAACTCAAGAAAATCTAAACTTGAAAAAAAAATTGAAAAGTTAAAATCAATGATAGAAAAATTTATCTTAAGCTCAAACAAACTTTAAATAATTCTAAAAAATCAAAAGACCATTTATGATAAAGCTTGCCTAGGCTATAACCCTCTAAAGAAATAAAAATTTCTAAAAAATATTTTTATAAATTTATCAAGCAATAAGTTTTCAAATGTTACTTACTTTAAATATGGTAAAGTAAGACATAAATTCTATACATATTTTTTTAGTAAATCTACAAATTTAAATGTAAAAAAGATATGGATTTCAAAAGAAAACTATTGTGACTAACCATAAAGGATCAAAGAAAATTTGGATAACTAAAGTGAAGATTTAATTTTATGTGTAGGTGTGTTTTGCATCCCAAGAAACAAATAAAAAATGGTATCTCGATAGCAGGTTCTCAAGATATATAATCGATGATGAGTTCCAATTCATCATACTTGATGCTAAAAATAGAGGGATGGTTACCTTTAGAGATAATGGCAAAGAAAAAATCATTGACATAGGTAACATTGGTATCACTCCCTCCAAATATATTAAAAATATGTTATTAGTAGATGATTTAAAACATAATTTCTTAAGCATTAGTCAATTTTATGATAAAAGGCATAAAGTCATTTTTGAATCTTCATTATGTATTATAACTAGTTTCAATGATGATGGCATTAAATTTGTTGGGTATAGGTATGGTAATATTTATATGGTAGATTTAAATGATCTTTTCATGATAAATATGCAATGTCTAGTAGCCATGAATGCCAAAATTAATGAGACTAGTTGACTTTGGCACTGTAGACTTGCACATATAAGCATGCATTCTCTTTCTAAACATATTAAAAAGAAATTAGTTATCAATTTATCTAAATTAAATTTTAAAAAAGATAAAATTTATGATGCATACCAACTAGGTAAGCAAACTAAAGTTTTATTCAAATCTAAAAACATAGTTTCAACTTTTAGGCCATTGAAATTATTGCACATGGATTTATTTAGGCCCACTAGAACTACTAGTTTGGATGGCAAATGATATAGCTTTGTAATTATTGATGATTATTCATGTTTCACATAGATTTTCTTTTTGGCACATAAGGATGAAAATTTTCAAGTTTTCTTAAAATTTTATCAAAAAGTTATAAATAAAAAAAAAATTAATTCATAGTATTCGAAGTGATCATGGAATCAAATTTAAAAATCAAGATTTTGAAAATTTTTATGATGAAAAAGGCATAGATCATAATTTTTCAGCACTTAGGATACCTCAACAAAATGGGGTAGTAGAAAGAAAACATAGAACTCTAGAAGAAATGGCCCGTACCATGCTTTATGAAAGTAATCTCCCTAGATACTTTTGGATGGAAGTAATTAACATGGCATGTTACATTTTAAACCATGCCCTAATTAGACTAATTTTAAAGAAAACATCCTATGAGTTTTGGAAAGAAAGAAAATCAAACATTGCATATTTTCATATTTTTGGTTATCGATGTTTTGTTTTGAACAATGATAAAGAAAAATTAGGTAAATTTGATGCAAAATCCGATGAAGCTATATTTCTTGGACGTTCATCTTCTAGTAAAGCCTTTAGAGTTTTCAATAAAAGAACTTTAGTAGTAGATGAGTTAATATATGTTGTATTTAATGAGACTAATGATCTTTCATCAAGAAAGAGTGAAGGTATTGATGATGCAGGTCCTCTTATAGAAGGGATGAATGAGCTCACGCTAAAGTACTCAATAATTCAAAATAAAGAAGAACATGAAAACAAGTAAGAGGATGAAGGTGAAGAACAACCTCAAGGTACAAATGATTTTCCAAGAGAATGGAGGTATGACCATAATCACCCCAAAGAATTAATTATTGATGATCCAATACATGGGGTAAAAACTCATTCTTCACTTAGAGATGTATGCAATCACTTTGCATTTGTTTCACATTTTGAACCTAAAACCATAGATGAAGCTAGAAAAGACTATAATTGGATAGATGCAATGCAAGAAGAGCTTAATAAATTTGAAAGAAATAATATATGGACCTTAGTATCAAGACCTAAAAGTCATTCTATAATTGGTACAAAATAGGTATATAGAAATAAATTAGATGAAAATGGAAATGTAGTTAGGAATAAAGTAAGATTGGTTGCAAAGGGATATAATCAAGAAGAGAAAATTGATTTTGATGAAATCTTTACACCAATTGCTAGATTAAAAGCAATTAGACTTTTACTTGCTTATGCTTGTTTTATGAACTTTAAATTATTTTAAATAAATATCAAAAGTGCTTTTCTAAATGGATATATTGCTAAAGAAGTATATGTAAAACAACCTCCTAGTTTTAAAAATCATGTCTTTCCTAACTATGTTTTCAAATTAAACAAACATTATATGGTTTAAAACAAAAACCCAGGGATTGGTATGAAAGGTTAAGTTTTTGGTTAACAATGATTTTTTAAGAGAAAATGTTGATACTATCCTTTTCATTAAAAGTAATCATGATGATATTTTAGTAATATAAATATATGTTGATGATATTATATTTGGATCTACCAATAAAACTCTATGTCAAGATTTTGCTAAGCTCATATAGGGGGAGTTCGAAATGAGCATGATGGATGAACTTACATTCTTTCTCGAACTTTAAATCAAATAAATAAAGGAATGGATCTCCATCAACCAAAGCAAGTATACAAGAGAGCTATTAAAAAAATTTAGGATGGAGAACGCAAAAGCAATTGGTACTCCCATGAGCCCATCATGTAAGCTTGATAAGGATGAAAGAGGTAAAAATATTGATTTAAAACTTTATAGTGGCATGATTGGTTCTTTATTGTATCTTACTATCAGTAGATCAGATATCATGTTCAGTGTTTGTTTATATGTTCGTTTACAATCAAATCTAAAAGAATCATATTTAAATGCTGTTAAAAGAATATTTAAATATTTAAAAAAAACTCAAACCTTAGGGCTATGGTTTTCTAAGAACTCATCAACTGACTTAATAGGATATTCAAATGTAGACTTTACTGGATGTAGATTAGATAGAAAAAGTACTAGTAGAACTTGTCAATTCCTAGGAGTTATCTTAATCTCATGGTTTAGCAAGAAGCAAAATTTAGTGGCATTATCTATGGTCGAGGCCGAATACATTGCAATTGAAAGTTGTTGTGCACAAATCTTATGGATTAAGCAACAACTAGAGGATTTTGGTATCAAATTTAACAAAATTTTCATAAGATGTGATAATACTAGTGCCATAAATCTAACAAAGAATCCTATACAATACTCAAGATCAAAACATATAGAGGAAAGACATCATTTTATAAGAAAACATGTTCAAAAAAATGATATAATTCTTGATTATATTTATACTAAAAAATAATTGGTTGATATTTTTACTAAGGTCTTAAGTGAGGATAGATTTTATGACATTAGAAGAGAATTAGGAATCCTTGATCCATCAGCTTAAATATCATTTTGATTCCAAGTTTTTTTGGCAAAATTTTCTTGAACCAAACCTTGAGCTCGCTTCTCATTTTTCCATCATTAAAAGCTCAGATCCACACTTCATATGATCAATCTTATGAGTGGAATCCTTACCGTAATCCCAAATTTTTTCATCATTTTATTGAATTCTTCTAGACCCTCGGGCATTTTAGTCATTTTTAAAAGAACCTTTCGATGACTTCTTTCATTTTAGGAAAAAGCCATTCGATCGGCCAAAAGAGGCCGACCTCCCTTCCTTCTCCCCTATTCTACCATCTTAACTGTGCCATTCTCCACTCCCTCAACGGCAAAAACCCATCCAAATCCACCATGCCACCATGTTCCCCAACCAAAATTGCCTCTAGGTGAGCCTATTTCCTCTCCTCTCCCTCTCTCATTTGGAAAAAATCAAGGTTTCAAGCAAACCCTAGTCTAAAAACCCACCTCTCCAACTAACGGCTGTTCAACCTCAAATCCCTCTTCTCCCTTTCAAAACCTCCTCCATTCTTCCTCTCCTTGAGTCTCTTGAGTTGGATTCAAGCTTCTCTTGCTTGGAATGGCACCAAAAATGAAGTTGCTACAAAGGAGGAAATCAGTCCATGACTTAAAAGAAGAAGAAGGAAAAGGATGGTTCCAACCTCTGCTCCTGGTCTAGTTCCTGCTCCTTCACCATCTCCTCTCAGCCAAAGTAAGGTACCCCTCTCTGACCACAAGGTTGAACCTGGCAAGAATATTGATTTTAGATTTTTTGAGAAAGGAGGGTTCACAGTGGGTTCCAAAATCAAAAGACAGGGCTGAAAATTTTATTATCAGTTAAAAGAAGCTACATATGTTGATTTGATGAGAAAATTTTACTTGAACTTGGGATATTTTAATCGAATAGTAAAATCTATGGTGAAGGGTGTTGAAATTGCTCTTGATTCAGTCTTTTTAGGAGAGAATTTGCATTTACCATATGTAGGATATACTGGAATGGAGCTTGCCAATAAGGAAGATGGACTTCGAGTTATCTTAGGAAGTGGTTTTATAGAAAATCTGAGCATATTATTGAAAAATATGTTCTAAAGTCAATCATCTAAGTGGTAAATGATTGAAATTAGTATATGAATTTTCTAATAATAATAGTTATTTAGCTGGTTCATCATAAAAGTTCTATTTTTCTTAAATGAACTTCTAAATTATGATGAAGTCCTTAGAATCATAATCAATCAATAAAGAATGATTTATTGGATAGTTTTTAAACTATTCATGATCAAATGATAAATTATTAATAAGAATGATAACTTATCGAGTGTAAGTCGCTGTATGCCATATGCATTGATTGTCCTTGTAACCAAGTGATGTGGAGACACTGATATAGCATCCAAATGAGTTGTAGGAGTACATCTATACTGAACGTGACCAACGTAATACTCTACTATTAAGAGAAGCTAGCTATGGCCAATGGGTATAAGTGTTCCTCCGATTTGAGATCACTACGGTGACTTGCAAGCAACTCACTGTACTTTGGTGCCAGACTGCCTGTATTTCTAATATAGGTTCGAAAGATTTTTGGATATAGTCAAGTACTTGTAGAGTGGGTGTGTGAGTTAAGATGGAATTGACCACTCCTGATTAACTTTAGGAAGAGAATAACTCATTGTGTTTTAATTTAGCAAAACCTAGGCCTGGATAATCCTCATGAGGAGTCACGAAATTTGCAAAATTTTGAAACATAATAGAGATGACTTGTATGAGTATTGATAGCATATTCGAAGTTGTCTTGAGTATTATTGGTTAAAGATATAAATTATATGGTAACCATGGATCAGGATTCTAAAAATTTTGCTTTGCATACATTCGACCTATCCGAACATCGAAAACCATTGCTAGATGGTCACTTCGACTGGTACAGAAATTAGTTTCTATACTATCGACTTAGGTTCAAACCTATGAAATTATACACATTAGAGGTTATAAATAGATCAGATAGCTAATCGATGATTGAGAATCATTCTAAGGTCAAACATTCAATGCGATTAATGTTTGACCTAATGCAAGTATTGCAGGAGGATCGATTAGCAATTGGATTGCTAATTGGCTTAATTTAATTGAGTAATTAGGCTGAGATCAAATTTAATTAAATTAGATTTAATTAGAATTAGTTTAATCTTAATTAGATTAAGTTTAATTGATTTATTGGATAAACCAATTGTAAGAAAAAAATAATTCTTAGTTGGATTAGGATTTGAGTGCACCTAATTTAAAAATAATTTTTAAATTTAAATATTATTTAAATCTAACTTAATTAAATTTTTAGTTGGACTAGGATCATCCATAATTAGGCTTGTAATAATTCTATTTTAATTAGGTTTAAAATTAGTTTGACCTAGTCAAAATAGGAGAGTCCTAGTAGACTAGGACTCTTCTTTTCTTACACCAATAATCTCCACACCCACTAATTAATTCTAGATTATTTATATAAAGTTTTTCATGCTAATGAAAAGTTTTCCACACCCCATATTCTGGAATATTTGAATTAAATTTAACTTGATCAAATTTGAAAGTTAGTTTGAATGAGTCAAACTAAGAAAGAGTTTTATTTTGTAAAATCTCTTCGTTCCTTTTGAAATTTTTTCTCCATGCCTCCTAAATTTTTTTGTGCCTTAATCCTTCCTATTTTGTGTGATCCCTTGGTGTTTTCCATGCACAAAAATTGTGGGAGGCATCCAATAGTTGGACGCCCCCAATCTCTTCCTTATTTTCTTGTTTGACTAGGTCATTTAACCTAGTCTTCCTTTTTTCTTAAGATGCCTCCTTCTATTATTTTTTAGCATCAAAAATTCTGGTGATTCAATGGAAAAAAGGTAGAGAAAGAGAGGTGTTGGCATGGGGGTTATGGGTGCCAGCACCCTTGGAGAAAAAGTCTTCATTAAGACATGAAATGTTCATATCTTGATGAAGACAAAGGTAAGAAAGAAAGTCTTCTTGCATAGTTTTTCTTCAAGGTTTACTTTCTTATTTTTATTTATGATTTTTGTATGATAAAAATCTAAGAGAGAGAGAGAGGAAGAGGGCATAGGGATCTATGCTCAAAGGTGTTGGGGTAGGATGATCATTTTTGGACATGATCTAATCATGTCCTGATGAGAGAAGAAGGTCTTCTCTTCGGGTTTTCTTAAGAACCCTACTTCTCCATATTTTTGTATGATTTTTTTTATGAAAAAAATCAGAGGGGAAGAGATCTGGATGTGTGAAAAATTTTAGAGGAGAAGGTCTCCTCTTGTTCAGGTATGGAGATCCGTTTAGGACATCAATGGTTGATGTCCTGAAAGAGAAGGTGTGTCTTCTCTTAGGATCTTTCTTAACTATTTATTTTTTGATTTTTTAGAAGATCTAAGAGTTAGATTTCTTTCTTAATTCTCTTCATATTGTTCATCTCTTAAAATATCCAAGTGATTAGAAGAGTAAATTTTAAATTAACCATCAGAAGGGATCCGTGAGAAGCTAATACTTCGAGCGGATCTTCGTTCGACGAATCTTCGATTTTCTTGTAGCCTCCTATGAACTTTCTATAAAGGTTGAATGTGTGTATGGCTCCAAAGAAAATAATGTGAATCAACCATAGAGTTCTTAACCCATGCAAAGGTAAGAGATCTCATCTCTTCTCTCACCTAGATGAGATCTAGGATTTCGATTTAGAATTGTTCTAGATCCAGGGTATTGATTTGATCAATACCAAATCTTTTATTTCAGATTTAGGAATACATTATGACATGTTATAGATCCTAAATGTAGAGTTTAGTAATTAGATTATAAGCATATGTAGATTAAATGGTTTAATTTATAACTTCTGCTGCGTTATATTTCAAAAAGGTTTTAAAATTCATGCATGAAACCCTGCATATTTTCCATCAATGGTATCAGAGCATCTAGGTTCTTTTATAATATGATCATATTTATATTAAAATAAATCTAAAAATAAAATTTTAAAGATCGCACATACTAATTATAAGGTTGTCCTGCTGTAAGATTTATCCTTTATAATGGAGATGTTATCCTAGTATGTGCTGATCTATTCTTGAATCATGAGTAAGTTGGATATGATCTAAATAATTTTATGATTTATTTTTTAATTTTAAATATAAAATTAAATAAATGTTAGATCGATTTTAGATTATTTAGATTAGATCTAAATAATATCAGATTCCATATACTATTATAAGGTTGTCCTGCTGTAAGGTTTATCCCTTATAGTGAAGAGGTTGTCCTAGTATGTACTGATCTGAATAATCTAAATCATAAATATATTACATAAGATCTAAAATAATTTATAATTTACTTTTAAATTTTAAATTTAATTTTAAATGGTCTATGATCTGATCCATATGATGTGTTTTATGTTTAGATCTAGATTCTATTGTTGCATATGTTGATATGTATCTTTTATTTTGAATCTAGAATGTATATGATATATTTATTTTATAGAATTTAAATTGAGAACTTACTTTCTATAAAATTCTAAATTCAAAATCATAAAAAGTGATCTAAACATTAAAATAAATTAGATCTAAAACCATATATTGAATATGATTCAATATAAATTATCTATCAATTTGAAAATATTTCAAATGATTAAATCAAAAATTAGTTTTGAGGTTCCATAAACCCAAACCCATAAGCTTTGAACTTAATTAAGAATTAAGTGATTATTTAAGATCTAGATTTATGATTTAAAGATCCTAAGATAATTTTATAAACATGGATTAAAGGGTAATGGGTTAGCTTTGATCAGATCCTTAATTGGGTTAGACCTAGGGTTAGATTAAATATGGACTAAGTTAAAAAGTTGATCAAACCTAATTAATAGTTAATTAGAATTATGTCATTTCTATAGATCAATTCAATAGTTATAGTTGATCAAAGTCCATACATCTAACAAATGGATACTGATCGTGGCTCAGTGGTCGAGTCCGAGTCTTTAGGCAGACCAAATAAAAATTGATAAATCGATTGATGTCTAAGGTATGTTTGGTAATCCCAGACCGATGGTTTTTAATTGGCAGTCCGCTTATCTAACCATTCTAATGGTGTCTAAGGCAAGTCTTGGCAGATCCTTCCACCGATCTCACTTACCTAGCCAATATGGTTAATCAAATCTTGATTAGGTTGCTCATTGATTCATGCTAACCCATGTCACATAGAAAATTAGTGAAACTGATTTTATTTAGTGAGATTGATCTAGGTGCTCATGGACCGATATTAATCCTAGTCCTTGTTAAAAACTTGAGAAGTCAGTGGGAGGACTTGACTTGGTGAAGTCAGTGGGAGCAAATTAGTCCATATCCTTTCTATCTTTAAATCACTAATAATTTAAATCCTCTAAAATTATTAGATCCTTAAAATGATAAAGTTATGGAGATAACTGAGTCATAGCCTTTCAATAAGTTGGATAATAATGGATCCATTAACTCAATAATCATTGGAGGCCCAAAGGCCTGTGCTTATTGACTAATGGAATTATCATTCATAATATGATAACTTGGAAGTGTCTTTCTAATGGTGGTTAGGTTGGCTAACCAAAGTTGAACTTAATCATTCATTGATTAGATGCACCAAGTATGGTCATGTTAATGGTTGGACCTAACCGGATCCTTACAGTGAAGGCTAAAGCCTACTAATTAAATTTCTGGGATAAAATTAAATTATTAAAAGTTGTTTGGAGAAATAATTGGTTAATGAATCTATCTATAGATGCACATGGGTTGGCCGACCAAAATCGGACTTGTGTATAGTCTATGTAGATTCTAGTACCTACTAGGGAATTAAAGTAATTTTTCAAAATGGAGGTTGAGGCTACCAATTCAAATAAAATAGTGGAAGAACCTCAAGACTAAAGTTCAAGTCTCTAGGCTTAATATAATTCATATATTTAGGTCATTACTCACTTTTCTCAAATTAAGGCTAAACCTTAATTGCTCCTATCACTGTTAGATAGTGATGACTTATGGGATCCAACTTTAATATTTAGTATCGAAAGTTGAATTTGGTTCAGTAGTATGAATGGATTTGTATTGGGGTTTCCAAGCTCAGTCAAAATAATTATTCTAATATTGACCCAAATCAGGCATAGTGCTTCTACTATTAGAAGCAGGATCATAGAAAGAAGAATTGTCTTGCTTTTCTTGACCATAACAAGCTGAACAAGAGAAAGGAGCAAGAGTTGCTTGTCAAGAATGTTATATGATAACATCTTAAAATTTTGATATAATTCTGCTACCTGGGTATGGGATACCGGTAGCCCTATACAATTTGTTGCAAGGATTTTAAGTAAATGAAATATTTGAAAATGATAAGAAATATCTGAATGTTGGAGATGGAAGTCTTGTTCCAATCCTAACTTTAGGAATTGTCAAGCTTATTTTCAAAAGATGTCATTTTGAGTGATTATCACTATTATCCATCATTTATGATAAATGTGATCTCTATTGGCCTTTTGGTCAAAGATGGTCATTATTTATTAATAAAAAAGATTATTATGATATTATTATGAATAATATTACAATAACACATGGATAATAAAAAAATGATATTTAATATTTATATAGTCTATTAAGTATAATGTACATATTTAATAAACATCCAAGTTAGATTATGTCATGGATGTCTATATTTGGCATTATAGGCTTAATCATCTTGACAAGAATAGGATAAACAGGTTAGCTTGAGTGAAAAACTTGACATCAATGGTTGTGAATCATTGATAACCTATGAGTCTTATTTTCTTAGGAAGATGATAAAGCCACCTTTTATTGGAAAAGGTAAAGAAGCTGATAAAGTTCTAAGTCTCATACATAGTGATGTATGTGGATCTATGAGCTTAAGTGCCAAAGGAAGATATTAATATTTCATTACAGATGACCTATCTGGGCATGGGTGTATCTAGCTTGAATCATTTAAAATGTTCAAATGATTCAATAATGAAATTAAAAAATAAACTAGAAATGGTATTAGAACTCTTCAATTAGATCGAAGAGGCGAATACTTATCCAGTAAGTTTCTAACATATTTAGGAGAGAATTGGATTCTCTCTCAATGGATTCTTTTTCGGAACATAGTATATTGGAAAGAAGAAATTGAACTTTATTAGACAGTTCCATCCATGATAGGGTTCACTAGTCTGCCTGCTTCGGGGTTGTGCTCTTATGACTATTTGGTTTACTCTAAAAATATATTGAGTAAATATATTGTAAATCTCCATATGGGATATGGATTGGGCATAGACCTAGACTCTCTCACCTATGGGTTTGGAGTTGATTGGCCTATATCAAAAATTTACATACAGATAAACTTGGATCCTAGCCCAATAGATATTTAAGGATTATTAATTCTATTATGTTGAAGAACATAAGATAATCATCAGCAATAGCGCATTCCTTTTGAAAAAAGATTCTTTAGAGAAGGAACTGATGCCTAAGGAAAGTTTGATTGATAGAAAAAAACCGACATAATCTAGTAAACCTACAGAATTGAATTTGATCAAATCAAATTCAAAATCAATTAAAGTGGTACTTTTAAATAGATCCGATAGAGTACCATATTAGTCGGATAGATACTTCAGTATCTAGGTCTAGGATGACGATCTTGTTGAGCTTGATCCGATCACCTATAGGGATGCAATGCAGTGGTCTGACTCTGAGCAGTGGCTTGGAGCCACATAATCTAAATTGAAGTCCATGAAAATCAATAGTGCGTGGACACTAGATGATTCACCTAAGGGATAAAATTTATTGGGTGTGAAAGAATTTTCAAAAGGATCAGAGTAGCACAAATCAGAAGGTAAAGACCTATAAGGCCCATTTGGCTATTATCTCAGTTTTGGAACATACGTTTTGAACGTATGTCTTTATTATGAATAAAGATAAATCCTGCATTAGTAAGTGGACAAAATATTCTATAGTGTTATTCCTTGTATTATCTATGGATAAAATTTTTTTAATTAGGAATGGCATTCCAGCATTGTAAGGAATAAAGATTTGGTTGTCATCTAATTTCTTCATGTTCAAAATCAAATATGGTATACTCACTAATGATAGTGAGTAGATACCATTCTGATCTAAGTAAGAATCACTGGAAAATTGTATAGACAATCCTTAAGTATTTAGAAAATAATAAGATCTAGTGACTCAAATATGAAAATACTGACTTAAAACATATGAATGTTTTGATTTCAGTTAGATCAAGATGATAGCAAGAGAATGTCAGATCATAACCTATTATAGGAGCAATCTATTGGAAAGGTTCTAAGCAGGATACTATAGTCTATTTAATGATGTAGAGTATATCATGGTATATGATGCTACCATATAAGCTATGTAGTTGCTGAGGTCCATAGGAGTGGCACCCTCCATCGATAGTCTAGTCCTATCATAGCACTAGAGCCATAGCTCAGGCTAAAGAACTAAAGGACCAGTATATTCTGCATCGGTATCATCTTTGATTTTAGATCAGGATGACGTCGATCTTTGAAAAATCGATGAAAAAGGAGAACTTGACTGATCCATTTGCTAAGGCCTCAGAACTAAGGAGTTCTATGAACTCAAGTGGAAGATAGGATAGTTGATATCATTCTGATTGGCTTTAGTCTAAATGAAAGTTGTTGGAAAATGTATCCTAAAGTCAATCATCTAAGTGATAGATGATTGAAATTAGTATATAAATTATCTAATAATAATAGTTATTTGGCTGATTCATCATAAAAGTTTTATCTTCCTTAAATAAACTCCTAAATTATGATGAAGTCCTTAGAACCACAATCAATCGATAAAGAAGAATTTATTGGATGGTTCTTAAATTGTTCATGATCAAATGATAAGTTATTAATAAGGATGATAACTTATCGAGTATAAGTCATTGTATGCCATTTGCATTGGTTGTCCTCATAACCAAGTGGTATGAAAATACTGGTATGACATCCAAGTGAGATATAGGAGTATATCTCCACTGAATGTGATCAATGTAGCACTCTACTATCAAGAGTAGCTAGCTAAGTTCAATGGGGTATAAGTGTCCCTCCAACCTGAAATCACCATGATGACTTGCAAGCAACTCACTATACTGGTGCCAGACTACCTGTATTTCTAATATAGGTTCAAAAGATTTTTTGGTACAGTCAAATACTTGTAGAGTTGGTGTGTAAGTCAAAATGGGATTGACCACTCTTGATTAACTTTAGGAAGAAAATAACTTATTATATTTTAATTTAGCAAAACCTAGGCCTGGGTAATCCTTATAAGGAATCATGAGATTTGCAAAATTTTGAAATATAATAGAGATGACATGTATGAGTGTTGACAGCATACTTAAAGTTGTCTTAAGTATTATTGGTCAAAGGGATGAATTATACGGTAACCATAGGCCCGGGTTCTAAGAATGTTTCTTTGCAAACATTCGACCTATCCGAACGTTGACAACCATTACTAGATGGTCACTTCGATTGGTACATGAATTGATTTCTATGCTATCGGCTTAGGTTCGAATCTATAGGGTCACACACATTAGAGGTTGTAACCATATCAGATGGTTAATCAATGATTGAGAATCGTTCTAAGGTCAAACATTCAATACGATTGATATTTGACCTAATGCAAGTATTGCAGGTGGATCGATTAGCAATTAGATTATTAATTGACTCAATTTAATTGAGTAATCAGACTGAGATCAAGTTTAATTGAATTAGATTTAATTAAAATTGGTTTGGACTTAATTAGATTAAGTTTAATTGGTTTATTGGATAAGCAAATTATAAGGAAAAAATAATTCCTAGTTGGACTAGGATTTGAGTGCATCTAATTTCTAATTAAGTTAGGATTTAAATTAAATTTACATATAATTTAAACCTAACTTAATTAAATTTTTAGCTAGACTAGGATTACCTATAATTAGTCTTGCACTAATCCTATTTTAATTGAATTTAAAATTAGTTTGATCTAGTCAAAATAGGAGAGTCCTAGTAGACTAAGACTCTTCCTTCCTTGCGCCAATAATTTCCACGCCCACTAATTAATTCTAGATTTTTTATATAAAATTTTTTACACCAATGAGAAATTTTCCAAGCCCCATATTCTGGAATATTTGAATTAAATTTGACTTGGTCAAATATGAAAGTTAGTTTGAATGAGTAAAACTAAGGAAGAGTTTTATTTTGTGAAAACTCTTCTTTCCTTTTGAAATTTTCTCTCCATGCCTCCTAAATTTTTTTGTGCCTTATTCCTTCCTATTTTTTGTGATCCCTTGGTGTTCTCCATGCACAAAAATTATGGGAGGCGTCCAAGAGTTCGACACCCCCAATCTCTTCCTTATTTCCTTGTTTGACTAGGTCATTTGACCTAGTCTTCCTTTTTTCTTGGGATGCCTTTTATTATTTTTGAGCATCAAAAATTCTGATGATTCCATAGCAAAAAGGAAAAGAAAGAGAGGTGTTGGTGTGGGGGTTATGGTTACCTACATCCTTGGAGAAAAGTCTTCATTAAGACATGAAAGGTTCATGTCTTGATGAAGACAAAGGTAAGAAAGAAAATCTTCTCTCATAGTTTTTCTTTTAAGATTTACTTTCTTATCTTTTTTTATGATTTTTATATGATAAAAATTTAAGAGAGAGAGAGAGAGAGAAAGAGGGTATGGGAATCTGTGCTCCAAGGTGTTGGGGCAGGATGATCATTTTTGGCCATGATTTGATCATGTCCTAAAAAGAGAAGAAGAAGAGAAGAAGGTCTTCTCTTAGGATTTTCTTGAGAACCCTTCTCCATATTTTTGTATGATTTTTTTCCATGAGAAAAATTAGAGGGGAAGAGATCTAGATGTGTAAAAAAATTCTAAAGCAGAAGGTCTCCTCTTGTTCAGGTATGGAGATCCGTTTAGGACATTAATAGTTGATGTCCTAAAAAGAGAATGTGTGTCTTCTCTTAGGATCTTTCTTAACTATTTATTTTTTTGATTTTTTGGAAGATCCAAGAGTTGAATTTCTTCCTTAGTCCTCCTCATATTTTTCATTCTTGAAATATATAAGAGATTAGAAGAATAAATTTTAAATTAACCATCAGAAGGGATCTGTGAGAAGCTAGCACTTCAAGCGGATCTTCGTTCGATGGATCTTCGTTCGATGAACCTTCGATTTTCTTGCAGCCACGTGTGTGTTGGATTTGGTGTGCAGGGTGGAAGCATGGATTTCAAAGCAAAAACATGAAATTAAATAAACCAAACCCAAACCCAAGGACCACCTTATTAGCAATTAAATCATATAACATGCATATGTAATATAAAAGAAAGTATTAGAACATACCTCTTATCGCTAAACCCTAAATTGATCCTGATCGTCGGTAGCAGTCCATCAGGGTTTCCACCAGGTGCCCACGTGTTCACCCTCGAACGTTGATTCACATAGAGACTTGACTAAGACACCAGCACCTTTGATTTATATAATTAAAATTCTTATAATAAGAACTTTAATTAAATGGGCAAGACCTTCTTAAGCCTTTATGTCACCTTCCTTGCCTTTCCTTATCTATCTTTCTTTTTCTTTTGTCTTCTTAATTTTTCTTCCTAATCTCTTAGTCTTAAGATGACTTCTTGTCCTTATAATGACAAGGTCTAGATAAGAGAAAGGAAGAAAGAAAATTGGACAAAAAAGAAACTCTTGTAAGAAAGAAAAGATAATGTTCACTCACATGGACTCTTGGTGTGCACCCCTATTTATAATGTACGTAGGGGTGCCAACAAAAAATCTCATGCCCTTTCCACATCAAATTCTCACATCCCATCAGCCAATCTCATGCCTCATCAGTAAAAATGAGATATAGACTTAGTCCAAGAGGTGCCTTAAAGCAGAAGGACTCTTGGATTAATTCTACGTAAGTTTTTACGAAGAGTCGCAATGCTTCATCTTTGGTGCCACCCTTTTCATCCATTAGATCATGAAATTAAACCATCCAATGGCTCTAAAAAGGGATGCCCATTTAGCAAGAAGGCATGGAGATAAACACTGAATAGTCAAAGTCCCAAGAGACTTTGACTTAGTCCAAGAGACGTCAAGGAGGAGTAGGCGGCATGAAGTCTTGGGCGGCAAGGGGGCTTGGGTGACAAAACATCCTGGGCAAAAAATTTAAAAGGAAAAAGAAGTTTTTCATCTGTAGAAGGACTCTTCTACACCCCATATCAAATGTCCACATCAATTAAAAATATTTACGTGACATAACATATGGAAAAAGTCAAAGAAGGTAGGTGCCATCTTATTCCATGCGCCAAAGAGTCCTTTGCGCATGAAAGACTTTCCACGCACAAGAAAGAGACTCTTTGGTGCATGGGATGTAGGTATGTGGTGCACCCAATCTGAAGCCCAATCAATCTAGGTTAATCCAACTTCAAGACCAAATCCTATTTGGCTCAAATCGGATCTTAAATTAGCCCAAATCGGAAGCCGATTCGAATCCAATTTCGAATCCAGGATGCTAGGGTTTGCTATATGTGCTAGCATATTCATCTTGCAAACATGGTCTAATCTAATTAGACCCTTAATCAATTCTCTTTGTGTGTGACCCATTGGGTTCCACATCTAACCAGCAGTGAGTCAGGGTGTGATTTGACCTAATCTGGTTAGAACTCAACCAAACCGATTTAGGTCAAAACTAGCCAACCCAATTTGACTTAATTTAGAACACTTTCTAATTTAATGATCAAATTAAAATTTTAATTTGATCAAACCCACAAGACATGATTGACGTCTAGCAACGTATCATGACTATCCAAAAGATGTGAAATTTTGATGAAAATACCAAAAATACCCTTCAGTGAAAATTACCATGCAACTAGATCCTTCGATCTTCCTGCATCCTGAATATGACTCTGGGTATGGAAAATATGTCAATCCCAATATCATATTCATTTCTCTTTCAATCTTATGATAATGATTCATTTAATAAAACATTAGAAACCATTTCTAATTTTCATCATGCTTTGATCAAAGTCTTCCTGAATCATTATTTGTTTGAAGCAGGTAGGATGCTATTTCCTCTTACCAGGAGAGATCGATTCCTTGTTAACCTACTCACAATCTTCATATATATAATCTACCATATCCAGATCATCCCGTACATAACTAAGTCATGAATGAGTATGAACCAAAATATGGATTTATATATATAAGATTCTATGGTAGTTTCAGGTCAAAGGATTACATGCACAAATTCCACTATGAGAACCATCTATTGACATGTAGATAAGACTCCATTAGATATTCTCAATTTGGATCAATTCAGTGAACTCATTCTCTAATGAGCATCCACATTCTTGTATTAGTGTCATACACAAGTTATTGTGAGATCAATCACCCTCTTAATCGAGCATACAAAGAATGTGCTAGTCTTACCAAAAAATATTGATCCCTAACTCAATGTCCCATCGACTAGGAATATTTAAATTAGGATTTTAAGATTTTAGATCTCACTAGTATGATCTCATCATAATCCTAAAACTATAGCCCTAATTTATTGAGTTCATCATAATCTTAAATAAATAATAAGACACTGCATATGATGAAATAAATGCCTTGATTTATTAAAAATGTCATTACATGAGTCTAGAAGACAAAGAACATCCCAAAAATAAATTGGCTTGAGGGCATATTCCTTTCATATATAACATGGCATACATGAGACTTCCTATTGCTGAAGCATAAAAGATCTTGCTCATGCATTCTATTTTCTCAGAAGTACTAGGGCACATCTTCTTGGAAAGATGAATACCATGTCTGAAGGGTATTCCCTCTTAGAATTTTTCATGCTAAACCTCTTTAGCACTTTCTCTATGTACATCTTCTATGAAAGTCCTAGCATCCTATTCGGTCTATCTCTATAGACTTTAATTCCTAGAATAAAGGAGCTTCACCTAGGTCTTTCATGGAGAATTCTTTGGATAACCACATTTTAACTGTAGTCAACATGGAAATATCATTCTCAATAAGGAGGATGTCATCCACGTACAATATGAG